>VZDJ01000068.1:574439-956122 GCA_008694505.1 Cyanoderma ruficeps | reverse complement strand
GGGGGGTGGAGGGGGGGTGGAGGCGGCGCGGGCGGGGTGGAAACGGGATCTGCCCAGGGCAGTGTTGGAGTCCCCATCCCCGGAGGGACATAACAGGCATGCAGAAATGGCATTTGGGGACATAGGTTAGTAGTGGGCTTGGATGTACTGGGGTGATGATTGGACTCGATCTTAGATACTTTTTCCAACCCAAACAATTCTGTGATTCTACAAAATAAACACTGAGTTGGACCTGTTTCTACCACAGAAACAGATTTATCATCTTCTGAGAGGGGCCAATCTGATTTTTATTTATGCCTCAACGTATGTTACACACGAAGTGAAAGATTCCTGTAAAGATTGTGCTGACATCCCTATCCCCAGAGAGGCTTCACCCGGCAGGCAACTAGGGCAGAGAAAACTTCCATGATTAAACAACGAGCAACCCCCTCCCTCCAGCCACTTGCCGGCGGATCAAGTGCCCGGACACCCGCGAAGAATGCCCGCCAAACATGCCCGCGAAGCCGGGTTGTGGGAGGAGCCTTAGCACATAAAATCAGCTAGCTGCTACACAACTGGGGCCGGTTCAGTTTGGGTTGCTTGGGGCTCGCTCGGAGGATCAGCTCGGCCCTTCTGCCCCCGCCCTCGCGTCTTCTTCCCTGTGGTCTTGTTTCCCGGCCTGTACCTGCTCCGCCCTGCTGCACCGTTTCCGCGAACCAGCTCGTCACCGTGAAGACGTTGTGCACCGCAGCCACCACCACCCGCATCCACCATCCAGCCGTGGATGATTGGATGCCGCCGTCGTGATTACCGCGGCTGCTGCCATCGCGACTACCGCGGCTGCTGCCCGTAGCCGCCGTCCGCAGCCGTCGCTGGAGGAACCCTGCCCTGGAAATCGCGCTCGGCCCGCCGCGGGAGCTACGCAGACGCACCGCGGTTCGCAGCAGGCGCGCTCCGTCTGCCAAACCGACGCTGTCAAGGAGCCGGGGTTCTTGTGGTGACGCTGTCCCCGTCTTCTGTTTCTTTGTCCCTTTTCCCCCTCTCTGCTCCTTTTCCTGTCTTTACTCCTCCCCCCTAGCAGGAACACTTCCCTTTTTTTATCAGTAAACGGTTCTCAGATATAATATTTCCGCATTTGCGCGCTATTTTCGTCTGAGAAACCGATCAAAGGAATCATTCCCCACTCCCACTTTTATAGCGGAACGGGATATTTTAGTAGGCTCAGGAGTCAGAATAGTGGAGAAAAGGCCCTTTTCAGATGCTATGGTTGCAGCCTGTGCAGAGACTGCTGGATTGATGAATAACCCTGGTAGCAGTAAATCCTCTGTTTTTAAGACACTTGAAACAAAACTCTTGAAAACAAAATGATTCTAAAAATACTACTGTCCTGAAAGAGGAAACTTGAAAAATCCATAAGCACAGGTTTAACTCACACAGGTGAATGAATCTATGGTTATAAATCAGAGAAGGTGTTAGAAAAATTAATCCACAAACGCCAGAAGTTTATGTCCGAAAAGGAGACATAGTAGTCCTTTTACTTTATTACAATGAAGGGAGAGGCCATGGAGCATTTCCCCTGGGGTCTCTCAAATTTTGGAGGATGCAGCCTCCTGTTTTATCCTAATTTTCTGGCCATATTTCCCTCTCTTTCCCCATTGGCTGAAGTACTTGAGAATGACAGACTTCTTGGAGTGCCTAATACCTAAAATTCCCCTTTAATGTATAACCCCCCTTTTAATTTTTAATTCTTAGGGAATTTATGGTTTTTTCCATTGTTTCTTTCATCTTTCAATATCCAATTTCATTTACCAGCAAACCTACAGTTTGTTTGTACAGGCAAATATCTTTGCCGTTCATCAATTAATGGAATCTTTCCCACTGTTTCTTTTATCTCTCAGTGCCAGTTTTATCTACCAGCAGATCCACTGCTTGTTTGTAAAGACAAGTCTGCCATTCCTCTCAAAGGCAATTACAAAGATACATAAGCCCTACCAGTGTAGGAGTGTAACGTGTGACAGGCCAAATACAGGAAGTTTCTTATATACATCCAAGCCTCTGGGTGAAGACATTGAACACTGATTCTTTGAAAACAGGGCATTTTCTGCCGCTTAGTAGGTGTACAGAAACAAAGCTACAGAGCTGTATACCAGGTTCTGACAAGTATTGCAAATCCGCCCCACGCCTTGCAAACTATTCCTGCAGTCTCTGAATAGAAGTGGGAAGGGAAAAATAAATGTGTTCTCAGAAGCTTTATTCACTGGGCATTGCCCTAAAAATTCAGCACATTTATTTAAAAAAATGTGATTGCATAAAGATTCTTCGGTACTTTGCTGTGAGATTCTTAGACATTGCCAATAAACCCAGAAATAAAGGAGTCTAAAACTACAGTGAATTGTTCTTGGCTGCAGAAAGGTGGAGGACTGGCTCCTGTCTGTGTTTCTCTGTCCACATCTCATATTTTTCAGACTCATGTAAAGTAATAGTAGGGTATTTGAAATAATGTTACTATTCAAGAGCAATCCTGCCAGACACAAAAGTTAATAACAAAGTTGTGTATCTCCTGCATCTACCAAAACATCAAGAAAACAAGTCCCAAGTATTTCCAAAATCATCTATCAAATCAGCAGCTGGTGGGTGGCTTCTTGTTGGGAAAAACATTCTTGTGGGGACACAACCAACGTATTTCTAATCTATTATTTGGGACTGTTTGCTGATTTTCAGTGATTGGGATGGGAGAGGCAAAAAAAAAAAAAAAACCAACTTCAGGACAAGTACTGGTAAAAGAAGTGAGGCACTGCACTGCTCAAGCAGTGGGAGTCAAAGAATCCAAGAATGGTTTGGGTCGCAAAGGTCCTTAAAGCCCATCTTCTTTCAGCCCCCTGCCAAGTGCAGGGTCACCTTCCACTACACCAGGTTGCTCCACGCCCCATCCTATCTGCCCTTAAACACTTCCAGGCAGCCACAGTTTCTCTGGGCAACCTCTGCCTGGGCCTCATCACCCTCACAGACAAGAATTACTTCCCAATATCTAACCCTGCCCTCTGTCAGTTTAAAGGGATTCACCTGATTGTGTCATTACATGCCCTTTGAAGGTAGAGGCTGTTCAGGGGGTCAGTTGTATCATCAGGTTGAGGCTTAAGCTTTCCTTCCTTGCAAGAAACTTGGGGACACAATTTGCAACTTCAAGGCACAAAGCAGCTGTTGGGGCTGAGGCTATGGTAGTTGCATCTTTACTCCTGACAGTTGTAATAATGTATGAATCATGAAATCATTTTATTTTTGTTTATTTATTTAAATTTTAATGCATCCATCTAGGCTGAGATACCATTGCACTATACGGAGCAGGAAAAAACTGCCCAGAAAACCCCCATGTCCTGGGCCTAGGCTGATCCCACAGCTTGGGCAGCAGGGGAGGGGGTGATTCTGCTCCTCTGCCCCACTCAGGTAATACCCCATCTGCGGTGCTGCCTCCAACATCAGAAAGATGTGGAGCTACTGGCGATCTTACATCCCCTGCCAGTGGCTAAAGGGACTCCAAGAGAGCTGGAGAGAGAGTTTGGACAAGGGCATGGAGGGACAGGATAAGGGACAATGACTTCCTGCTGCCAGTGGGCAGGGTTAGATGGGATACTGGGAGGAAATTCTTGGCTGTGGTGGTGGTGAGGCCCTGGCACAGGTTTCCCAGTGTAGCAGTGGCTGCCCCACTCCTGGAAGTGTTCAAGGGCAGGTAGGATGCAGCTCAGAGCAACCTGGTCTAATAGAATGTGTCCCTGCCCATGGCAGGGGGTTGAAAATGGATGAGATTTAGCTTCCTTATAACCCAGAATGTTTTGTGATTCTATAATCAGGATTCAGAGAATTTGCACCAAAATATATAAAAGGTGAATATATAAATAGACGAGGGATCTGGACAGATAGTGATCCCAGCAATTCAGCTATTTTCCATCTGCCTGTCTCATGCTTGTCATGACCTAGCAGAGTGATTTTTTTTGCAGGCTTTTCTTTCAGTTACAATAAGACGAGATACCTCAGCCCTTCTTTGTTTGCAGATAACCTTAATTCACCAGGGAATGCAGGGAGACAGGAGAACATTCTCTTTTCACTCAGGAGTATGCTAGAGTGATTTCTTTTGGTTCTGGGCTCCCTTTTGGAGGTCTTAGCTAAGACCTGTTGGTCAAGACCCTTTCTTCAGACAGGCTCTTGCAATTTAACATTATTATGCAGATTTCCACAGGCCACTACAAGTGTTGGAACACAGCCTTATGGCCTAATGGGTAGCAAACAAGTCCTGGTGCTATTTTGACTCATAAGGAGGGGTGTGGGAATGCCTCAGGGGACTGAGAAGAAAAATAAACCATTCTTTGACCTCTGAATTGCAGATTTAAGCTCTCCATAGCAGAAAATATGACTTTTTTTTTTCCCTGTGAAACACACTGCTTGACATGTCTCTCTGGGCCAAAAAGTGGATATTGCAGCAGCATCTCCAGAAGAAACTGGAAAAAACTGCTGACACAGCTAGGCATGATCCTACTCCCAAAAAACTAGTCAAAAGTATTGAAGCATTTTCAGGGCTATTTCAGTTGTGCTTGCTCACTGTCCTCTGCACACAAGAAGTTATACATACTCATTGCTTTCCACAGGCTTTTCTTCAAGGGATGTTGAAGTGCTTCTTAAATACAGATTATTCCATTTTCTCAAAATTTCAGAAGATGAAACTGAAATTAGGGAAGAGACAGAGGCCTTTGTCCTCTGGATTCTTTGTCCAGAGCTGTGGCAAAGTCCCTTCTTTACCAACTTACCTAGATTTGATACAGTTATAAAGAATCTGGTTTAATGTCATGGGACCTGGGACAGACCCATCTATCCCCAGAAATCTCAAATGGCAAGTAGAGCTACATTAAAACCTTCAGGCAAACCTAAATAACACCTTGTTTCATATGGATCAGTTGAATAGACCCTTAAACATATTGTTAGAAGAAAATGAGGTTTGGTCAGTGGTTTGGACATTACTTGCAGGTTTTCTTAATGAAAATGAAACTTAATAAAACCATTAGAGCCTCTGTTACGTTTTAAAGTTTTCAATAATTCAATTTTAATTAAAATTCCTTTATAAATCATCAAAATGACTAATTTGTTCTCCTTTCTACTTTTTATCTTAATTGAATGATTCTTCCGGTGTTGCAGACAGGTAAAACATTTTATAAAAGAAAGGTCTTATAAAATATGGATTAGGCCCTGCTACTTTAGCTAAACAATAGCTTGCAAGTTCCCAGTCAAAACAATGTTGGGAATGAACATTAGTTAAAAACAAACTATTCCTAGGTGAAAAACAGACTGCACCTGTATAAACAATAAGATTTGTCCCATGAGAATCAGTAGAAAAAGTATGTAAACTAACTAAAAATACAGAAGTTTGATAATTATGCAGAATACCATGTAGTGATCCATGAACTAAGTGTCAGTGTATTGCTAACCAATTGAGTTCAACATGGTGCCTTCTGATAATCCTATAAAATATGACCTCTACAATAAATATTCGACTTTTCTGCATAAGGAAAATAGAGTCTCAGCTGACTTATTATGGCATTTTAGGAACCCAGAATCCGAAAGCCAACTGGGGAAGATAAAATCAGCCAGGGTGGGAGAGCATTTGAGCAAGAAGAGGGCCATGGTGTCTTAAACAGCCCAACACTAGTAGAGCAATGGGATGATCTCCTACCCACCAATGAGGAGAGAGAATGGATTGAGAGCAGTCCTGAAAATGAGGACTTTGGGGTACTGGTGGACAAGAAACTGAACATGCCCCAGCCATATGCTCTTGCCAGCCCAGAAGCCCCTGTGTTCTGGGCTGATCCCACAGTGTGGGCAGCAGGGGAGGGGGGATTCTGCCCCTCTGCCCCACTCAGGTGAGACCCCACCTGCAAGAGCTGCCTCCAGCCTTGGTGTCCAACACCAGAACAACATGGAGCTACTGGAGTGTGTCCGGAGGAGGCCATGGAGATGCTCTGAGGGTTGGAGCACCTCTGCTCCGGAGATAGGCCAGAAGCGTTGGGGGTTTTCAGGATGGAGAAAAGAAGGCTCTGGGGAGACCTCTGAGAGCCTCCGAGTGCCTAAAGGTACTGGGAGAGAGATGGAGACTGACTTTGGACAGGGGCCTGGAGGGACAGGACACTGGGGAATGGCTTTCCACTGTCAGAGGGCAGGATTAGATAGGATATTGGGCAGAAATTCTTGGCTGTGATGGTGGTGAGGCCCTGGCACAGGTAACTCAGAGCAGCGGTGGCTGCCCCATGCCTGGAAGTGTAAGACCATGTTGAATGCAACTCAGAGCAACCTAGTCTAGTGGAAGGTGACCCTGCCCAGGGCAGGGCGTTGGAAATGGATTAATCTGAACGTCTGTGCCAATCCAAACCGTTCTCTGATTCTATAAAACAGAGCCTGAAACAGTCCGGGGAGGCGGGGGGAGCTCTGTTTCGTCTCCCCGCCCCCAAATCCCTATCCCATGCAGAAAGCTGCATCGCCGGGGTCAAGAACTTCCCCCAGCCCCGCCGGGCCCGCCCCTCCGCCCTCCCTCCGTCTCCTCCTCCTCCCCGCGCTATATATGGATACACGGCCGTAGTCTCTCCTATTCGCTGGCTGTGGCGGGGCTGTGTGGTGTGGCGTCCTTCTCCATCCCATGGCTCTACCCGAGTCCTAACCACGCCTTCCACCATGAAGACCATCATCGCTGCCTACTCCGGGGTGCTGCGAGGTACTGGAGGCGGGGGGCTTGGGTAGTGGGAGGGGTGGAGATGAGTCCTGGTGCCCGGAGACTGATGCTGCGGTGCGGAGTAGCATTCCGGTGTTTCAAGGGCTGCGGCGGGAGCAGCACCGAAGCACTCAGCTTTCTGACATTCTCTCTTTTTTTTTTGGCCGCAGGAACGTTGTTCAAGGGGAATAAGGAGGAGGAAGAGCGATATGCAATGGCGGGGAGGCAGCTGTAGCTTTTCTTGGGTTGAGGATTACAGGTCTCTGCGCAGGTTTTGTGTTTTAGCGCCTCGGAGGCTCGGGGTGCACTCCTGGGGCCGTTGGAAACGACTCTGGTTGGTCTTGCACATTTTGCCAAGTTGCAAACTATAGTGAGTTTGCACCTTGTGGTAAGTGGCCAAGTGGCAAAGTGTGGGCATGGAGGACTTGTGTATAAACGAGTCTTCCCCCTCCCCCCCTTTTTGTCATGGTAGGAAGAGAAGTGTAGTACTTTTATCAGCACTGCGTGGCTGATAAAGATCAGTCTCAGCTTTATTTTCATAGAACCATTTAGCGTGGAAATGGCCTTTTTAGCAAGTCCAGCTGTTTCATAATACTGTGTTCCCCACACCTACATCAAGGGGAGAGGGCAAAAATGGCAACATGTTGCTATTTCTGCTGTTTTATAATGAGTGTTCAGCAGGAGTTTCGTGGTAACCAGTTCTGCCAAGTTTGCTTTAACAGCCTTCCGTGGTGGTGACTTGTTGAGAGAAGCGGAATGGGTGTCAGTGGCTGACACCCATGGTGGGCTGAGCTGTTGCAGACACCGAACACTTCACTGCACGCTGGAACATGTTGGTTAAAGACTTTGGAGAGACAGTATAGTAAATCCAAACCACAAGCTACCTTGCCTGCTTGTAAAGGCATCTCAGAGGATCTTGCAGGAATAAATTCAGCAAGTCTAAATGTTTTGTGTCCCTTCTGCAAGGGCCCTTATCTAGAGAAAGCTCAGGATTTGCAAACAGTGGGGCCTTTGCGTGAAAATGCAGTTGGACGATTTATCCTGTGATTTGTGCAGGGTCCTTGAGTGATTGCTCTGTGTTGTAAAAGGCAAAAAGCAAACTGCTAATGCCTCCTGCGATGAAGAGACTTGTGAAATGGCTTATTGATTAAACAAATTGTTGGCAGAGCTGAAAGGACATGAACCTGGTGAGTTAACTCCTGAGGTCTTGCGTTTGCATTGTCCTGCACAGTCCTGGGTGTAGATCTGCTGGTCCTCATCTCAGCCAGAAGGATATTAGAGATTGATCTGGAGGATCAGTTGTGAACCGACTGAAGAGAAGACCTGCATGTGTTTCCTGTATTCAGATCTGTTTCTTAAAATAACTTTGCTGGCTTGCATGACGTAACAGAGGACAAGTTACATTTTCAGTTGAGAGAGGTCATTTTAATTAGCAGCATCTGAACTGTTAAATTGAGAGTTAACTGCAAACTGAGTGCTGAGAATAAATAATTCAGGAAACCTATAAAATACGTAGGGTTGACCTGAGACCTCAGCAGCCACCTTGCTGGCACTGGCATGTTAATGATGGATCTAGGACACATGCATAATTCAAAATGGAGTGTGGTTTAGGGACAGTGATTGGCCTCATCTCTAGATAATCCTGATTAAGGATGGAAAGCTGTCTTAGCTCTCCTCAGGTCAGTTTTCCTCTGAGGCACCTCGTGGGGATCCTGCAGTGATATTTGGGCTTTTTAACTTAAATTATTTCTGCCAGGGTAGACAGGGGATGTTGCCTTGATGGCTGCAACATCCACCAACCCCTTGCCAGTGCTGTACCCTTCCTGGCAGGAAAGCACAGGACTGGCTTCAAAGCCGAGTCAGGTACCTCCCAGAGGAGCTCTGACTTTGAATGGGGTTTGGGGATAGTGATGTGGGACCCTGCAGATCAAAACTGGCAGAAGTCATGTGGTGTAGAGGCTCATTCATGAGACCTTATGTACTGCTTGATTATGTTGAACAACTTCTCCCACTCCAGAGGACGTGTAGAACAAACCCACTAGATTTCTTTTTTTTTCTGCTTCCCTGAATATTTTTTTTTCCAAATATCATGCTTGTGCAAAGGGCTGACTTTGGGGTGAGCATCTGAATGGCTCATGCTGTCCTTTAGTCTTACTGTTTTCCTGGCATCTGATTTTGTCCTGGTGCTTGTAAATTTGGCTGAATTAAGTCTTACTCTATTTGAAAACAAGCAAAAAAAAAGGTGCAGTCATCTGCCTCTATATCCATCCCTGTGTATATGCAGAGGAATGTCCTTGAATATCAACCCAGTATTGCAAAAACCAGAGCAGATCTTGGACCAGTGCCTAGGGTAGGATAATGCTCTGAGACACCTGGTTGGGTAGGAGGGGTTGTGGTCTCCTCATCTTGACCTGCCCCCCTTTGGCTGTAGGATGCCCATGAGGTCTCCTTGCAGAGCAGCAAGGAAGTCTGTCTCATCCCTCTCTCCTGAGGAAAGATGTCACTGCGGCTGGAACATTGAAAGGTGGTCCCGTGCTGAAGTTCTTTTCTAATGTTGTTTCATCAGTTAGAAGCTCGGGATGAGGAAGATGATTTTGCTTAGCTTTACTTTGGAGTTAGTCTTACACTGCATTTGAAGTTTACTAGACCTCAGTTCTGCTTTGGGGTGGGCACCCTGGGAGCTCCTGTTTTGGGAGAACAGGATCATGGCTGGCTGCAACGAGGTGTTTTCTCTTGACAGAGTTGCTTGGGAGGTTGAGATCTGGGGTTGCTTGAAACCCCTCTTTCAGAGCTCTCATGTGCTCTGGACACACTGATGAGCTGTAATAAGATGCGTCATTTTCTGTTGTCCAGACCTGTTCAGCCTTGCTAACTTAAATCTAAGCTTGTTGGTTGATCTGGGACAGTGGGGTCTTGTGGTTACATCACTTTAACCTACATAGAGCTGTGTGTGTAGAGACTGAGGGCTGAATTTAGTGCTGTGAGTGCATGTGACTAGCATGAGAAATGTCATGACAGATTTGTTTACTGGGTCTGGAGAATCCCAGATCCCTTCTAAAAAAGCTGATACAAATTTTTATTTGCATGTCCCTGTTAACAAGATTGTTGATCTCCAGTTGTAGATACACAGTACTGCAGATAATATGGGATTGAGTAGCTTCCTGGGACAGGAGCAGACGTTTCTAAAGCTGTATATGGGACAGGATAACTATACTCTGTGCTGGTTACTCATTATTTTCTTAATAAATTGTTTATTCTAGAGTGAATATGCTTGTGCTTGGGGCACCCAAGTAAACCCCAGACATAAAAGAACTTGTGTTGCTCAAGGGGTTTTACAGGTGCAGCAGCATGCTGTGTGGACACGGGAGACTGAGTCCTCCTGAACATTGTAGTACTGGTCTGTTTATCTTACCTATCTTTTTTATGCTTTCAGTTTCAGCTTCTCTGCCAAATATGTAGCTCAAAATGTTTATTTGCAGCTTATGCTTTGATGTGTCTAATATGGTTTTCCTCTAAGTAAGCTGTGAGAAGCAGTTTAATTTGTGGCCAAGAATTAACATGATAATTGTCTGGAAAAGGTAGCAGATGAAGCTTGGCTTTAACAAAGTTTCAGTGCATTTTTAACTATATGTAATACTTGTACTTTTCAGTTAATTTCTTTGTCTGACTTTTAAGTCCTGTCAATAGGGTTTTTCTGGTTGCCCAGGTGTGAAGTCCTGTTTACTTCCTCTCTTGGGATCTTTGATTCTACTTCCCTGCCTAGACAAATGTTGTTTGTGTAATTTATCTCAAACAAACTGTGCTAGAAGAGCACCAGATGCTGAGTCCGCATTGCAGGATTCAAATGCTTGGTCAAGTCATTTACTGACTCCAGGATCTCCTTGGTATCAACTCCTGCATTTGATATTAAATGGAATTAAATGATAAAAGTATGGTGAGCCCATCACCAGTTGCAGGATAGCTGGCTAATGTCCCTGAGCTTCCTTGGAAGGCTGCAGATGACAGCCATCTCTGAGCAGCAGGGAGGTCTCCTGGAGAAGTTGTTATTCTGTCCATTGTGACAAGGAACATCCTTGAGAGCCATGCATGGCTTAGTACAGGGGATATGCCATCAGTATTCCAGGGAATGGGCTGCAGCGTGAGCTGGGGTGCTCAGGATCTATCTGAGACCAGGAAAGCTGTTGGTAAAGTATGTCATGTGTAGATATGGTTTGCCAAGGCTAACCCCAACTGTCATGGAATGGCTTGAGTTAAAGATCTTAGCGATCATCTAGTTAAGGCTTCCCAGTCAAGCTTTCCAGTTCTGGGACAGGTACCCTGGAAAATGCTCCAGGGGCTGTGCTGTGTGGCCAGCACAGGACAAACTACTATCTTCAACAGCAGACTATTTGGAGGAGGTTTGGGTTTCTTCAGGATCCAGAATACTTCCTTGGGAAAAGACTGATAGGAATGGATACAAATTACAGTTATGTCTACTGAGCCCTTTTAAACTAGGTTATTAGGATAATCTGTTTTCTGAAAGTTAAAAAAAATGCCATGGGTTTTTAATACGTGAAGGGTACTTGGTGTGGGCACACAGGTGAGCCCTTAAGATGAAGTATTTTCTCTAATGGACTGAATTCAAGTGTCAGTGTTGGGTTATTCTTCCATGGCTGAGTGCCAACCCTCCCTTCACTCCCATTTCTGTTGACTTCAAAGCTCTTCTGCTCTGTGTCACTAGTAACTGGCTGTGTTCTCCAGAGCATGGAGAGTCTTTGAAAAATGCCTCCTGGCTACTGGAGCTGAAAGGAGACAAGGCTTGCATGGGGGGTTGAATACACAGTGTCAGATCTGGCATGATGAACAGGAACCTCAGGACTGTCTGGAAAGGGTTGTCTTGGCACTAAAATCTATAAATGCCTGGTTGATGAAATGGGTTATTTGGAGTCTGCCAAGTTTGCTGCAAAGGTAGACCTGGTGAACTTGCCAGGTTGAGTGACCATTCTCACAGTCCTTTCCTTTGCTACTGGGCATCTTTCATTTCTTAACTGGGAATTAAATGTTAACATTCAGGCCGTAGTAACTACTGACTTTTCTGGTGTGGAGAATCTTGTTCTCTTAGAAGGATATATTTGCTTTCAGCAAATAAGTAACCCAGGACACTCGTACAAGGGCAGGTGCTTAGAGCTGTCTGCCAAACCACTACCTTCCCTCTGTCTGTAGGAGTTGAATGTGAGTTTTATGTAGTTCAAAAAACAAGACAGGTTGATGTGTGCTACCCAGTACTTATTGCAATGCCTGCAATTTGTTCAAACATCTAGAAAATGCTGAGGTTCAAATTCTCATCTAGAGGAGTAAACAGTTGTTCTCTTTGGGAAGAGGATAGGCATTTAGGTGGTCCAAAGCTGGAGTGTTGGGTTTATGAAGCCAAAGAGCTTTGGTAGTGTAAATGTAGGTGCTGGAAGAAAAAAATAACATGGGCCTGTGCTTTTATTGTGAGTCACAATTAATCTATGAGACTTCTGGCTTCTTTTGAAGACATAGGCATATGTCCAGTGACACCACTATTGCTAAGTGCTTTCTTTTAACTTGTATCTGGTAATCCTCAGTCTACATCAAGTCTGTCCACATGCAATTTTATAAGGTTTTTGGGAAAGCAAATTCCTAGAGCTGTGGCCCCTTGACAAGAGTTGAGCAACCTGATCTAGTGGAATATATCCCTGCCCATGGCAGGGCATTGGATTGAGATGAGCTATAAAGGTGTCTTCGAATACAAACCATTCCAAACCCAAAGATTTCTTTTACCCTTGAACAGGTATCTGGCTTTGTAAAAAATGGCATCAAGTTTATCCCTCACCCCAAATTTGGGGATTTGCTGCTAGATTTTACAGCATGGGATTACCGAATCTCACTGCTTACATACTCTAGTGTGGCAAATCAATGCACGATGACATATATTCTCCTGTCTTGCCTCAGAAGCAGGAGAACTGCTTGCTGGATTAATCCTTAATACTGCAGTATATTCTAAAGAACTGCCTCCACCTCTAGCTGCTGCTTCAACCTGGACTAGTGCTGTAGGTTTCAGTTTACTGGTAGTTGTAGTGGTATGATCTATCCCAGCTTATAACTTGGTCTGCTTAGAGTAATTAATGCCCAACACACTGCTGGGATTGTCTGTGTAAGATGGACTAAGCAGAACCAAGGGTCTGAACTGCGTGGTCTGGCTCTAAATTTAAATAAATGTAATAGATCTGCAGCCTTTGCTGTGGCTTCCCCCTGAATGTTGCCAGGGATGAGGCATCTCCTGGCAACCTGTGCCAGTGTTTCACCACCCTCATAATAAAAAAACTTCTTCTTTATCTAATCTAAATTGACCTTCATTGCTATGAAACACTTGCTTTACATATTTAAAGGATGTGCCAGTGAGAGTATCTTTGTAGAAACTACCAAAAATCCTAGTGCCTGCTTATACCTAGAGAAGCTATTTTCAATCACTTTCATTTGACTGAGTGTGAACACTTGCTATTCTGTTACCACTAGCAGGGTCATATCTTGTCAGCAAGAACTGAACCTATTCAATGTAATAGCTTCTTTCATAGTCCTAATTACAGGTCGATCCTCAAATACAAAAGGAAATATGTAAATACGCATGAACGTGATTTGTATTTTGGCCAGTGCTTGTAAATAAAGTAATGAAGAAAAGGAAGGAAACCCCACTTCCAAGTGCTTCTTTCTGTAGGTTGAGTGTATTGCCAAAAGCTGCAGTGGGTAGTTCTTACAGAAAGCAAGTGTTTTCAGTGTTTTACCTACTTTTGGTTTTTTCCCCCGCTTGAATATCTTAATCTTCTACAAGACTGGTTTTCAGCTCCTTCCCTCTTATTTACTGCTTTAGGAATGCTGATAGTTTTCCTTACTCCTAGAGCTGTGGATTCTCAGGGTTGTATGCTGAGGTGTTGCTCAACAAGCCCTTGGGCTGTACTGAGGGCTGGAGCACAGAGCTTTCCTTGAACAGCACTGGGAGTTGTGCAACAGGCCTTGTGAAGAGTAGATGAGAATAGCTCAGACCACAGCCTGGTGTCTGCTTGCCTGTGGTTTGAGGCAGATGATCTTTATCTTACTGTCAGCTCATGGAGTTCCCTCTTACCAAACACCACTTCCAGGAACTGTCAGTTTGAGGTGAGGCTATGTGTTAGGAACATAAGTTAACATCCTCTGCATTTTTATGGTCAAGTGAACAGAGGCTTGCTCAGGTGGGTACTGATGGTTACCCATTAATCCCCTCCAGTATTCTGAAAAAAGCTGGATGTTGGCAGATGGCAATCCTTCCTCTTCCAGGATGCCCAAACTCCATGGAAAATATTAGCTTTTAGCAAGCCTTGCTCTAAAAGCAAACTGCACATTTATCTGAAACCTCTTACTAAGTAAGTTGGATTTGATGACCCTTCCTTCTATGATTCTATTTCAAAGGGAAAATATTGTTCCCTTTGTTCAGTGTGCAAATGTAACTTTATTTCTTTTATTTTTCTTTCTTTAGGCACGGGATCGAACGTTCTTTCTGCTCTGCAGGATTTGTTCTGGCTATTGAAATCCAAAGTAGAGAAACAACTCCAAATCATCTCTGTGCTGCAATGGGTTCTCACTTTCCTTATCATGGGTAACACCTTTTGGTCTAGAGTAAAGGGGTTTTGGCTATAATTCCAGAAGAATTTTACTGCAAAAATGTTAACTTTAATGTGAGCGTTAATTACTAGATGTGTTCTGCCGCAGTGTAGTTCCTGGAGTGCATGGATGTAAACCAGTTCTGCTGATATTTTCAACTATTAATGACTTTTCCTGGCTCTAGAAAATCATATGAGCCATGGAAAGACTGACTGATGTTTAGCTTGTGTCTGTGTCTATCATGCAAATGAGGCTGAAAGAATTGGAAATGTCTTACTTGGCTTTCTCATGGGAATATCCGCAGAGATTTCTTAGAAGCAGCTGGTAACTGATGCAACTGATTGCAACAGGAATGCCCTCCTTTTGGCTTGGTCTTCTTCCAGGAGGTACCAGAGATGGGCAAGAAGTGTTTGTGTTAGACCAGTAAAAGAGTAAAGCCTGTTTATCCCTGGGTACTTGGATTATGTGAAACCTCAGGCTGCTCTGCTCCATTGGATTGTTAATAATTAAAACTGGGGAATGACTGCTCTCAGCATCTGTCTCACTCTACCTTCCCAATTCAGTTTGTGCTAAAATGACCATGTCATTTGTGTGTGGGATCCTTGGCACCCTAGTGGGATGGCTGATGTAGAGCTGGTGTAACCTGTGGAAGATATGTATAGCTGTGGGGAAAAAACCCCTTTGTGTGGGCCACAAAGAAATCTTGATGCTCATCAAGTATGTTAAAGCAGCTGCCCTACCTGGAGATAAAAGAGATGCCTGGAGGCACCATTAAGGGGAGGTTGAGGTTTTCCAGAGCTCTAGAGGAAGCTGCCTTAGCCCTGCATAAGGGATTTTTAGCCAAATCAAATTTGATTGAGGAATAATGACATTGGACTGAGACTGATTTCAGCATGGAAGAGTCAAAAGGCAAGGGGTGTAAGTGGAGACCACAACCTGATGCAATCTTGTTTTCTTCTCTCTTGCACCTCTCCAGGTATTGCTTGCACTTTAATCCTCATGTACATACTGTGCACAGATTGCTGGGTGATTGCTGCTCTATATTTAGCCTGGCTGGTATTTGACTGGAATACACCAAAGAAAGGTAAATATTGCAGAACAGATCCTTGTTGTTAAAGTGTCCCTGTCTCCATATTTCGACAAAGAAGCACCTCCTTGTAATGGATGACTTCCCTTCTTAGTGGGACTTGGCTTGAAACACTAACCAAAAGCAGTATTCAGTGAAGCATTTTAGTGTCAGCCCTCAGCATGCGCAGTTCCATTGATGCTGAGGGCAATATAAAATTAATACTCACTACTATATGCCATTGCTGGCTTTTACTGACATATTTATAAGGCATAGGTTCTTTCTGTAGTTCAGAAAGATCTAAAGATTCAAGACTTTTCTGTCCTCTCCAGCTCCTGCAAGGTTCAGATTGTGATGTGATTATTAAGATGTGAGTCCTCTATGGAGTCAATGCTGCTTCAAATTAAACAGAAGACTTTATTTCAGAAAAAAACAAACAGAAACCTGTAGAAGCTAGCTCTGGGAACCAGCACTGGTAGCAGGCTTTGACAACTACTTTTATAGCCAGACAGATGAGCACAGTTCTCCATTGCTTCAAGATGACTGAAATCATCCACGATTTTGGCCTTTCCCAAAGGTTGAATCTGAGTATTTCTAGCTTGAATTGTAGAGTTGTCTATTGTGAATTTGAAGTCAGGCCTTAATTTGCTTGAAGTAGCTTGTATTCCAGCGTGTGCACTGATTTCAGTGAATGATGCAGGTGTCCCACTTGGAGGAATAAAAGTTTTGATTCCTCTAGTGAGACAGCAAACACTGGAGTCCTTTAGGCTTTTTGATGGACAGCCATGTGGAAAGAGCTTTAAAAAGATAATTAATTTTTCTCAACAGGGGGAAGAAGATCCCAGTGGGTGAGAAACTGGGCTATATGGAGGTACTTCAGGGATTATTTTCCAATAAGAGTAAGTAAAAGTTTAACTTTATACCCTGGGATTTAGCTGCTTAGTCTTGTACTGGCACTAGTCTATCTGACACTGGACTGTAAGCAGGACATGGCTCAGTCACCACTGCCATGCTACTGCTTGTGACAGCTGTGGTTAGAAAACCTGAAATATCTCACCAATGGTGGCAATGTGATTGCCAGAAGCTGCTGTTTCTAGTGATCTTACCAGATTCCTGGAGGAAATCTGCAATCTTTGTTCACCTCTCCAGCTTCTGGAGACACTGGCACAGGTTGTTCCAACAAGTGGTGGCTGCCTCATCCCTCAAAGTGTTCAAAGCTAGTCTAGATGGGGCTTGGAGCAGCCTGATCTAGTGGAAAGTGTTCCTGCCCAAGGGAGGGAATTGGAACTGGATGATCTTTAACGTTCCTTCCAATGCAAATCAGACTGTGATTCTCTTCTGTGCTGCAGCAGTCCTGTGTAGTACCTGAACCTAATACTGATCCCCTCTCATAAATCATAAAATCTAGCTCAGTTTTTGCCTGTTTTCCAGTAATACTTGTGCTCTGGAATGTATTGGGCCAGAATATCTGGGACCCCTGTGTACCAGAAGTCTTAGCATGTCACAGGGAGCAGTGAAATTTGTCCTCAAGTCTATTTGCTTTCGAGAAGTGGGTTTTCCTGCAGTGGGAATAAGTTGAGTTCTCCAGCTTGTAACTTGCTCACCAGATACTTGTATTTTTCCTGCTGGTTCAGGCATATTGCAGAAAGAGAACAAGGCTGCCAGACTGCTCTGGGACTGCAGAATTAGCTGGATGACTTGGAAAGGGAGCAGGGGTCAAATTCAACTAGGAGGGAACTCGATCCTCTTTGGAAGGGCACACAGCTGAAAGGACTGTTATGTAAGGTTGTTGGCAAGTTTTATTCTACTTGAATATGAGGGAGGGACCTTGATACAGCTTTTGAGCTACCTATCCCCAAGATAGTCCAGCCTCAGAAGCGAACAGGGAATCCAATTCCAGCAGGATGCCAAAGCAGCTTAGACTGGATTCTTCCTTTGCAAAGTCACTTGAACTCTCAGGGGGCCTGAGAACAAGCTGCTGGTGAACAAGCCTTTTGTTGTACTCTTAGAAATACAGAACCATTTAGGTAGGAAAAGACCTTTTAGAGCAAGTCTGACCAGTAGCCCAGCACTGCCAAGTTCACCATGAAACTTGCTGTTATTAACAGGTAATTCTTGGCAAGTCTAAGTGGACGTGGAAAAATTTACTATGCCTGCAGAGGCTGGAAGTCAGCCTGGATCTCATGGCTGACAGAGAACTGAGCAGGCTCTGCTGTAGAAGATGGGTGTCAGATGTGTTGTGTTCTAGTACCAAGTCCTCAGTGCTGCACTAAACACTGGTGCCTTGGATATTGCTGAAATGGGCTTTGTTATGCTGGGGACTTGATTCCAAACGGTCACCTGTAGTGCTAGTTCTGCTGTTCCATCATTCTTTTGATGGTGCATTTATCCTTGTCTTCATGGAAATATGCTCTGCAGAAGCCTTGTAGGTCGCATTCACTGTGGATATTAAAAGTTTGTCTAAGAGCTGGGTTGTTTAAGTAGGTTTAGAGATGAGATGGGGTAGATAAACTAAACTTTGCTGCAGTTTTTAAATAAATACTTGCTAGATTACATACCCCATTTGTGAGAACTCCTTATGGGTGTAATTCCTTTGCCACTAAAGGGGAGGAGTTGTGGAAGATCTATGGAGTCCACTGGTAATTCACATGCAAAGGGCAGAACAGGAGGGCTGACAGCTGGGAGATGACTCCTGGTTGTGTTTTGGGGAAACAGCCAGCTGGCTGCAGGGTTGGTAAAAGCTGCTGCAGTGATAGAGAGGTGCTAGAGGTGGTTTTCTGCAGTTATGGGACTGATGCATGGACAATGCATCATCATCAATAATATCTCGGGATATTAGGAATAGTACCAAGAATCACAATGCCTTGGGCTTGCTAAGAACATGGGAACTCCTGGGTTAAGCTAGTTACCAGTTCTTGGCCAAGAGGGAGATCTACAGAGGATCACTTGTTTAAATGTTCTCTCTGCAAAAATCCTTTTTACTAGATCCTGATCTGTGTAATGCCTCAGTAGGGTTTGGTTTGTATCCCAGGCTTATGGTTTGTCAGGGAAGTCCTCTGCTGCATCTCATCCTGTGCCATGTGTCTGCTGGGTACTGCAAGGACAGATCACCTGTTACAGTCACACTGGTGGCACTTGTAATGCTGAACTTGTCTCCAGCAAAGTCTGTATATAGAGCTGTGGTAGCTGCATCCATACCTGCACAGGTACAAGCTGTGTTGGGCTATCAGCTCAGATTTAATTCAGCGAATCACAGTACAGTTAGAAAGAGTCTTAAAGTTCATTTCATTCCACCCCTCTGCCATGGTCAGGCAGCCATTAGACCAGGTTGCTTCAAGCCCTGTATAGCCTGGCCTTGAACACTTCCAGGGATGGGCCAGCTACAGCTTCTTTGGGCAACCTGTGCCAGGGCCTCACCACTCACAGCGAAGAATTTCTTCCTTTTTGGCTTGCCATGTTAGAGCAGCTGCGTGAAAATCAAGCTCTGCTCTGGTGTTTGTGCTGATTAGGCTGGTCTCACTGGAGTCAGCACTGCCTCCCAGCCTGAAACACCAGGACTATTCTACCCATACCTGGAGATATGAGGTCATGTTTTGTAATACCAGGTGGATTTGGAAAGCAGCCTGAACCTGGCTCAGTTACTCAGCATGAGCAGTGGTTGGTCACATTCTCTGGAACTTCATGCAGCTGCTCTGATAGTAATAAACTATTTTAGGACACTAGAAACTTAAGTTTGCCTGCTGTTTAATGGCTGGCCTTGTAAATAGTGTTTTAAACTAAGCAGTGCATGAAGCAGCTGAGGAATGTTCCAGAGAACTGAGTCTTGAACTTGAAGTGACAGGTGAAGCCCAATCCCTTGCAGGTGTATGCATGGGGCTGGACTGGAGCAGACATCATCTGCATACACCATCTTCATCTCATGCTGTTGATCCCAGCAGCCTCCTAAGTACATACTGCTGATCTGAGGATGTCATGCTGGGAGTGCCAGTATGATCTAAAGGTTTTGTATAGGTAAAGAAGCTGTCACCTGAGCATGTGAACATCTCCATGTGCAATAGGACTCCAGGGAGCCAGGGCTTCAGACCTTTGGCTCACCTTTGTCATGCTGTGAGCACTTCAGGTGTGTGCAGAGAGACCTGCTCACTGCAGTAGGAGAGTTGGCATCTGGCCAGAGCAGGAATTGCTGCCAAAAGTGTCTTTTTTTTTTTCTTTTCCTCCTCAATTTGTCTTGTATTCTGTCTCTTGGCTAGCTTCCTGGCAAAGCTCCTTCTTAATTGTTGTACTTGAGTCACAGAATGGAAATAGAAGGGTTTGATTGCTATGTCCTAACCTAGTGTAGTGGAAGGCAGTTTAGTCCAGCACAGGGGGTTAGAACAAGCTGAGCTTAAATGTCCCTTCTAACCCAAGTCATTCTGTGAATTTGTGACATATATAATACTGGGAGCTTAGCAGGGGGTCTTCATGTTCTGGCTTGCACTGCTGGGAAGGTAAGATAATTTCTTTCATATGTTGTTGCGTGTGTTGTGACTAAGTGCAGTTCTTGGGTTGTTTCGCAAGCTTACATGCTCATGAGACCTGCTGCTTGGATCCTGCAGGATGACCTCTGGTTTTCTGCACTCTGCATGCTTCCATAGTCAGTGGTGCTCAGCTCCCACCCAAACAATTGATTTTCCTGCTGTTTGGCACCTGGTGCTGAGCAGGAGTGATTCTGCAGTCCCCTTTCTCCACTACTGAATGTGCCACTGTTCCTAAAAATAAAATTGGCAATATAGTTCTTTAGCTGTATCTGACACTCAAATATTAATGCTCGTTTTCTTTGCACTATTGCACTGGCTTACTGCTTCTATAGGCTGGCTTAGTTCTGTGTAAAGATATCTGTTATTATTAGACAGGTGGATGGACTTTGCTCCCAGAGAAACAGGTTTGGTCTCTAACAGCAGCTGGGAACAGGTGTGTTAGTGCAAGGGGGTGAAGGTTCAGCTTCACTCCCAGTAGTGATTGTCTGGCTGAGATGCAGCAGGGATGTGCTGACTCTGCCTCATCATGGGACCAAGAGCTGTGTGGGACTGGAGAAGACCTTGAAGGCAAAACTAATTGGAGGCTCAGAACAGAGTTACAATAGTGTTGTTTAGTGACAGGTACAGCAATTCCTCGGGGCAGCCTGATAACACTGCTTCTCAAGGGGAGGGATTCAAAGAACCAGCAGTGAGTGATCAGCCTTCTGAAGAGAGGCGTGGAATCAATCGTAGAATGGTTTGGGCTGAAAGAGACCTTTAAATGCATTCTAGTTCCAAAGCCCCATCTTGTGCACTTCATTGTCTACACTTGTGCTTGAGTCTAGAAATACATGATTTATACTACTTCAAAAATTCCTGCTTCTAGATTAAATTTAGGGAGAGATAAAAGTATTGGCAGGTCAGACCCTTCCTGGGCTGAGCTTGTGGATTAGCAGATTCAAGACCTCCAATTGCAGAGAAGTCCCCAACCCTCTCTGATGTCTGTTGGTCTTAGGTTCCCTGGCTTGACTTGGGTGGAAGAACACATAGAATCACTAAGGTTGGAAAAGACTTTGAAGATTGAGTCAAACTATTCCATTTGGATACTATGCCTTTTGGCTAATTGGCTAACTATGGCTATTGGCTAACTAATTTCGCTAACTATGCCTTTTGGATAATTTTTCCCTAATACCTAATCTAAACCTCCTGTAGTTGACACAGCTACTTGAGACTGTGTCCTCTTGTTCTGTCACTTCTTACCTGGGCAAATAAACTGACCCTCAACTGCACACTCCATGTTTACCTTCTGTGAGCCCCTGTGTTGTGGGACAGGTATAGAGGGCAGTGGCAGCCTGCATGGGACAAATGGGAAAAGCTTGTGTGTGTGAATACCAGGCTAGATCTCTGCCCTTCTCCCTTGCCGTCATTGGTTAGATGGATCCCTGCATACCCCTTGCCCAGCTCCTGCAGTGGTGTGGGTGATTGATTGTCATGGGTATTGCCAATCCTATGGCTTCATAACAAGAGCTCTTGGAAAACAGAGACAGCGATAAGGCTGCAGCTTGGCTGGGGCTCCTATGAGGTATCCAAGCAATGGGCTCCACTGGGATCTGGATGTCCTTGCATGTGGTAGAGGGGGTGAAGCAGGAGAGCAGCATGTCTTCCATATGTGTAGCTCTGCCAAGCTCAACATGCAGATGCCTCGTGCTCCAGAATGACAAGGACAAACCCTCTTTCAGCTGTCTTTCCTATAAAAAGAGTTGCGCTTGGTGGAGGTGAGAGATGAGGATTGGAAATCACCACCTTGCTCTTACAGGAGATTTAAGAAAGGAGTGTCTGCTGCTTGTCCAGCCAAACAGCACGTCTGTATCTACCAGGTCTCTAGTCAAAAAGTCAGAATATTGTCTAGGTTGGAAAAGTCCCTTGAGGTCATCAAGTCCAACCATTCTACCAGGAGTGCCAAGGCCACCACTAGCCCATGTGCCCAGGTATCAAATCCACAAAGATTTTAACTCCCTCCAGGGATGAGGAGTCCACCACTGCCCTGGATAGCCTGTTGCAAAAGTCTCTCTACATCTGCGCAAGAACTGATAGATAGAGAGGTTGCTTACCATATTGCTACTTTTTTCTTGGATATTGGTTTTTGGTCTTTAATCTGTGATCCCTGTTTCTTATAACTGATCAAGGGGACAGCCCTTCTACCCTGGGAAGTGAAAGCAAAGTCATCTACTAATTGGGAAAGAAGGGAAAGGGAATGAAAGGATGACTTGGTGTGATATAGGCAATGGGGGTCTGCAGAGCTGTAGCAACCACAAGCCTCTGTGCCCTCTTCCTGGAGCTCTACATGATCTCAAAGTCAGAGGAAATTGTGAAGAGGGCCAGTCAACCTGTGGAACCTGCTGCTGCATCATGCCTATATCACAGCTGCTGTTTTAAATAGCACAGGAGCTGTGGCTTCATCTGGGGGCAAGGCTGAAAACAGGGAGGAGGGAATCAAGTTTCTAAGCATGCTGCTTTAGTGTGTGTCGCAATGGAACTTCAACTCCCTGTAGCATGATCCGACAGAATCAACTTGTGTAGTGCCAAAACACATCTTGTCCAAGGCAGTGGGGTGGGTAATGCTCGTGTGACATCTTGGAGATCTGTGTGTTTTTTTTCCTATGGAAACTGATTCAGAGTGGCCTTTGCATATATAGTTTTAGGGATGAGGTGCCAAAGCTTCAGTTTGTAGGTCTGAGAGCTGCTGGGGTGCTGCAGTTGGCAAAAAGTGGCACTGTTACAGCCTGAAAAGAGATGTTTAGATTAGATACTAGGAAGAGATTATTGACTCTTAGGGTAGTGAGATCCTGGCACAGGTTGCCCACAGAACCTGTGGCTGCCCTATTCCTGGAAGTGTTCAAGGTCGGGTTGAACAGGGCTTGGAGCAGCCTGGTCTAGAGGAAGGTGTCTTTGCCCATGGCAAAGGTTTGGAGCTGGAAGATCCTTAAGGTCTCTTCCAACACCAACCATTCTAACATCTGGAAAAAAATTAAATTTGATCTCTAATTTTGTAGGATGATGCAGGAGCCCTGCTGTGTTTTGTGTTGGGTACTTCCTCAGACTGCATGTGTGCTGCCTGAGGAAGATGCTGACACATGGGATGGTGTTGCTACCTATAGTATCAGAAAAGCCCCCTCTGGCAGTAGTGGTACCAGGGAATGGGTTGTTCCGTGCTAGCTAAGACAGCTGTGGAGAGTCCATGCTGTGCAAACAGAGGAGCAAATGGTTAGAAATATTGCACAGCCTGAGAACAATATGATCACAACTCCTAGAGAATGCCCTGCAAGAATCAGAGATGGCTTGAGATGTCTTGTTGCCCCTTTGGCATGTAGGCCAGGGCAGAACCTCTTAAAAGGAGGGATAGTTTCCAGTGGTCACCACTCTTCTGCACGTTTTCCCACTTGGAAGGTGGCCAACAGGCCCATTAATTGGTTGGCTTTTTCTTAAGGTATTAAATGAACTTGCTTCTGCTCTGAGACAGTGATGTTTATGTTCTTTCCCCCTCATACTGGGATGTGAGCCACTAATGTGCTGAGAGAGGGCCTGGAAGGAGGTGTAGCTGTGGTTACAGGACTGAAGAACTTGGTTGGTTTGGGCAAGGGGTGTGTAAGAATTCCTTAGGAAGGAACAGAGAAGCAAAAGGCCCAGGCTGCAGCAAGCCGTGCCCTATTCCTACTTGGCTGACAGGCTCCTTATGTCTGAGATCAGCCTGTTTATCCTGCTTCCTCTGCTCTAGAAACTGAAGTCTAAATGCCTGCTCCTGCCAGAGCCTCTGAAATTGAGGAGAGCCCATACACGAGTTCTTAGGCTGTTCTCTGTGCTAGGAAGAGAGACAAAACCTGGGACATGTGACTTTTTTTTGCTTCTCCCATTTTTATGTACTACCTGAAAATATCCATCTTCAATTGAGCTCTTTTTTCTTTCCTAGCTGGTTAAAACCCACAATCTGCTGACCACCAGGAATTACATTTTTGGGTACCATCCACATGGCATCATGGGCTTGGGTGCCTTTTGCAACTTCAGCACAGAGGCCACGGGTGTCAGCCAGAAATTCCCTGGGATCCGACCGTACCTTGCTACCCTGGCTGGGAACTTCAGGATGCCCATACTGAGGGACTACTTAATGTCTGGTGGTAAGTGCAGTCATCCTGTGCCATTTCTGCACATGCTCTTGGCTCTGAGCTGTCTTCACCTCTTTGAAGTGACAAGCTGTGTTGGAAGCTCACGTAACCGCTTCCTGCTTGTCTCATCAGCCAAACATCACTTTCATATAGTTGTCAAGATGAAGCTGTGAATAAATGTGAGATATCCTGTCTAAAGGAAGGTATCCCTGTCCCTGGCAGAGGGTTGGAACTGGATTATATTAAAGGTCCCTTCCAGCCCAAACTGTTCTATGATTCTGTGAATGTGACTAGTTTGGGCTGCAGGACTGCTGCTCCTCTGTGTTCATCCTGAACTCTAGGCTACTCTTGTCCAAAAGCATAGTGAAGATAGCTAACAACTGTAGTTGTGGAAGGTGGAGACATGGAACCAAGTTGTCCTAGTTATTGTGAGGAAGCTACAGGAAGAAGTTGCACTGACTGAAAATACTGAGTAATCATGGCCAGCTCAGCTCCTGGGCTCACTACCACGTGACTTGTCACACATCTGTGTTTTGTGGTGGTGGTAGATGCTGTCTCTACCCAATCCCACTGCTGGATGCCTGCTACGGGTAAAGAGTGAAGTATTGCATGATACCAGCTGTTCAGAGAGCCCCTCCCTGAATGTATTCCTGTAGATGGATCACACAGACGATGCAGTGATGTAAGTGTGCTGAATTACATTAATAGGTCTATTTAAATGGAGTCCAGGATTTTAATGCTGGAGGGCTTGTAAGTTATGACTGGGCAAAGGAAGCAGTGTTTAAAATGCCAGTAAAGTGTTCTTGCATGGCCTGAGCTTCCTTTTTGGTGTGAGGACACCTGTCAATTAGAACTGAGGGAGTAACACTTAAAGACTGTGAATTGAACAATCCAGTAACCTGTTTGCTGTTTCTGGAACTGATTAATCAATAAATGACTTTAAAACAGATACCTTAAGTACAATGGCTGGGAAGATGATAGGAGTAGCTGCACCTGACTCTGACTTGTTAGAATTGACTATTTCTGAGACTACTGTCTTAATTGAGGAAGAGAAAAACTAACAATCTGGTGCAGGAAAGATGTTTGTCCCTATCTAGAAAGAGCAGTATCACAAGTTGGTTTTTATCTTCCTGTACTGACCTTAGTTGCTGTGTAAAGTCCATAATTTGGGAATTCACAGGACTGCAGCACAGGAGAAGCTGGAATCTGCTTTCCAGTCTGTTACATCTGTAAATTTAGTTGTGTTGCTTAAGTTTCCATGCAACCTTCTTATTTAAAAAAAAACCATCTTCAATCTGTTCAGTATGACTGGCAGACAAGTCTTGTAGCCAGCCAGAGCTGCTTTCTCCTTTTTGGAAGGAATATGGGAGTAGGCTTTAGCAACATCATTGCTGGCTTGGCTATCCATGAACATTGTGCTTAAATCAGAGGAAAATTATGCTTTCTCTGTTCCTAAGATCTAAGCAAGACTACAGGTGTCATGAAGTTAACCTTCTGAAAGCCGCAATTTGTCTTCACATTCCTATACTAGAACTAAAGGGTGCTGATAGAAACGCCTTAACATCACTTGGAAAGTGCTGATAATTCCCTCAATCCTTTTTTCTGTGGATGAGACTTCCACTTCCAGGTGGAATTATAACAAACCCTAACACTGTACCAATACACATAGTTGCTTTACAGCTAGTACAAATTCTTAATTTTCCAGCCTACTAGAGGCTAAGTACAGCAGGGATCCTATAAGGCATGAGGGGATGACCAGAAAACCCTATATACTGTGTGGATGTGCTAAAGGGCAGAATTTATTGCCACTTGACTCCGTGTCTCATTTCAATTTCTGAAGGAACTCTTTGGTGCTGTGAGCAGCAGCAGTCTCCTCCTGTTAAGTGTGAAAGAGCTGAACATAAATCTGTTGCCAGGCCTGTGTAGCCAGCATGAGTCTTGGTGTGGACAATGGGACAAAACTGAAATTTTGGAGCAGTGAGTATAGCCTGAGCCTTTCAGAGGAAAAGCAGTCAGAGATATAGCTGTGCTGAAGGAAACTAATTCTTCATCCTCAATTCCAGCTGATCTGTCTCAAGTGTGGTCTGCTCTGTTCTTATCTGGAGCTGGGAGAGGTGATGACCCTGATGCCCAGATAGACATCATGGCTGACAGACTTGTCCTGTCTAAGTCCCCAGGCCCTGTTCATCATTTAGTTCTTGGCTCAAGCAATTAATACCATGAGTGTAATAGGGCAATGACCTAAAGTACTCGGACCAGATGTGTTGTGTGATGGGAATGTAAGTGATGGCATTCCACTTCTCCTTGGCTTATTCTGGCCAAGAAAGTGAGGCAGGAGCAAGCTTTGACACCAATTGTAGGATAAAAGCGAGAGTTTAAGAGCAGACTGATAATCAGATTTCTTCACATTTTTAAAGCAATACAGAGGAAATTACAGGTGTGAGGAAATTACAGGTGTTGTCTTTGGGTTTTCATTTCCCTAGAGTGGGGACAGGTGCTTTAGGGCAGAGATTGCTTATTAAAGGTGAAGGGAGGTCCTGCTCTTTCCAGTGTGGAATAGAGGGAAAGACCTTCATAGACACTTTCCTCAGAGTATGGATTTATGTAAACACTCTGTCCTGTAAATTGCAAGAGCTTCATATTACTTCAGATCTGTCTTAAAGGTTTGTCCATTTATTCTTTTTTATATCACTAAAGTATTCTCCCACATCTATTCCACTACCTGATTTTGCTGAGGAATTGGTCAAAATCAGACTCTCATCCATCAAAATAACACAACTGCTTTCTTCCTCACTAAAGGTAAAGGTTACATGGAGGGAGGATGTCTGACACCAATGCCTTTGATATCACTAGGCATAGAAAATCTTGCTGAAGTCTTTTAATAAAGGAGAATTTTTGAGAGCTGATGTTTGTGGAGTTTATGACCAAGTCTAGTGCTGCCAGCTCTATAAACTGCTTGTTTAGTTGAGGAATAGTTGCCTGCTAATACCACCCTCTCTGACCACTGGGAGATTGGACAACTCAACCTGCAACTGAGGCATAAACTTTGTGCTGTAAATAGATCCTCAAGTCACCAGCTAATCTTGTGGCATGACCTTTGTGTCTGTCTCCTTAATCCAGGTATATGTCCTGTGAACCGTGACAGCATAGACTACATCTTGTCCAAGAATGGCAGTGGCAATGCCATCATCATCGTGGTTGGAGGGGCAGCAGAGTCCCTGAACTGCACTCCAGGGAAGAACTCTGTGACACTGAAGAACCGGAAAGGATTTGTGAAACTGGCTCTACGTCATGGGTAAGGGGCAACCTCAATGCTGGAGCAGTACTGCTACCATGGAAACACAGTGGAAGGTGCTTTTATTTGAACAACTTGGTCTAGGTGAAGATGTCCCTGCTAAATGCAAGGAGATAGGACTAGATGGCCTTTTAAGGTCCCCTCCAGGCCAAACCATTCCGTGAGTCTGTTCCCCAAAGCAGCTGATACCTTGGAGGGATTTGAACAGTAGACATGAGTGTCCTTTGGCTTCTGCCCCTGAGCAAGGTACAGAGGTAGGGGGATCCCTGGGACAGCAGGAGGCTTCCAGGGCAAGGAGAGGCAGTGTCAGTATGGGATGATGACCTGTGCAGTCCCTCAATCATCATGTGTCTGAAAGGAGACGGCCATCAAAAATAGGAGTTGAGTATATATGGAAGCATGTCCAATGCCTGACTGCACAATGTTCCACAGGCCCATTGTCAATACAATTCTCTTGTATGTCTTCAAAGTATATCTGTTACATCATGCCAAGTCTGGGTGGCTTATGTCAGTACCTTGTGCTGCAAAAAAAAAGCTCTGGGCAACGGTACCAGCAACTGTACAGCCTGGCAGAACACAGAGTGGCATGTGTGGGGCTGTCATATGAACTGCAGTCCCGGGGGTGGGGTCCTGAATCTTTCTGTCTTTCTAGAGCGGACTTGGTTCCTGTCTACTCCTTTGGGGAGAATGAAGTGTACAAGCAGGTGATCTTTGAAGAGGGTTCCTGGGGAAGATGGGTTCAGAAGAAGTTCCAGAAACACATTGGCTTTGCTCCATGCATATTTCATGGCCGTGGCCTCTTCTCCTCCAACAGCTGGGGGTTGTTACCTTACTCGAAGCCCATCACTACTGTTGGTAAGGTTTTGGTATAAACATGCTGTGTGCCTCTCTAGGTAGCAGAATACTTGAGTCTATTCTGTACACCTGCTGTAGTTTGGTCTTGGAGTCTTGACTATAAAATGGCTTTCCCTTCTATATAAAACCTTCCAGCAAAACTGAGAATGAGCTAGAAGAGTTTCCAGAGGTGCCTTCAATCAATGTTCTGCTTCCAGGAAATTTTGCAAGAGAGCTCTTTTTGGGAGGAAAAGGCTGTAGCTCTTTCTTTTGCCTTGGATAGCTAAAGTCAGAAGCAACCTGGCCCCCCATGCTCCAGTGGGATGCATGTCTGAACACTAAAGCCAACCCTAAAACTTGTATTTGAGTCTCGTAACACAAAGCAGGAGGCTTTGAGGGAGGGGGAAAAAAAGATCAGCTTTGCTTTTGTGGTGTGTATAGGGGAATACCTAAGAAGAACTGACTCTTGGCTCCTGTTAATTGAGCAGGGATTTATCACTCTGCTGTAAATAAAGGGGACTTCCTAGCCACCTTGAACAGTAGAGGCATTTGTGTAGCTAAAGCAAATCTGGTATTGCTGCAGATGCGATGTGTGTGCTTGTTGTGGGACAGTTGTGCTTCAGAGCATGGTAAAACTGGAAGGAATCAGGCAAACCTCTGCTATAATGGCAAACAGTGCTGTGCCAGAATGGATGTGCTGAACTACCATAGGTTTGTCCATAGAGGACAAATATCCAGGTTGTGGGAGCATTTAAGCTAATGTGGATTTCTCCCTTTTTTATCAGTTGGAGAGCCCATCACCATCCCCAAAATCGATAATCCCTCCCAGAAGGATGTGGACTTCTACCATAGCATATATGTGGACTCCCTGATTAAACTCTTTGACAAATACAAGAGCAAATTTGGCCTGCCGGAGACTGAGGTTTTGGAAGTCAACTGAAGACGCTGGCTCAGCAGCACCTCCATCTCTCAGAACCAACACATCTTTATCAGGAGTCCAAGTTGTCATTGTGTACTTGAAAGCATGTGTGGGTGTATGTATCCTTCAAAGCAAGTGTTTAAAGTATTGCTAGACCACTTTAAAAAATAATAAAGAAAGGCTTTGCTTTAGAGAAATCCCATTACAAACATCTTTTTATACAAAAAAAAAAAAAAACAAACCAAAAAAAAANAAAAAAAAACCCAACCAAAAAACAACACAACTCCCCATTGCTGTGAGGATTTGGATGAGTTAAATGATTGCCTTTGTAATCTGCTATATAATGCTGTTGGATCACCAGCAATGGATTAAAAAAATTCCTACAGCTACTGCACAGACTAGCACAAGTGGTTTTGGGAGAGTAGGATCCATCTGGTTTTCAGTCTAAGAAGCAGAAAGTTGATTTGAGCAGCATGGCAGTTTTACAAGTGTGTTGCACAACAGCCTTGTTGAGACATGCTTATGTAGCACAAGGGTATTTCTGCTTTGGAAAAAACATTTCTGGAAGTACAGTTGGGCTGCCAGCCCCCCTGGTGTGGCATCCCTGGTGAATGGTGCACAAAACCAAGTAGGAAGAGTCAGGTGAACCTTGATCCATAGTGTAGTGGATGATTTTGTGGCTGTAAATTCACCACTGTATTTGAAATGCCAGTTTTAAAAGCAGGTATGTCCCAGGTGCTGCTTGTACAGAGGCTTGTAGCTGGAAATATGGGACTTTTTCATAGCCACAAAACTCCAAGGATAAGCTCTAGGAGCAGTGGGATGGTGCAGTCCTGTAGCCCTAGTGTTGCAGACCTTTAGGGTAGCCTGTAGGGGGATAATGCAGTGGGACTATTGATGCAAGTGCTCTGGATGCCGGAAGTATTTGGGGAAATCTACAAGTAACTTCTGGCCTGAAGATGGCTCCTAATTACTGCATCCAGTGAATGTAAAAGAGTAGCCTTTGCACACATAGGATCTAAAGTAAGCTACTTTTAAAAGCATTTATAAAATGTTTACGTGGATGTTAACACTGCTTGTAGTGAGATTTCTTGAGAGTACAGTTTGTTTATGTGTGAACCTGAAACACTGCACTACTTGTATGTCTGACCTGCCTTTTCAACCATTCAGTTGAGTGTATCTTGAGCTCTAAAATGTGCCTTTCTTCTGTGCAAGATGATGGTACTTCACATTCCTGGAATCTTGCCTCTAAAGAAAAATGTTCATCTGTCATATTTGATAGAGTATTGTGTTACAGAGTATAAATTTTTGTACAAATTTCTAGAAATAAACTTGGGCAAAAATAGTGGGCTGCTTTGGTCCCTTCAGTGTTGCAGGGTTTGTGGCTGGTATTACAGCAGTAGTTTGTATGATTCCAGTTGTGCCTTTTTTGCTATGGGGAAAAAATGGTTTGTCTCTACAAAAGCAGACTCACACCAAAATCACTGTCTCTGGAAGTGTGTAGTGGTAGACTTGAAAGAGTTAGGTTAAGGATTGGACCCTTACAAGTCTTTTCCAACCTTAATGATTCTCTTCTACCATCTGCATTCTCCCTGCATGGGGAGCCAGGATAGTTTAAGCAAATCTTTGTGGTTTAAGGTTGGGGTTTTGCTTGGGAGTGTACAAGGAGGTGAGGCAGCCTCCATCTGTGGACCTCCTTCACTGAGCAGACACAGAAAGTACATGCCCTATTACTCTCTACAGCAGATTACTTTGGATTTTGTTGCTGCCTAGAACAGAAAATGTTGGATTGCATCCCTGATACCAGCTGAAGAAATCCTTCCAGCCCCTTTCAGTACTTAAAAGGGAGCTTCATAAAAGCGTGATTTTCTATACAGAGTACTTAGTGATAGGACAAGGGCCAAATAATAACTTCTATAAATAGGCAATAAACCTAATAGAGGAGAGATTTAGATTGGATATTGGGAAGAAATTCTTCCTTGTGAGGGTGGCAAGGCCCTGGTACAGGCTTTTCAAAGAAGCTCTTGCTGCCTCATCCTTGGAAGTGTTCTAGGCCAGCAACCTGGTTTAGTGGAAGGTGTCCCCATTGCAGGGGAGTGAGATGAGCTTTAAGGTCACTTCCAACTCAAACCACTTTGTGATTATTATTCTTGTCAGAGCCCCCAGACTTCTACTACTAGAGGTGCAAAGTGCTCCAGAAATACCTCACAGTGCTGAAAAGTTCATGTGGGCTCTTCTAGTAATAAGGGAGGGTTTAACCTGTTGTTTGTGGGCTGGATCTGACCTGTGAACCGTGAAAGTAATCAATCAGTGCTAGCTGACTTTCACAGCCTGACAATGCTGTTCTCCAAGGTGAAAGCCAAACTTACTCTTTGCCTTTTTCAGGCTTGGCCTGAATTTGAAAGTCTTCTGCCGAGGAAGATAAACCTGGTGTGTTGCTTGCTTCCCCTTTTCCTCACCCCTAGTAGGATTGATGTATATCTCTGTTTTCTGCTAGCTGGCATTGAGGTTGTGTTTCCAGTGACTTCTCTGAACATGCATAGCAAGAAAAGCTCTGCTCAAACCACTTGTAACTACTTGTGACAATCCACCTTTGAGGATTCCATGAACTGGAGGAGGTCAGTTCTTGCAGAGCTTTTTCCAAGCAGTGTTCTTGATTATCAAGTTTTAGATCAAGCATAGCTGCAGACTGAAAATGCCCTTAACACAGAGGAAGGAGAGAGTTATTTCAAACATCGCTCCATTCCTGCAAAAAGGGATATACTAATGAATATCCTGTGATTTTCCATACTGTAAGGTTGGACCAGCTCTGCCAAACTCTTGGCTGTGCTGGAAATACTATTAATTAAAGTCTAACAGGAGATTGACACTGAACACTGTTCTTTTGCAATCTATCACCAGTCTATGAAAGGGGAATTTTCATCTAATCTCAGCTCGTGCCCAAGGTACTAGCCCAGGTTGTCTCAATACTGTGCAGAAGGCCAAATGCATCCTGGGCAGATCCTACAGTGTGGCAGCAGCTCAAGGAAGGTGATCTGGCCCCTCTGCTTGTGAGGGCCCACCTCCATTGCTGCCTTCAGTTGTGGAGTCCCCACAAAGATATAGACCTGGCAAGCCCAGAGGAGGCCACATGGAGGCTTTGAGAGCTGGAGGCCCTCTCTGCAGACAGACTGGGAAAGGTGAGAATGTTCTGCCTGCGAAAGAGAAGGCTTCATGGAGACCTTAGAGCCCCTGCCAGTGCATAAAGGGACTCCCAGAGAGCTGTAGAAGGACTTTGGACAAAGGCCTGGAGGGATAGGACAAGGGGCAATGGCTTCACAATGACAGAATGGCAGGGTTAGAAGGGTTATTAGGAAGAAATTATTCTTCTTCCCTGTGAAACTGTGGCACAGGTTGCCCGTAGATGTGGCTGCCCTGTGCCTGAAAGTGAACAAGGCCAGGTTGGATGGGTCTTGGAGCAACCTCGTCTAGTGGAAAAGTGCCTCTTCCTATGGCAGGGGAGTAGAACTGGATGATCTTCAAGATCACTTCCAATTCAAACTGTTCTGTGGTTCTATGAACTTAAGCACTTTTAGGAGTTAAAATTATCATCTCTGACTTTGTGGTGGTAAGCATTAGAACAGTCTGCCCAGGGAAGTGGTAGAATCATGATCGCTAGAAGTGTTCTAAAAGCTTGTGGATATGACACTTGTGGACAATGGGTTAGCAGTGGCCTTGGCAGTACCAGGTTAATGGTTGGACTTGATCTTAGAGAGGACTTTTCCAACCATGACAGTTCTGTGATTCTTTGGTTCTATGACTATGCTGTGTGTTGCTGGGACCATGTCGGGATGGAGTTGCTATGCTCTAGCTGCCTTATCTAGGTAACTTCCCTTGGCTGAGATAGGCTCCTGTCCACAATCGACCAGCCCTAATAAAGCTGTTCTTAAAATCTCGGTTAAGAAATGGGCATCTTTGCTTTCCTCTGGACCTGTCTTGCCTTTAGCTCAGCAACTGCCGCTTCCTCTGCTTTTGTTTAGCTTGATATATGAAGTGCATTTGTACTGTCTGGTTCTTTAAGATCTCCCTGTCCTCCTAACATTCCTCATAATACATGCAAGAATCCTCATAAGTCTGTCCCTCATTACAGGCTGAAGAGGGGACTTTCCAGTTTCACCACTTTTTCTTCATGTGTTTATACATAGTTATTTCCCTATTTTGTCCTCTTTGCCTCAAATCAGAGCTCTCCCTCTGGTAAACAGAACAAAAGGGTACATGACTCAGTTTATGGAAAAGACATGGCAGTTGGATGCAGGCCACCTGCAGTGATTTATCCCTTCCTTGACTGCCAGCCATAGGGCATCCTGAGCATGTTACATGAATCCTAGGTTCAGTTTTAGGCCCTTCACAACAGGAAGGACATTGAGGGACAGGAGTATGTCCACAGAAGGGAATGGAGCGGGGGAAGGGGCTGGAGTGCCAGAAGTGGCTGCGGGAGCTGGGTGGGGCTCAGTGTAGAGGAAAGGAATCCAGGGGGGGGGGACCCGGGGGGCGGGGACGGGACGACTTTGTCACTCTCTACAACTCTCTGACAGGAGAGTGAAATCAGGTGAGGGTTGGGCTCTGCTCCCAGGAGACAAGGGACAGGACAAGAGGAAATGTCTTTAAGTTGCACCGGGAAAGGTTTACATAGCATATTAGGGAAAATTTCTTCACTGAAAGGGCAGTTGGGCATTGGAACAGGCTGCCCAGGACAGTGGCAGTGTCCATCCCTGGAGGGATTTAACAGATGTGTGGATGTGGCACTTGGGGACATGGGTTAGTAGTGGGCTTGATATGGAATGGTTGGACTCAATGGTCTTAGGGGCTTTTCCAACCTTTATGATTCTGTGGGTTTTGCTCAGCTGTTTTTTCCCTCTCTGTGAAGCAGGGCAGCATTACTTCCTACAGCACCAGCTATAAAGGTGGGATGTCACCAACTTGCTTTGAGCCCCTCGTTAATTAACATAGCATAAGCAGAATAATGCTATTTGTAGTGTGTACACAGCTTTTTTTTTTTTTTTAATTCAATGTGGAAGCAGAGCTGGGTCTAATGAAGGAGATTGAAAAAAAAAACAACAGAGAGGACGTGCTGCCCCCATGAGGTGTCTGTCAGTAACTCCATGATAATGTAACAAAACCCCCAAGCACTTTGGGATAACTCCAAGTAGCAATGCCAAGAAATCACTCACCCCGATTGGAACGGCTTTCTTTGAGGAGAAGGCAGAGGTCAGAAATGGGTGTATCACCCTCTGAATAATTTTTTTGCCCTTTTAGCCCAAGCAGCAGTACCACAAGGAATAACAAAATAATTTTTTTACAGTGCACATTCTCAAAGCTTCATGCTGTAAAGTGATCCCCTTGAAAATGGTTCTGTTTGGCAACAGCTTAGATAAATGAAGTGTTTTCATTTAAAGAAAAATCCATACTGTCACAAAATTAGGCATTTTCTTGCCTGCTTCTGCCAGGGATTCAAGGAACCATGTTAGGCAGCTGAAAGGGCAAGAAAAAATGCTAATGTGGAGATGGCTCTATTTTGCTTTATGGTTATCTTTTTTTCTCTCAGATTGGTTTTTTGGGGCTGAAGATGTTTTAACAGGCTGTAAAAGGCTGTAACGTAAGCCTGGTGGGAATTGGAACTCCATCCATGGTCTGATTATTTACTGGTTCCCTGATTCATCTTAGGCCTGATCCACGCTACTAGCTAATCATGCATTGGGGGTTTTTTCCCCAATAGTTTTTGGCTTTCCTGCCACATTTGACTGAGTCAGTATTAGCCTCTGTGCAAAAATCTCATACTGCCATTGCATGAAATCTTGGGAATGGTTGAGCTTGATGATCTGAGAGGTCTTTTCCGACCTAAATGATTCTGTGATTCTTTATGCAAATAGACTGTATAGCATCAAAAACCATAGTACCAATCCATTCTTCTTCCTTGTCACATCAGAATATTTGGATATCCCAAATGCTTTCTAAATGGATATAAAGGTTTCATCAGTGAAGAGTCAATCAGAATACTGTTGCCTGCAGATGATACCTTATAAGTATCAAAGATGAAAGTCTTGATGTTTTGGTATAATGGCATTGTATTGTCTGGGAAATGCTTATAGCCAATGAAAGTACCAAGTTTTGGTGCAGATGCTGTCCTGGGGCGCCTTACCAGCCAGTAGGCTCCAATTCAATGGGTACACTGATTTTTTGTCTTCTTATGTATATTTAGCTTTCATCAGTGGATCATCCTCAGAAACTTGTAATTCAAAGGGCCTTAAAGGTCTCTATAAATATTCCAAAGAAGGATTTCCTTTTCCCATACATGAAAGGCAGCCATTTCTGGAGTGGAAAGCACAACTATGACACATCAGATTAAGTGATAAAATCACATTACCACCTCTGCAAGATGAAAATGCAGGTGCAGTAATGGGAGGGACTTTATTTCAAGCAGAATTCAGAAATAAGTTTTCTTCAGAGACTTTTAGTAATGTACCAGGGGATATTTCATGACCGTACTCACATGGGAGCTTAGGAATTTTGCTTTGGAAGACAGTCCTTGCAGCAGCCTGCAGTCCCAGTGCTTATTCAGTTGTGAACCACTAGCCTTCGGCCTTGATCTACCCACTGAAATCAGAAAATATCTTCTGGTTGATTTACATGGGCTTTTAATGTAGTCCCCAGTAATAGCAACCACTTTGAGGTGGATGAGTGTGATGGATCCCATGTGCTATTCTCCTTCATTTAATTGCCTTCTCATTTAAAATATATTTAGTTTCATAGAATTATAGAATCATTTAGGTTTTAAAGCCTTTGAGGCCATTGGGCCCAACTGTTCTCCCAGCACTACCCAGCTGACCACTAATGCATGTTTCCAAGTGCCACATCCACACATCTGTTAAATCCCGCCAGCAATGGGGACTCTACCACTCCCCTAGACAAACTGTTCCAGGGCTGGACGGCCATTTTCAGGAAAAAAATTTTGCAACATCTAACCTAAACCTCCCCTCACACAACCTGAGGCCATTTCCTCTTGTCCTGTCCCTTGTTTCCTGGGAGATGAACCTGACTCCCACCTGGCTCCACGCTGCTGTCAGAGATTTGTAGAGAGGGAGAAGGGCCCACCTGAGCCTCCTCCAGGCTGAGCCCCCCCAGCTCCCTCAGATGCTCCTTGTCACGCTTGTGCTCTAGTCCTTTCACTACTTTCCCTATCTCATTCACAGTATATATTTAAAATATATCTTTGAGTCTGAGAAGGAAGTTTTTCCCATGTAAATAATAGCCCTTCTAAGCACCAGGAGAGTAACAGGTATTCTAAGCATCATTTGCCCTCCAAAGCACCCGGAGTCCTCTTCTGTGTCCTGCATGAAAATTATATAATGGTTATGAGCTGACTTGAAAATGTTTTCTACTGAAAGTGGATCTCCTCTGTGCACATAATGTGACCTAAACAGCTTGATGGTGTGTCAAAAACATGATGAAGTGTCTGTGTCTGAGGTGGGGTTTATCTATAATGGGACACTCAGGAAACTTATGATAGATTAATAAAGTCAGTTTTAATACCCCCACATTTATGCAGCTGATGGTGATGGTAAAGTGCAAACGATGGCCAGTTGCAAATTAATACAGCCCCCCTTGGAGTTTATTGCATTAAAGACTTATATTACTATTGATTTAAAACCAAGGGCCTTCACAATGAAAAGATCTGATCTTTACTGTGCTTTTCACTGTGAGCTCCTGATGTGTTGTGTAGGGATGACCAAAACAACTTAGGTATCTGCAAGTGTCTCACTGCAGTTCAAAATAACCTTTGTTAAGGAAGCAAACATATTCAGCTGCAACTAGAAATACAGACCCTAAGAAATACCTTGGACACAAACAGGTGCAAAGTTCAATGCCTACAAAACCAGTCTCTTGTTTTAGTTGCTGTAGCTTGAGATTGGGAAAGCTAAACAAATGCATTCAACCCCAGCTCTGTGGCTGTAAATTACATTATTTAATATGCATTCAGTGCAGAATTCGTTCTTTTTTCTCTTTAAACTGCTCACAAACTTCAAGTATTTTGCTCTGCATTTAGAATCCTTTTACCCATCAATGAAGTATGTTGTCTCATTGGAGTGATTTTGCAAGGATCTCATACCCCAATAAGAAGCATATTTGACCTGATCTGTGGCAGAAGTAGGAATTATTGTTAGCCATAAGGTCATTTCTTCTCTTCCCAAAGGTTCTACCATGCCAAAATTTACAATAAAGCCTATTAAGTAATATCTGTAATAACTTGCTGGTGATATCTCTCTACCATGTCATTTAGAAGGACATGAGTCCATATGTCTCAACTTCAGTGCAAAAAGACCACTGATAAAGTAGTGCTTCCAGAAATGGCAATTAAATATTCAGATGTAATTTCTGACAATTCCTCACTGGCATTTCATCCAGCTTTCTCCAGAGGCTTTTCAAAAATACACTTCATTCTGCAAGAGTCTTTACCAGACTTTGTTAAAATTGCTTTTTGGAATTCTGTTGGTAGTAATTCTAATTATCTTCTGGCTTTGCTTTCCAAAAAAAAAATAATGTGCAGAAGAAATGACTTCTGGTATTCCATAATGTCAAAGTGAGGAGCTGCCAGTGTGAGTTTAGACAACACATAAACTCAAGACTGAGTCAGTAATCTGATGATGTCTTTGACTGTTGAATACACCTGAAGAAAACTGAAGATCACAGAATTACAGACTGTCTTAAATTGAAAGGGACCTTAAAGCTCATCTTGTTTCAGCCCCCTGCCACATGAAAAGGCACTTTATACTACACCAGGTTGCTCTAAGCCCCGTCAAACCTGGCCTTGAACACTTCCGGGGATGGGGCAAGCCACAGCTTCTCTGGGCAACCTGTGCTATGGGAAAACAAATGGGGGACAGAACAGAGAGCACAATGGAGCTTAATGATATCCTGGCCTGGTGGGATACAGGCCATGGGATAAGTGACCACAGATATGAGAAGAACTGGGAAAGTACAGCATATGCAGATATCAAGGTTTTTGAAACTATGTAGTTTTGTAAGGCTGCCAAGTAATACAAAGAATAGGCTGATTCTGTAACTAGTAGGAAATTCTTGCTTAAGGATGTGACTGCTTAGAGCTATAACTGCTTAGAGCTGCAACAGTATATAAGATTGAATTGAGAGGAAAATAAACTACTTCAACCCCTTTTTTGCTTGGACTTCATTGACTTCAATTTTGACTTCTTTTTGCTTGGGATTCTTGCTTGGACTATTTTTTGCACCCCTCCTTTGAAGTCCCATCTCTCAGTCATGCAGCACTGTGCTAGAGCCTTACCACTCTCACAGGGAAAAATTTCTTTGAAATATCTAATTTAATCCTTCTTTCTGTTAGTATGAGGTCATTCCCCCTTGTCACAGACTCACAGAATCCCAGAATATTCTGAGTTGGAAGGGCCCCCATAGGATTATTCTATCATTCCAGCCCCTTGTCCAAAGTCCCTCTTCAGCTCTCTTGCAGTTCCTTTAGGCACTGGCAGGGGGTCTGAGGTCTCCCTGGTGCCTTCTCTTCTCCAGGCTGAACATCCGGAGCTCTCCCAGAGCAGAGGTGCTCCAGCCCTTAGTGCGTCTCCATGGCCTCCTCTCACTCCATGGAACTCACTCCAGTAGATCCACGTCCTCCTGATGTTGGACCCCAGAGCGGGAGGCAGCACTGCAGGTGGGGTCTCACCTAAGCAGGACAGAGGGGCAGAATCCTCCCTCCCCTACTGCCCTTGCTGTGGGATCAGCCCAGCATATGGGGGCTTCTGCGCTCTCAGTGCACATAGCAAATCCTGTTGAGCCCTCAACACTCTCTTCTCCCCAGGGCTGCTCCCTGTTCATTCTTTTCCGAGCCTGTGTTTGCACTTGCGATTGCTCTGACTCATGCAGGACCTTGGACTTGGTCTGGTTGAACTTCACAAGGGTCACACAGACTCACCTCCCCAGCCTGTCCAGATCCCTCTTGACACCATCCCTTTTCCTCTACACAGTAGACACACCACTCAGGTTGGGTAGATGGGGAAGTTATGGATGTGGGATGCACACAGTGTCTACTGTACCTGTAGCAGCAGCGGGAACTTCATCTTTTATGATAACACACTGTAGGAACACTCATGGGGACATAATAAAGGTTATACTGTGATCTTCAAAATGATACAGACAGATAATGACAGCTTTTTGATTTGGTTAAAAAATTCATATGACAGTTCCTAGGGCATCAGTAAATTACTGCGGGGCCTATGTAATGCCATATAGATGGGTGAGTTGGACAGTACTTCTCCAGCATTACTGCCTCCAGTTACTTCATAATTAGGGACAAAAGAAGCCACTCTACAGCTGAAGCTTGCAAATACTCTGCCTAAAATAATTCAACAATTCTAATTAAGGAACTAATTATTGTAAACCCTACAATTCAGGAACAATCTGGGTTATTAAATGGCTGTCATCATGTTGAATGGTCATTGTGGTGAACTATATAAGGCAGGAACTATATAAACCTCTCAAAACTCATGAAAATCAGAGATAAATCTGAAACTTTATCCCTACAAAATACTCATTTTATAATGCCCTTGGAAATGGGTTTTTTTCATGCTGAGATAACAAAACCCAACAATAAATCTGAAATTTAGAATGAGGCCAAAGCTTGAGCTAGTGTGAGCTGGAAATCTGCCAGGACTTCTTTGCAGCTGTATGAGTTCCACTGCTACAAAATCAGCAATAAATCCACATGATTTTTGGGGTCATATTAGAATTTTTCTCTGGGTGATATTTTACTTTTTAGTCCTTGAATTGTGGGTTAGAGCTCTCAGTCTACATCAAACAGCAAATGCAATCTCCATATACATGGCAAGTGAACTGCTATGGTAAGTAAATCATTTGACTTTTCTAAACATAACTATTTTATCATCACAGTCTGTTCCTGTGGAAGTGAAGTAGGAAAATCTTGCTATGGTAATGACATACAGACTTTAAATTCATAAAATCTATGTAAATTAGTGTCCTGGTGTTCTCTGGGATAGAGTTCATTTTCTCCGTAGTAGCTGGTATGTGGTTCTCTTTTGGATTTAGGATTAGAATAATGTTGATAACATACTTTTTATAGAAGGAGAAGGTGAAGAAGTGGGGAAAATCAGTCACAGAAACATCATGTTTCATCGGAGGATGGGCTTACTTGTTTTTTAAAGGATGTTTTGGGTTTTTTTCTGTATTTTTGGCAAACAAGCAATGGCATCTTCACACTGCTTCCATAAATTGTTTTTAGTGATTTATATCTGGAAAACCTATTCTTACAGCTGTGTGATTCTCTGATTTTCTATCTATGCTAAAATTAGTTTGCTCTCTGGAGGAAACATATCAAGAGTCTCAAAGGCAGAAAGCATTCTCAAAATTTCTTTTTGTTTAGATAATTTTGTTGTTCTGAATGCATTTTCCACACCTTCAGCAAAGAGACCCCCCAGATTTCATCATAAAAATCAAGTTTCAATCATCCAGGGTGAAGATGGAATGCTCAAAAGGAAGGAGAGTGTGTCTTATAATGAACCAGAAACCAGGAGGTGAACCAAACTGATACAACAGGTCCAAAATCACTATGTTTGAACTTCCTGATCTAAGGAGTCTGGGTGCTTTAAAATAGAACACTGGCTATAGAAAATACTGAAATAGAAGGGATTTTTTTTCATCAGAAGGAAAAAATGGAGACACACTTATTCCCAGAAAATCTTCGGAAAAAGCCACTGTTTTTAATTAATTTTCCTGATCAGAGACAGCAACATCCAGAACTCACGCACAATGCCAGGCTCAATGACATCCAAAACTTAAGCCTGAGATATTGAATTTATTTGATGCCTACATGTAGAATCAAACGATTTGGGAAAAAAGTCCATATAGATGTGTTACTATGAGATAAACCAGGGAATCACCCAGGAGAAAAGTTTAGCATTTTCATTTAGCATCATGCTAGGAGGCATTTTGGAGAAAAGCAGACTATGGTAAGCAGCTGCAAAGGAAGGAGCAGGATGGAAGAGGGTGACTTCATGACATAAGAATGGCCATCAAACCCCAGAAAACTTGACTTTCCATTCCAGTTTTCATTTTACTTCCTGTTTTAAACAAGTTCACTTTTGAATACCCTAGACCAAAATAAATGCTGAAGACACTGCTCTTACCACACCTCACCACAGCATGGATATTACAAACCCAGGAATACTGCAGGGGAATGAAGGCTTACTGGGCTTCCAGCAGGATGGTCTCCATGGTGTGGGAGATGTATGGTGCTGAGGACAGAAGGATTGGAGGAGAGGAAGAGCAGAGGATGGGGTTTTTCAGCACTGCACAGCACACTCAAACCCTTTCAGAGCTGCCCGGCCCAGTGGGAACAGGCATTTCCAGTGCTGTGGCATGCACGAAGGACAGGCATTTGCAGTGCTGCTGCAAGGATGGCAGGACTGGTGTTCCCAGCAGTGTGGGGGCAGGTGTTTTGGCTCAGTCTCTGATGGTTCCTGGCAGTGCCATGGGGATGAGTGTCTTGAGTATGACCACCCACTCCAGGCAGGTGCTGCAGAGTGCTGTTGGGATGGATGGCCCCGGTGGTGGGGCACAGGGACAGGACTGGTGCTCTGAGAGCTGCACGGTACATGGGGATGGTACTGTTCCAGATGGGCATGGTCTCCCTTCTGCTCAGGATGGATGTTGTCTGGGTGGGATAGGATGGAGGTAGGTGCTGAGGGGGTGGTTGCATTGGGCTTTGGTGTATGTAGACATCATGGTTGGTATGATGTGAGGTGGGTTGGCCTGATGTGGGATGACTTGGCATGGAATGGGATGCGTTCATGTGGTGTGGGATGGGTTTGTCTGGTGTCCGGTTGGTTGGCACAATGTGGGGCAGGTTGGTCTGTTGTTGGGCAGGCTGAGGTGATATGAGGCAGGTCGGGGTGACATGAGGCAGGTTGGGGTGACATGAGGCAGGTGGATGTGTTGTGGAGAAGGTTGGTGTGATGTGAGGCAAGTGGATGTGATGTGTGTTCATAGAATCATAGAATCATGGAATAAGCTGAGTTGGAAGAGACTCATCAGGATCATCAAGTCCAATTCCTGGCCACGTGCAGGACACCACAGCAATTCCATCATTACCTGAGAGCACTGTCCAAATGCTTCTTGAGCTTTGTCAGACTTGGTGCTGTGACCACTTTCCTGGAGAGCCTGTTCCAGTGCTCAACCACCCTCTGGATGAAGAACCTTTTTCTAATATCCAACTCAAACCTTCCAAAACTCAGCTTCAGGCCATTCCTTCAGGTCCTGTCACTGGTCACGAGAGTTAAGAGATTGGTATGTGTCCCTCTGCTTCTCCTCCTGAGGATACTGAAGACCTCAGTGATGTCTGCTCTCATTGTTCAAGTTTCTTCTCCAAACTGAACAGAAGAGGCCTCAGTTGCTCCTTTTAAGGCTCTCCAGACCATTCGCCATCCTCATAACCCTCCTTTAGACCTTCTACAATAGCCTGAGGTCTTTTTTATACTGACACGACACAGATGGATGTGACACGGCACAGGCTGCCCTGTTGTGGGGCAGGTATCACATGGGGCAGGTGGATATGAAATGGGGCAGGTGGATATGATGTGGGGCAGGTCGGAGCGATGTGGACGGGCGGGTGAGGATGACGCCACTGCTGATCCCCACATTCGGGCCGAGCCAAGCAGCCCCTCCGGGTGCCATGGCAACCGCCCCTCCCCGTCCCCTCCGCCGAACTAATTTCCGTGTCACCACGTGATGACAACAGCTCCCTGACACGTGATGGAGGGAGTCCTGTCAATCAAACTCGATCTTCTCCAATCACCGCTCGTGATTGGGCGCCGTCCCGCATTCCGGAAGCTGGCCCTCTAATCGACGCCGGCGCGCCTTCCAGCGGTTTGACAGGGCCGACGAAGAGGGGCGTTGAGTGGCGTCAGATCAACCCACTCGTAACTCGAGAAGGCGGGTCGGCTCCCGGCCCTGCGGCGCGAGGACCAATGGGCGTGCGGGAGGCGGTGCTTCGCCCACCCCCCGGCACTGCGGTAATATGGCTCCGTAGCGGGCGGCCGGCTCGGCGTTGCTGCCGCCATTAACCCCTGCGCGCCCGGCGGCCTCGGGGGAGTGGAGCGGGGACCCTATGTGAGGATGACCTCGGCTTCAGGTCCCGCCGCATTACCGCCCGGCTCCGCCGCCCGCGCCCTACATGTGGAGCTGCCTTCGCAGCAGGTACGGCGCGGCCTCGGGGCGGGTCTCGGAGGGGGCTGAAGGGGAGGAGGGTGTCTTGAGGTGAATCAGGGGTGTCCTCTGAAGTGTAGGGTGTTCTGAGACGAAGGGGGTGTGCTCTTTTAGGAGTGGGATGCCCTGAGGTGTACACAGGGGCGTGCTCAATGAGGTATGGGTTGTTCTGGGGTGAAGGGAGATGTTTTCTGAACTGAGGGGTGCTCCCTGAGGTGTGGGGTGCCCAGAGGTAAAGTGGTGGACAGGTACTCCATGAGGGATCAGTGGGGCTTCCCCGAGGTCTGAGGGTAGCTGCGGTAGAGTCCCCAATCTGATGGAAGGGGTGTCCCTGAGACAAGGGGGAGTTTGAGCACCTTTCTCTTAGACTGGTAGGAAGGCAAGAGGAAGCATGGGGCTAGGGGTCTGTGCCTCTCCCGGGGGAGTCAGGTGGTGTTTCCTCTCCCAGGAAACTACTTCTGTGCCTACAGAGGATCTGGAGCAGACTAAAGGTGGGAGTTACTGCAGGAATAACACCCTGAAAATCGGTATTAAACTTAGGCACCTCATGAGGCCGGAGCAGGTAGGGTGTCCCCCTCCTCCTTGGCGAGATGGAGATCGAATGTGGATATAACATGAGGTGTATTCTGAAAAGTGGTGAAGTATTCTCTTCCCCATTGCATCCTTCCTTCAGCTAACTCACTTTTCCCTGTTTTGCTGATAATTGACTTTTGGTTTACTGGGCATTTGTCACACATTTTAATTTTGGAGAGCATGAATTTTAAGCCAGGAACGCTAGGTTCTGCTTAAGTATTTAGTAATGTCTGTCAAACCAGCTCTGTGCCCCTTTTTCCTCTTGCAACTGATGACTTTGATTATACAGGAGCTGGAGCAGTAGTGGTGAAGGTGTGAGTAATTAGCAAAATTTTGCTTTTCTTTAGAAATACTGTAAGATGTGAGTGTTGTTTTGACTCATTCACTCAGTGCAGTTGATGTTATTATGAGGTAGATAAGCGATCTGTGTTACTTGAACTACATGTTACCAGGTGGCAATATAAACAGTGCTTAGAGAAAAAAATCAACAGATGTTAACTTGAAGTGGCTCAATAACTACTATTTTGTTAAATATGTTCTAGGAGACATCTACTTAGGGGCAAAGGCAGGGAATGGAGGTGACTGTTGGCCACCTGACCCTAATTTGTGAGCAAGTACTCATTCTGAAAAGTGAGTCTGCTCTATGTTAATAAACATAAACATGAATGCTGCTCTGTATGAACAGGAAACAGTGGATTATCCATGAGATCAAGTATGACCTTCTCCTTGCTGAATTTTTGGTTTTATTCTTTCTCAGGCTTGTGCAAGGACCAAGTGAATGCTGCAGGGAGAAGCCTGAGATATTAGTTATTTGACTTCGTTTGTGAAAGTGAGACCAAAACACAGGCTTTCTCTCCTAGGAGCAGAAACTCCTATAAGAGTTCCTAGGAACAGAAATTGAGTCATCAATTATAGGATGTTCCAGTTGAGAAAATATTTATTGAGGATGCTTGTATGTTAATTGTAGCAAGCGTAAGGCTGTGACAGAGACTGAGGTATTGTTCTGCTGTGTGCTCTGCTAACACAGGGACCATGTGCTGAGGGATCGGTGGGTGTACTGTCTTTACTTGGAATCAAATTGAGAGGCTCAACTGAATGCACTGATAGCAAATCACCCTCTTTCCCTGTATCATCTGAGCTCCAAAGTCTGTTACTGAACTGCAAGATACCTTGAAGTGGCTCAGCATACTGGAGCTATTTTACTCCAGAATTATGAAAAGGAAAAGTCATTCCTATTGTGCCACCTCTGTAATGCCACAGTCTGGCTGATCCAAGCTGTGTGGTGCCATGTAAGGCAAGGTAATTGTTTGCTGTGTGCCAGGACAGAAATCAACTTGGTGATTTGTTTCATTAGGCAGCTTTCTCTAGAACACCCAGTGCTACATTTTTTTGACTATAAGGATTGAGAGCAGGATGGTCTGAGTTATGGCTATAAATCTCTCTAAAGACAAATTCTCCACTGTGAATTCAAGATGACTGCTTTTAATGACTGAAGTGACTTTTTAGGGGCAGAAATACTGACAGTGTAATTCAGGTTTAGTCTAGCCTTAATTGTTCCAGTAACATTCACATTGGTTAGAAAAACAACATTCCTGCTTCTGACACTTCTGCAGGAGTGAAAAATTAAGTCCAAAACCTTTTGCTACTGTGATCACACTTATGTCAAAACTGACTGACCTCTTCTTTAATTTGTTTGCGTGGTGGGATGACTGGGGCAGAGAATGCCTTTTGCTATTGTATTCTGTATTTTAAGAAAGAGAAATAGAGGATATGGCTGTAAAGAAATGCATGCGATTAAGCATAAATTTCCCTTTTGAATCCTTTAGTAATTGTGTTAGGATGTTGTTCTCTTTTGCTGTAGGAGTGAGCACAACAGAACTTAAAATGTGAAATAATTGCACTTCAGGAGCAGAGATTCTTTAGTGATACCTCTTCCCAGTTGCTTGATGCAAGAAAACTGGGAGTGTCATGATAACTTAAGGATTTCTGAATGCTTAAAACAAACTGTTCAATCCTATCTATATAAACAGTTCAAAGCAGTGGAGGGTTGGATGACCTAAACATTTCAGACTCTTATATATCCCCAATGGAAAGGATTGGACAGAAAAATGTAGCCTGAATGTAGAGAGGCAGTCATGCCACAGTCAAATGATCTGTTGAATGCTACTGTGCTAATTGCTGGCCAAACAGATTTCACATGTGGCTGTCTAGTGACAGAAAAGCACACAGTCATGGACTCCAGAACCAGTGCCTGGGAGGGTGTATGTGAGGGAGGGAGATGTATCTTCTGAGTATGGATGTGGTGGTAAAGAGGGAATTGTGCCACTCTGCACAGCCGTGTATGGTGTCAGGCCAGGTGACCCAATATTTTCTGTATCTTTCAGTTCACAAACATCTCTTGACAGATAGTGAAAGTTTCTATGGCAAGGAGCAGCAATGAGGTTTCAGCTACGGCTATCAGAAGGGTATGTTTGGGGTAGAGCAAAACAGCAACCAGTTAGTGAAACTTCTCAAGGACACTCTGTAGCCTCCACTAACATTAGGGCTGGGATTCCTAAAGGTCCAGTTGGAGTTTTATGCACTTTTAGAGAGTCCAGGAGCAATGCTCACATACATGGCTCCTGTGGCTTCCATACTAGCTTAACTCTGGGAGCATCTCTACCCTCGGGATTTGACCATCCAACCAATTCTTTGTCCATCTAACAGTCCACTCATCAGATCCATCTCTCCAGTTTGGACAGAAGGATGTTGTGGTGGACCATGTCAAAGGCTTTACAGAAGTCCACATAAATGACATCTGTAACTCTTCCCTTGTCCACTAATGTAGTCATCCCATCATAGAAGGTCCTTGAGTTTGTCAGGCAGGACTTTGGTGAAACTGCGATGGCTGTTGAATCACCTCCCTGTCTTCCATGTGCCCTAGCACAGCTTCTCAGAGGATCTGTTCTGTGATCTTCCCAGGCACAGGGGTGAGGCTGACAGGGTGGTAGCTCCCAGAGTCCTCCTTTCTGGCCTCTTTAAACATGGGTATTATGCTTCCCCTTTTCCAGTCACCTGGGACTTCATCCGACAGCCATGATTTTTCCGATATCATGGAGAGTGGCTTGGCAACTAAATCAGACAGTTCCCTCAAGATTGTGATGCATCTAATCAGGTCCTGTGGACTTGTGCGCATTCAAGTTCCCCAGGTGGTCATGAATGTGATCTTACAGTGTGAGGGTCTTTGTTCTCCCAGTCCCCATCCTGCTGTCCCTCCATTCAAGAGGTGCAGGAAGAGAGGTTGTCATTGAAGACTGAGGCAAAACAGTTGTTGAGTACCTCAGCCTTCTCATCAGTTGCTACCAGTTTTCCAGGATTATTTATCAGGGGGTAATACCTTCTTTGACTTTCTTTTTCTGGGTGGCATATGTGGAGAAGCCCTTCTTTTGTGTCCCCTGCCAGGTTCAGTTCCAGATTCGACTTGGTTTATTTCTTTAAAGGTGTGTATCACTCATACACAGCATTTTGGGCAACATGGCAGAAAGGGATGATTCAAAGTGTGCTGGCAAAAGTGTTTTGGGGGGGCATGTGTAGGAGAAGTGAAGAAAGTTACTGTATGGGCCCAGGGCTGCACGTGAATAAGACTTTAAACTGTGAGAAAATAGTATCTTTTTAAATGATAGTTTTATATTACTCTTGTTACATATTCTCCTGAGTTATATGGAAAAAAAAAGACTGATTCTTAAATATTTTACTTCCCCTTTCCTACAAAATATGGGGGAGAGGAGGGAATCAGAATAGTGAATGGAAAGTGTTGTATTGGAATATTGCTTTCACTTCTCTTTTACACACACTGTCTTTAAATGCTGAGTGGGAGGGAACTGCTGCTCCAGTGAAAAATCACAGTGTGAGTTGTGACCTGCTGATCTTACTCAATTGTATCCATACCCAGCTGTATCAATGTTTACTGTTTGTTAGAGATGAATTAGGAGGAGCAGTTGTTAAAGTTACTGGAAAATTGTAATTTTAGCCCAAAAGGCTGGCTGTTAACCTGGGGTTGGAATTTTGCTATCTGTGGTGTACTACCTGTATTCCATAACAGATGCAGGTATGTTTTGCAGACCATATGATCTGTTGATAAGTTAGACTGTTATGTCCAGAAACCATACTAAATTTGTTTTCCTGCTTTATTTGGGACGTTTGAGGTGGGTTATGGAATGCTCTTGATTGAGCAACTTGCTAGCTAAAGACCAAAGTCTCATTTATGAAGGGAAACTGACTTATTTGCCCTTGATTTATCATCCAGCAACAAGATAAGCATTAATATGCTTCAGGTTAATCACCATCACATGGTGTTTGCTTGTGCAACCTAGAGCATCCTTAAGTGCTTCTTTAAGGTCAAAATTGCCATTGCTTTGATTTTGTTGATACCCTTGGTTCTGTAAGGCCCTGTTGACTTTTTGGTTGCTTCCTTCTGAGTATCATCTTCATATTCCGGGGTTATTCCCACAGCTAATGTGGACTAATGCTCCCTTCCCCAAGGTCATGTTAAGAGGCTTAAGGGACTTCTCTCAACTGCTGCAGTGTGTTATTGAGGTGGGACTTGCACCCTGATATTCTCTTTTCTGTCTGGTGGGTTAGTTCCTATGCTGTGTCAAAGAAGCAGCTACAGTTTCAGTCTTTCATCTTGAGACTAAATACTTAGACAAACTCAGAGAAAAACATCAATAAGGAAAGGTGTTATTTCTAGCTAGCTCTTCTAAAAGGATTTGGTTAAAAATGGAAAGACTGTCTAGTTTTCTAGTTTCCTATTATTTGCATCTTATGTAAACACCTAGCAAAAAGAGCTTTGGCCAGTTGGCAATATTTCTAAGATTTTCTTAACCATAGTTTAGAGCAATTTTTTTTAGGGTGTGCTGACAGTTCTTACTTACTCTTTGGATCTGTGGCGTTTGCCAGCTTGCTCGATCTGTCACTCTTGATGTTATAGTGACAATAACCAAACATAGCTGTTGAAACAATACACAGAAAGAACTTCATTTGCCCAAGACCCTGCATAGGGTCATGATTTGGCTTTTGAACCCTTCCTGCTAACATTAAGTTAATTCTGTGTATTGAGTCTTGTTTTGCCACACCTAACCAGCTATCCTGTTTGTGTCCCAAGACTGAATGTCTTCTGTACCTGCCCCTATAATATGTTTTAAATAACAGGCTTTTACAATCTTTCTGCAGAAATTAGCCCAGATTCTGGATGTAGGAAAAAAAAACGGATAAAGGTGCAGAACATTAGTGAGTCATGTGAACATCATGAGCTTACATCAGTTTTAGTCTTAGTTCTTTCATTCATTTTGGACTCTGAAGTAAGTGGTGTTGATTTTCTACATGTGATTATGTGGTACAAAGAGAAGATTTCTTGTGGCCGCTGAACAGTTACCAGCTGTTTGCATCATTTCATGGATGTAGAAGTTGAGTTCTGAATTGCCCTTCAGTGTAAATGCAGTTACTTAGTGAGGAAGAAGTTAGAGGGTTAGCTAGTAGGAGAGGGTACAGGGGAGGATAGACCAGAGAGCACCGCTGTCTTTCAAGAGTAACACATAGTCTTAAGCTTTTTTCAGTTACAGTATAGTCATCTGTTTTATTTATTTTCTGATGCTACTGTTTCTTTAATTAGTATTAAAGAAGCAGATCGTGCCATAGACTAACATACTTCGTTAGATCTGACATTGGCTTCAGACATTGCATTCTTTAACTCCATACTGATCTTGCAAAGGGCTGTTTTGCATTCAGATAGCTGGAAAATAATTATACTTCTGCATGGACCATGTCAAGTATTGAGATATTCCTTGTTCTTCCTGTTTTCACTTTTTCCTTGTGTGAATTAGGGTAGACTTGATGTCTTCCATCTTCCATTTCCTGACTGTTCCTGGTGAAGCTCTCAGCACAGTACAGAAGTAGGAGTAGCCATGGCACAGGATATGGGTGATTAGAAATCTGAATTGACCCTTGATGTGTTCATGTGAAAGCTTCGTAACTGTTTTCCTTCTTAAGGGAAGCTTTCGACAGTCTTTCAGCTGCTCAGAAGCGTAAAGGAAAGGAAGTACTTTGATTTAAGGAACTGTAAACTAAAATTCGTGAATGTGCATCTTGGAAAACTTGGAGTCTGTGTTGATGAAATAGCTTTGATTTTTCTTGTGGCTCTTTAGGCTTTGACTTTTCTGTGGTCATTTAGTCTGGGTAAATCACTCTGCACGGGTTCAATGTATCTGGTTCCTTGCATATGATCTTTGGGAATGTGGGGTGTGTAATATATTGTGAGCATGTTGCACCTTCACAGGAAAAAAACGTGCAGTTGTGTTCCTGCAGTGCATCTTTGAGCTAGTGTAGTCCTCAGTTCTGATTCCTAGTAGAAGTAGTTTTTTAAAGGCACTTGCAAGAAAGTAGCTAAATCTTAAAAAGGGAAAGGAGTTCCTGCATGGCTGTTGATCACTTGACGTGGGGAAATGGAGTTATGAAGGAGGCACAGCTATAGGGACAACCACAAGTTATTGATTGAACTAATTATGGCTGTATATGAACTAATTATGGCTGTGTAGCTTTAAGGGCCTTGCTGTCTTCAAGTGTGTGCTAGAAAACATTAAAATAGAATTCATAAAAATTCCTTATGGTGTATCCTACAAAATTGCATATCAAATGCTTCTGCTTTGCATCAGAAGTAGATATGAAAGTCCATTTGATTCTCTTGACTCTGAACTGTGGAAAACTGTTAAATTGAGAACCTCATAGATCTTCCTAGCAAGTGTGCAAGTTGGAGTACAAGCATTTTCTTGCTCTTCCAGTGATTTTAAGTAACCATGCATCTGAGTAGTGCCTAAACTTCCCATGTATGTTTTTTGGATATTAAAAGCTTTATGTTTTTGCAGCAGAGTTGTCCCAAACCTTCTGTGAGATATGCTCCACTTAAAAAAAAAAAAAGATAATAAATTGGAAAATGAGGCAGCTTGAAAACTTACATGATATTAAGTATAAATTCTTGTCTACCATTTGACTTCCAAGAGATTGGATCATGTGATTGCTTTGTAATACTCAAACTGGCACAGAGAGGTGAAAGCAAATAGTGAAAATCTGAGGAAGTTGGAAGGTGTTAATATGGAGGTGTAGAGCAGTGCTGTGATAATAAATAATACTCATGTTGGCTAAATGTAGGTCATATTTTGGTAATTTTTTTTTTTCTTTCGGGGCTGGAGGTTTTATGCTTTTAAAGAAAAATACCCACCTGAACCTGTCTGCTGTGAGCTACAAAGCACACAGAACACTCTGTTTTAATATGACTTAATTCTGACAAATATCCAGGCATCTGAATAGCTGACATTGTAAGCTCAGGTCTGTTCAAAAACATTAGATTTGCTGTAGTAACATTTGTGTTGCTAACTAATCTTTGCCTCCTGCCTTAATGCTAAAATAGTTGGAAGGATTTTGCTTTAATTCTTCCAGAGCTTCTGTTGGTCATAAAGCAAGGAACCAAGCTATGAAATTCATGTGAAAGCCAGGTAAAAACAGAGTATGTACCATCTTCTACAGAGGTCAGAGCTGATCCTTATCTGAAAAGAATTCAGGGAATTTACTTGACAGAATTGTGAAGAGGGCACCGGTCAGAAAACAGAAATGCTGCCCAGAGATGAAGAATGTCTTGGTGTGTCTTGATTAAAAACTGTTTGATAAGTAGGGTACTCCATTAAAGGCTAAGCAAGGAGACCTGGTGCTGAAATTTTAGCCAGTGTTGAAAGTTCTTTGTTCTGGAACTACAGTAATTGCTTTTCAGCTCATCAGGCCTCTGAGAGAGCCCTAAGTGGTGATATAATTTTGGTGAATTTGGGCTAAGTAATTTATGTAAACTTCTACTTTGCTTGTACAAGATGGCTTCCCATCTTTCTTAATGCTGGTTTTACCATTGCATTTACATTTCAGGTAAAAGTAAGTTTCTGGTTACACTGGTTGTATGGAAAGTCATCAGAAATGGGTGGGTGGGGCAGCCTTTTTCAAATTCAGTCAAAGATGTATAAATCTTTCTTCCTGGGCAATTGAATTTAAGCTTCATTCTGGAAAATGTGTTCCTATTTATAAAGTTCTTAACCTGATAGAATTTCTGAAACTTGCTTATGGCCGTGGGTGCAGTGAGCCCACTGTCACTGAGTAACATCTGGAGGTTTTCAGCCAAACCCTTCATTCACAGAGGGGGCTGTTTGATGGTATCCTGGATGGTTCTTACTAAAAGAAACCAAGCTGCCTGCCTTGCTTAAGTTCAGATACTCCCTTGACAGCTTTGCAAATTTATTTAACGTGTCAAAGGGCCTGCTGAGAGTAGAATTCATGAACAGCTTTGCTAAAAGTGCCAGTGCTAAAGAGGGAAGATCATGCTACTGGGAGAAGACAGATGTGGGGCAAAGATGTGGGACAGACCTCCCCCTTTTCCCAGCTGTGAGCCATTAGCTCGTCTCAGCTGCCAATAATAGCCTGATAGTCTCCATGTGATTAGAAGCCTTTGCTGTTGCCCATGTTAGTGACCTGAGCTTCACAACTGATATTTGGAGCCAGAGCTAGAGTCAGTGTGATGGCCGAGTACCAGAAATAGAAGATGGAGTTTGGCTGTGTTCTCATCCAGCTTGGATATACTTACATTATTTTTTTTTCCCTGGGTCATCAGATTCTTGTAAGGGGATAATGAAGTGGTTAAGATGGAAGAGGAATCAGAACTCTCCATGCTTGCTTTAGCTACCTGTTATATGACCTTGAACAAATAATTATGAAATTCTATGAATACTTGAGGCTGTTGTATGTAGTCCTGTTCTTCTGCCATGAACAGTCCAGATCTTGTGTTAACAGCAGTGTGCTTCTCTCTCTTTTGACTTACTCCTTTTTCTTACCTCCCTGCTGCATCGTCCCCACAGTGATTTTTATTAATTATACCAGATTATTAGACAAAAAACAGTGAATAGCTTTATCACTTCTGTTTCTCAGGCCTGGAGGAAAGCAGAGTGGTGTCTGGATCAGCTGAAGCTGTAAAGAAACTTAAATGTTGAAGTGTGCCTGCTCTGTCTTCTTTTGTGGTGGGCACATCTGTGTAGCTGTGGGGAGCTGAACTGGAGGAACTTACCCAGATTTTACCCTTACTTACCTAGTTAGTTACCCTTAGTAACTTGTGGTTTTGGCAGCTTTACCGTGGTTCAGTTTTCTGATCCTCACCATAAGGCTGCATAAAACACATTGTGCAGGATGGGAACATGAATCAGGATACTGAAGGTGGCATTCTAGGGAGAGATAGTGAAAGATTATGGTATCTTAGTGTTGAGGGAACTAAGCATGAAGGGACCAGACAGTTTCAGTCCTTTAGACCTCGAAAGACTTGGAAGACTGTCTGGAATCATCTGATGAAAAAGCTGTCTTAATAAGGTTGATTTTGAAAATACTTGATTCTGGAGCAGTCTGATTTGTTTATGGCCTGTGGTAAATCTGGAGGGGGTTCCCAGAAAGTCATTGAATGGGAACACTAGATATATTACATAACTGCAAATAGTTCCTCAGAATGATGAAAACAGAGTGCCTCACTCTCTCTGAGTTTGGAGTGAAGCTGGTAAATGCTGAGCAGGGATGGTCTTGCTGCATTCTGCAGCAGCTCCGTTAAGATGCTCTTCTGGGAAGCTGCTTTTCTGCCTCTGCAGGCATGAGGGATGAAACCTGATGGTAGGTTCTGCTCTTCTGATCTCTCCTACAGCTTTCTTGATCAGACTTTCTATGTATCTTTGGGATAGCTGTCTGCTTATAACCTGTCCTATCTTTACATGCAGCAATGTTTTTAAAATACAAGCTACTCAGGATTTCTCTTGATGGATAATTAGTGGATCTCTTCTCCTGGTTTGTAGTCATTTATCTTCAACATAAAAGCAAGCACTAATTTCTTTCATGTGAGTCAACATGTAGTTGCTATATAGCAGTTGCTTTCAATCAAATGCAACTTCGAATGGCAATTAAAGCAAAAGATAACCAGGCCTGGAATGTGATTTTACTGCTCCATTGGCTTTCTTGGGAATTGCCAAGGTCTGGGACAATTGTAAGCGAAATTACTTGTGTCACAAACTCCCTAGAATGAGCTGTTAGACCCGCTGTATTACTGTGCTAAGCATTGACCCAGATATGCCACTGTTAAGGCTGTGTGTACTGAACTGAGAGCCCTTGGAAAGGTAAATAACCTTTTCCATTGTATTAGTTCTACAAAAATAACTTTTTTTACTGTAGGATATCTCATTAAGATACTTGCTGTAAATGTCTGAGGTCTTCAGTCCTGCATTGCTGGTAACCTGTAAACTCTTGGGGAGATAGCGGTGAAAATTAGCTATACTCATTGTGTATTTTGCTCATTTTTTTTTATGAGAGCAGGTCCTTCACTATCATCTTGCACTCTCACTAGCCTCTTTGAAGTTAAGTGACTCATGAGACTGCCAAGGCACTTGGATTGTTTTTTAGCCCTTGTATTTTGACTTTTAGGTGGGCTTTTTGGAATGACTCTTCTGGCTGCAGCGCATCTTATCCTAGGGTCATCCACCCTCATCATGAAGATTTCTTGACACTTTCATAGAAAGAACAAAATAGCTGAAACTTGTCACTAAAGAAAAGGGACCCTTTTTAGCACTTCACCTAGAAGGAGGAGGAAATAAAAGAATTATGTATTATTTGCAGCTACTGTATTCAACATAGTGTACTGATTTATTCTCCAAAAAGAGTTGCTTCTAAGAGCAGTTTGAAATGCTCTGGTATATCATTGTGAAGTGCTTTCCCCTTGGCTCGTGGCAGTGCCAGGCTCTGTTGCTCCGTGTACACTTCTAGCTGGTAGTTTCATTCCAGCAGTTCTCTGCCTTCGGCCTCCTGGTGCTGTGCTGGCCCCCCCTCTGTCTGCTCAGCTGCTTGTCCAGCCACATGGTGAACCATATTGAGGAACTGAGCTGGTGAAACTAACCCAGGAAAAGGGAGAGGTGGTTAGTTTCCATCCAGATTGGTTCCCTGATATGATTCTGTGAGCAGCTGCACATCTGCTTATTTATGGTGGAAAGAATAAGAAAGAGTGATGCAGCGCTGGGGGCTTGCAGTGTTTGGCTGATGCCAGTGCTAGCTGAGCTGCAACACAGTGGGTTTTTTGTTTTGTGTATTCCAATGTCTCCAGCACAAAATTATATGAAATGCATAGGTTTTGCAATAGGACACAAAATAAGGATGCTTGACTCCAGTCAGAAGGCAGTAGAAATCAGAAGGCTTTATTGACAATTCATTGAGCCCTTTTATAACATGCTGAGCTAAGAAGGCACATTATTGGCCCATAGGTCTGACACTTCTCCCATTGGGTAAGTAAGGGAAATAGCTAACAACACCTATTGTTATGGGAAAGGATTATTGTTTACACAAGGTTGTTTTGGGAAAAAGAAAACTGTTGAAAAGTTTCCCTTGGGAAGAGCTAGCAATTCTCAGGCTCAGGCAATATCAGGTCCACACACAGGAGGAAACACTAGAGATTTAAAACTTCCCTCAAAATAATATTTACTTTGTCATAAAACAGAGCTCTTGATAAGGGATTCTAGAGTTTATTTCAGTTATCTTTGGGTATGTCTTTGTAGCTGATAGTCTCCTGGTTGAAGCTAATTATCTTTGATCAGGAGAGGTTAATTAACTCTGAATGTTGCCTCTGTAGATTTCTGAGGAAATTTGAATAATTCAGTATAATATCAGCGAACATTGTGGGCAAACAGAAAGATTGATTATCAGGATTCAAGTCTCTGTCATCATGACCTCACACTAAAGAATGTGAATGATAAAATTGTCTTTGTATTTGGAAATTTGTTCCCTGTCAGCCAGGCAAAATGGATAGGAGGAGAGTGCTGTCTAAGCTGGAGATTCAAACAGACATTCATTACCTGTTGCACATTGAGTTCTGAACTGTGCTGTGGTCTCATAGCCCCAAATTTAATGATCCTCTTCCAACTGGTTTAGGAGAAGTGAGACTTTTACCCCTAGATGCTGAAGGGTGCAAGAAAGTCACAAACCATGGAGATAAGGACTCACATCTTCTTCAGAGGTGGAGGTGTAGGTTAGGACACTGGACAGATTTTTTTTTTTTTTCCTTCCTCGAACTTTGTTGACCTCATTGTGGACTGTGAATGGTAGGAAACGTGTTTGGCTTTGCTTGAGAGCTAATCAATGAAACATAGTATTTAAAGCAGGTACACAAATTAGTTTGCAATCCTAAGGAGACCTGGAGAAAGTTGCCCTCTTTGTTAGAATACAATATGGGCTGTCCTTTGTAAGAGATGAAAGGTAAAAAAAGATACAAAATATTAAGGGAATGAGCATGGTAGTTGATTTATTTCTGTGCTAGTGATGTTAATTAAAAGAGAGCTGACACATAAAATTCTTGAATCATTTTTATAGGTAGCAAAATGCATGTTCAAAGCTGTTTCTTAAGGAGCGTTTCAGTTGCACATAAAAACGGCCAGCAAAGCTCCTTAGCTTTGAGGTTAGATGTGAAAACATGTTAAAGGTCCATGTGGCTTCTTTTAAGTGAGGCTTAATATTTCTGTTGACATTTTTGATACCAGTTTCTCAGAAAATAAGACCATGTAGTCTAGTCTCACAGAATGTTTTTTGTTGGTTGGGATTTTTTGGTTTTAATTTTGTAGTTCATGTATATACTAGAGGTACCTGGGCATCCTATCTCAGGCTCTGTTTTTAGTCGAAGTCATAAATAGTCTTTGAATGGAATGAATCCATCAGTGATTTTTGGGCTGTCACATGAACAGAAATTTAATATTCTTCATACCTTTCCATGAAGGAAAACTAATATATCACTGGAGTGGTGTTAAGTGATATAGTGTCATACTATGATTCTAAAAGAGATGATGGCCTTTCAACTCTTGTTAAAAACCTTTTAAGGCAAGCTACAAACAGGAAAATTGTCTTTTAGTTTCAAAAGCTTTTAAAATGACCTGTTGATCAATCAGCTTTTAAAGTGCCATACAAATCAGCCATACAAATCAAGACACTTTTGGGAAAAAATGGTGTAAGATGAACTCTGAGGTAAAGGTATGCACTAAACCAGTTGTTTGAGGCTTGTTGGTGGATTGTGGTGATCCACAAAATATGTGGAGCCATTTGTCAACATCCCCGTGGTAGCAGGTGAGACACTGGTGAGTTGAGAGATTGATTGGGAAAAAAAATTATACTGAAGGATTTGGTGAGAACTTCATGTATTTGAAGTGGCAGTTTGCCGAGTGCTGCATTCAAGGGGGGCTGTTTGAAGTATGGGCCTTTGAAATAGAAACAACAGCTAAATAACGATTTGAGTGTGACCATCCTGCAAAATTACTTTGTTACCTAGTTAAATTTCGTAAGAAGTTAATAATGTAAAATATTTGTCAAAGATTATGGGTGTGGTGTGCCTTGAAGCTAAGACTTTACCCACAGGTATTAAAGCTGTTGGGCACAGATGGGTGGGAGAGAGAGATTGATTTGATCTGATGATTTTCATTCAAGGTGTAGTATTGTAGTAAACCAAGATAATGTTGGAGTTCAGTGAAATCGCTTAAACTAAATATTTTAGTGACGTATCCTACTGTATTCATTCCAAGGGAAAAGGATTCTCTCATCACAGAAGATGGTATCTGACAGTGAAAATCTCAAATTTCACTGTGCTCTAAATTTTCCGTGAAAATCTTGATTTTATTACTTTTGATTATATTACTTTTATTTAAGGTTGTTAGAGCAGTTTCCGGGAGTACCGTGAAATCAGGAAGCTTTGTTCAGCCAGTTCCTTATGGCTCTGAGTTACATGCTGGTTTGTTTGAGCTCTTTGTCCATTAATGCTTGTTGAAAATAGCTTTGGCTGGAAAGTGTTTCCAGTGTGATGGTGCAAAACATCTGGGTGATGCTCCTGCTATGTTTGAAGCTGATAGTGTCATATATTTGTTTGAAAGTGCTTGAAGAGTTGGGGTGATTTAGTCATGTGGGATAAAAATTACGTACAGGACATGAGTAAGAATAGCTTCTCTTGAGTATCAGTGTTGCTTAATCCAAGCTTGTAGGTGTTTGTTGTTTGTTCTATGGCTTTGCTGAATCCTGGCTGTTCACACTTGCTGTCTGACAGAAAATTGAGTGTTTGGTGGGATTTTTTTTTTTTACATCAGTGCTTTGGGAATCATTAAAAGGCTTTGAAAAATTAATTTTCAGTCTAAGAAAGTTCTTTGAATTTTTTTTCCTATTTTTAGCGTCGGCTTCGTCATCTTCGGAATATTGCTGCACGTAACATTATTAATAAGAATGGTTATCGCCTCTTGGATACGTACTTCACTCTTCACTTGTGTGATAATGCCAAGATCTACAAAGGTAAACCAGGCTTTCTATCAACCTTTTTGCTAGCTAATCTTTGAATTCTTATGATATGAATTTTCTTTCTTTTTTGTCTTGACAACTTGCTGCCATTAGTTACATTACATCACCCTTGCCAACACTGGAAAAGAGCTCTTTAGTTTCCTCAATTTCATGAAAGCTTTCAGTGTTAGCAGCGGAGGAGGCAAAACAGATGACCGGTTTTGTAGTCTCTTAAATCAGCCTATTCTGTCATTGCTCCTCCCTGAGTGATGATGTAAGAAATTGGGAGCTTTCAAGGGCACATGAAAGTTAAAGCTTTTGGAGCTTTAGTTGTCTTTTGTGGGGAAGAGTGTCCCACTCTGTGCATACCAGTTGTTTTACAGAGCATACATCAGCACATGTTGTTATCAAGGTTTTCAAAAAATAGAATTGTCAGCCAATGATGTGAGGCAGGCATCTCTTCTAGTTTAGATAACTGTGTTTGAGCATTAGATCTCCTCTGTCTTGCTTTTCTTTCCCACTATGGTATACCGTTCTTCATTATGGAGAGATGTTGTTAAAAATATGTTTTCATGCTCCTTTTTGTGTGATTGGAGATGAATTTAGATTTTCTCATAATTTTTATTTTCATCTGGCACAGTGACAGATCTGGAATCTTGCCTTACTTTTTTTACCAACGTTGGTGTTTTAGAAGGGCCAGAATACAAAACATGAGCTTGCTGCCTGGACTTTGTTGTGGTGGTTGATTAAACCTGTCCCTGATGACTGTTTCTGCAGGGTTTGGTGTTCGGGACTGTTTTGCACTTCATCAAAGCTTTTTCCTTGGTCTCCAGTGGGCTGGGATATTGTACAAAATCTGTACTCCTGTCTGTAGGGCTGTCTATCTAAAGTCTTCTAAGTCTTTTTTTGCTTTGACTGTGAAAGTCAGGGTTCATGTGCCCAGCAGTTGCTTATTCCCATTTAAATACAGGGTTGTTGGCACCTCTGTCAGGTAACTTGGCTGTTCCCTCTCTTAGCACCTGGAACAGGTCATCATTGCTCCTCAGGAAAGTGCTGTAATTAATTTATCCAAGCTGCTGTGTTCCAGGAAGATGTTGTATGTGGAAAGACCAGTCATTTTTGCAAATGTCATCCAAATACTGTTAAGTACTGTACCATGCTCTTTCCTCAGAAATTGAAGCCTTGTAAACATTGAGGATTATCATGAGTATAAAGATGAAAGGCTAAATTTAAATAATGACTTGTAATAAGTAAGTGTGAAGGAGTAATTTTAGTCAAAAGCATGACTGCATTTCAAAGTCTATCTCATGAATGGGTTACTAATAAACTGGACCCACTAACATTTGTCTTTCTTGATTGTTACTTGTTTTAGTTTTTTCTGTTTCAAATACTAAGATTTGTATCAGTGTTTGAGCTAATCTAAAGGTGCTTTTTTTACTTATTTTTCTTCAGAATTTTATAAGAGTGAGGTGATCAAGAACTCTCTGGTAAGTTACTTTAATGTGGAAAAACTTTGTTTTCAAAATTGTGGATTTAATGCAGTATATTGATTTCTCTGCTGAATACCATAACTGTTTAATGTGTCTTTCTACTGTTCAGTTCTGTTAGGAGCATTGTGTTCTTCTCCTCCTTTTCAGATTCTTTTCATGAGGGTTAGAATAGGGAGCTACTGAGTAGTAGAAGTGCTGATTTCTATTAATGTCTTCATGTTGTGTAGGAAAACAGCAAGGAATGTGTACCTGCCAGATATATAAGTACATTCTTTGAGCTAATAGCTGTAAGAAACTGTAGTTTGAAGACATGATAGATTTTCTAAATTTTTCAGTTTAGATGAGTGAAGGGGCCAGAACTGACAGTTTATTGCAAATGAAGACTGATGATAATAGGATGTTGCAAATGTTGACTAAAGGAGTTCAAAAACCTCCTGAAGACTTTTTAGTGCCTGCATTAACAAGGTAGAACTGCTCCATTTATGGCATCCTGGGTATATGCTTTGAAACTCTCCTGAATGAAGGGAAAGCTAAATTCTCCAGTTTCTCTCTTAAGTTTTTAGGATTTTTAGTTCTGTCTATTCTAAATCAGGAAAAGGAAAAACAAAAAGGGAAACTAACCACAGGATATAGGAGGTGAAATGACAAAAATCTAAATAAAAGATGTCTTGAGGACATGCTGTATATAGCCTATGGGAATTTTAATGACTGGTATTCTTGTGCCTGAATAGCTATGAAATTTTCCTTCTTGTTAGGAGGACTTGATTAATGCATTTCTTCTGTATTACTTAGTGGGTAACTTTGCCTCTCCCTTATTTTCAGAGGCATCCTATTTCAAATTGACTGATCCCAATTAAGGGATGCTAGGCCTTCTCCTAGCTGCTTGAGCACTAGAAAGGAGGGCAAGTTCTTTCATGGGATGGTGGGTTCCTATCTTTTGTTTTGGAGGAGCTACTCTTTCTGTTTTCAGAGGAGGAAGAGAAATAAATAAAAGCACTTTCCCATTTCTGCTTTTGGACACCCTGTTGTCTCTTGGCACTAGTGATGTTGGATTGACTTGGTTTTGTTAGAGCTTGAGTCAGTTTCTAGATGTTGTTAGAGATGAATGGAAACTCTTGGAACACATTGTCTTTGCAAATCTGAGTTCTGGTGAAATTTGCCGTTTAGCTTAATGTGTGCTGCTTCTGGAAAGCTCCAGGTGTATGCCTGATCTCATGGAGTAAAGATGAGCTTTTAGTGACAGCATATGAGGATTGAGCATCAGTCAAGAAGGAGAAGAATGTGGACAAATATGTCAGCAAGTTCTGCAAATTTAATTATTGGGGAATATATCACCATTTAACTTTGGGAATACAAGCTATACTCTGGTTTTCAGAAGCTGAATTGTAACTGTGAAAGAAATGTTACTTCCATTTTGAAAGTTCCTTATTTGGTTAAACTGAATTAGTAATTTCTGAAGTAAATTCTTTGATGTCTTTTAATGGAAGGAAGCAAAACCCATTCACAGTTTCTGAAGTACTTTACAGCATGTACCTTTTAACTGAGGAATTCTCTCAAGCGAACAGGATAAGGAAGCAGCAGAGCTTGAAACGGCTGTTGTTCCGCATTCTTAAGATTTTTAAAAATCTTTGAGTTGGCTTTGCTACTTTTTGAATTGTCAATTTATGGACTAGTTTCAGCTTGTTTAAACTGTATTTTTCCTTCTTTGCATACTTAGAATCCAACATGGAGGAGTCTTGACTTTGGAATAATGCCTGATCATCTTGATACCTCTGTCTCTTGTTTTGTTGTGAGGATCTGGGGTGGCAAGAAGGAGCACTTTCAGCTTTTGATTGAATGGAAGGTCAATCTAGATGGGTTAAAGTACTTGGGCCAGCAGGTAATATGGAAACATTTTTTCTCAACTTTTTTCTTCAGGAAGCAAAACATGTGGATGAATTCATATATGGAATGCTGAGAAAGGAAATGAGTGTGTTTGAAGATTGTATTCTAAACTTTGATTACAGATAGTAATGCTACTTTGCATCAGAGCTTTAAATCATAAAATCATATAGTGGGTTGGGGTTGGAAGAGACCTTAAGTATCATCCAGTTCCATCCCCCTTCCATGGGTGGGGACACCTTCCACTAGGCCAGGTTGCTCCAAGCCCTGCCCATCAGGGCCCACTTCCAGGCATGGGCAGTCACAGCTTTTGTGGGCAGCCTGTACCAGGACCTCACCACCCTCACAGCCAAGAATTTCTTCCTAATATCCCATCTAACCCTGCTCTCTTTCAATGAGAAGTTATTCCCCCTTGTCCAAAGTCCCTCTCCAGCTCTCTTGGAGCTCCTTGGGCCACTGGCAGGGGCTATAAGGTCTCCCTGGAGCCTTCTGTTCACGAAATTCTTGAGTCTTACCTCTGTTTAGTTTCCAGTTATCTTATTTATTTTTGTCACCTGGAAATGCAATAATAGGAAAGATGCTCTGTCTGGTGTGTCTGATTTCAAAGTAGAATAGCTGAACATAGTGACTGTTGCTAAAGCTGGGAAGCAAACAGGTTTTCCATGGTTAAATTCAGTTTTCTATTAGGTTTTATGTACTTCTAGAATTATAGGTGATGAAAAGCTCTTTAGACTCTTGGAGCAATTTGTACTCATTTGATGTGAAAATTTGCAGTAAGCTGGCTGTAAACTGATTTGTTTTCTTCCTTCCCTACAGATCCATGCAAGAAACCCAAATGAGATTATTTTTGGTCTCAATGATGGTTATTATGGAGCTTCATTTGAACAGAAGGTAAAGGTGTCTTGTATTTATTCTGGCATGTTAGTACTGGTGACAAACTGAAATTCAACCTGTGAGGTTGATTTTTCACATTTGGATGCTCAGAACATTAAAATGCTTTGTTTCGAGAAGGAATAGGTTTTTACATGACAGATATGAACTAATATCTTGCCTTGGTTGCATGGATATCTCTGATGTTTTGAAATAACTTAAAGTGTAGCATTTAGGGTCCAAAACCCCTCTGGTTACTGAAACTAAGCTTTGACTGTATTCTTTGAGGCAGACATTTCATTCAAACATAGGACATATTGGAAGTGATGTGGTTGTTAAGAGAAATTTTCAAGGCAAATATAAAGCCATGAAGTTTTGGTTATCAATCTGAAGCCTAGAGTTTGTAAGTTTTTAATGGGATGCTGTTTATTTGGTCATGCTGCACCTGTTTAACCCCATGGGTTTTTTCCTCAAAGATACACTGTAGTGTTTGTGCCTGTCCAGCCAATTTTGTCTCTGATTATTACCTCACTGACGATGAAAAGGTTTAAACTTACCTGTTGTAAATAGTGCATCTGGCAGGTTTTTTTCATTTCAAATTGTTGGTGGCAGTAGTGTGGTACAGATAGGTTGCATTGGGTCCCTGTTTGGAGAGGAAATGACTCCTTGACACACAGCTGCAGTTTCTGCATTCAGTTTTCCTGAAGCAGGATGCAATTGTAGATTTTCAAAATTTCAGTACTGACAGCCTGGGCCTGAATTAGAGGATGGGAACATTATCTTTTTCTGGTTTTTGTCAGGACTTGTTCCCCAGATCATAATGTTTAAAGGTAGTTCTTGGTTTTGGTTATAGAATCGTATAATAGAATTGTTTGGGTTGCAAGGGGTCTTCAAGACTATCTTGTTCCAGGCTCCTGCCATGGGCAGGGACACCTTCCACTAGACCTGGTTGCTCCAAGCCCCATCCAACCCAGCCTAGAACACTTGCAGGGATGGGGCAGCCATGCTTCTATGGGGAACCTGTGCCAGCGCCTCAGCAACCTCACAGGGAAGAATTCCTTTGAAATATCTTATCTAACCCCGCCCTCTGTCAGTGTGAAGTCATTCCCCCTTGTCACAGAGTCACAGAATATTCTGAGTTGGAAAGGATCCACTAGGATCATTCTGTCATTCCAGGCCCATGTCCAAAGCCCATCTCCAGCTCTCTTGCAGCTCCTTTAGGTACTGGCAGAGGGTCTGAGGTCTCCCTGGGGCATTCTCTTCTCCAGGCTGAACACCCCCAGCTCTCCCAACCTGTCTGCAGTGCAGAGGGGCTCTAGCCCTCAGAGCCATTTGTGGCGTCCTCTGGACGCTCTGTGTCCTGATGTTGGAGATTGCAGAGCTGGAGGCAGCACTGCAGGTGGGGTCTCTCACCCTGCGGGTTCCTCATTCTGTATCTTGGTTGCAAATACAGTTGTAGCCTGTTGCGTAGAGGAGCAAAGTAGTAAACTCTTGTAGCATTACCGATAGAGAAATTCTAAGTATCCCAGACAATTGTAATATAGAAATTGTCTTGAATAAAAGAACCATAGCTAGAGCCTCTTTTTTATTGTTTTTGTCACTGTTTCTTCACTTTTTTTTTGTCATAAAATTTGTAAATTCTGTATCCTTGAAATATATAGATATTAGAAGCTTTACCTTTCTTCCACCTCTTCTGTTCAGCAGCAACTTGGTTGTTGCCAAGATGCTCAAAAAAGTTTTCTTTGCGTCATGGTATTACTCAAGTTGCAGTTTTTTTACTGCTATGGATACTTAGCTCATGACAAGGAAAAAGGTTGGGTTTCAAAGGTTTCAAAAACCTTTGTGGATGCCTTCTGAACACAGAAGGGTACTCTTGCTTTAGTATAGATGTATGACTGTAACTCTTCTAGTGCTTAGAGCTTTTCTTCTCAGTGTAAATATAAAAGTGTGTTGCCAATATAGCTGCTTTGTTCTTGATCACATTTGACTTGCACATAATTGTACCTCCAATTTCTGAACTTGAACAAGTTTATTATTATTTTGCTGGAAGATTTCAGCGGGATTCTGCTACTTTCATTAGAACCATGTCCAATGTATTTTCCTGTTTCTGTTCTGGCACTGGACCACTGAAGCACTTGTTCCTCTCTGTTTCATCCTCTCTACTAATCATACACTGAACCTTTATTTGCAGTTGCATGAACTGGATCAATGTTTAAATTAGATAGATGTGTGCTTCAGGGATTTATTTTGAAGCTGTTAACCTGGGTTTAAAATATTCCTGATCTTTGAGCAGCTTTTTGAATCTGTTTTTGTCTGAGGCTTAGTGTGTATGTAAAACCAGTATTTACCCAGGTTCAACATAATCAATTCTGAATGCTGTACTAGCTTTCCTAAAGCCAGGCTTCTCATCCTCTGCTTTCCTCAATGCCTTTCTGACTTACAGATTGCCTTTCAACTGTTTTATGCTTGCTGCTTCCAACTGGTAGAACTCACCCTTTTTCTTGCAGAGACACCTTTTCAGAAAGTACATTGAGAGAACCAAGTGTAGCTTCTAGTTATTGACTAGCTTTCTGATTTCTCCTTGAAGTAAAAGCAGAACTAGTCAATACTACTCTTTATAGCTTGGAAGTTGTCAGAGGCACAGGCAAGAGAAACATAAGTTGTATTTTTCAGGGATGCTGAATTGTAGCTTCATTTTCAACCATCAAGAAGGAAAGACCCTCATCTTTGAAAAGGTGCATCTCTCTCTTTTTTCAGTCTGTGATCTCCATCAGCATAGGTAGAGTCTTCCCCACTTAGGCATATTCTTTAAGTATTTTTTAGTGGCTAGATCCTGCCACTTTGCATAAGCAAAGCCTTTTTGTGTGTTTAGAAGTACATGTGCCTATCTCTAGTAAATATGGCAGAGAAAAAGACACACTCCTCTTTCAGAGGGTTAACTTCCTAATAGCTAAGTCTGAAACCCTTACATTACATGTTCTGCAAATTTCCTCAGGGTAGAACAGTTTGCATACATCACTTGGTGCCTGATTGCTTGGAATATTCTTTTCAACACTGTAGTACAGGGGAAAAAGAAGAGATTGAAATAGGCTGCTGCTGCAAATTCTTTCACTCCTGAAACCAGTTATTCTAGGTCAGTCCTCTCGTTCTCTAAGAAATGTTGCACTTTGCTTTCTGAAGGCAGTGTTTGTTGAAATGCTATCAACTTCATGCTGTAAAATCCTAGAATGGTTTGGGCTGGAATGAACCTTAGAGCTCATCCAGTTCTACCCTCCTGCCCTGGGCAGGGACACCTTCCACTAGATCATGTTGCTCCAAGCCCCATTCAACATGGCCTTGAACATTTCCAGGGATAGGGCATGGTGATGCTGGTACCTTGTGCATTTTCAGTTTTCCACCATCCTAGTTCTTTCAGACATTAACATGTTTTTATTTTGGTATTTTTTGGTGGAGAGATGTCTGGATTTCAGCATTTAGCATCCACCGTCTTGGGTACGGAAATGAGGAGCTTAGAGAGCTGCTGGGATGGTGCCTGTTATAAAAATCAGGACACAGATCTCTTAATCAAGATCTAAACTTTATTAAAATGAAGATTAGATAGATTATAGAGATCTTGAACAAAAAACAACAAAAAGACAATACAAAAGAAAGAAAAAATAAAACAAGCAAAAACAACAAGATGACACAATTTGGCCGAATTTTCATGAATCTGACAAAAATTCCTGTCACAGCAGAGTTCAAGTTCGATCGAACTGGGAGGCGGATATCAGACCAGCCCGCGCTGGGTCCGTGATCATCCACACTCCGACATGTGGTTTCCAAAGTCCAGTTTTTATACGGTTTATTTTTCCTCGGGCCAGGATTTTCTTTTGGAAATGGCGTTCTCATTCAGGTTCTGATGGTGTTTTTGCCGAACCTGAATGGGGTTCCGAGGGTTTGGCTCAGCCTGCTTTCAGTTGCAGAGAGGGTCCCTGTCCCCAGACATCCAGATGTAAGTTTTCGGGGTCCCCTCCTGAATAGGAGCAGTTTTGGCTGTTTTGATCCAGGGATGGGCTCACTCTCCTCTGAAAGCCTCAAGTATAATCTTAGCTGTTGAGGGCTGTGAGGACTGAGCCATTCGGTCTGGGGATGGGCCCATTTTCCTCTGAAAGCCCGCTGTGAGGACTGAGCTGGCATGTTCTTTTCATTTGTAGATTTGGCCCTGCATTCTTCCACGATCGCCTCTTGCCTCTTGCCTGTATTTTCTAACAACTTTAAGAGTTTATTTCTCAACCCCCCCAATCAATCTGTATCATTAATAACAAACCCCTCCCCCTTTCAAGAAACTCAGATTGTTGGGGGGTTTCCTCATTATTTACAAACTATATTTCTCAATTATCATCCCATTGGTCCGATTCGTTCCCTCTGGCGAATCCCCTTAATCTAGTTTCCTGCTCGAATCGATCCAGGATTCTAGCAGCCCGGTTTCCCCTCTGGGAGGGGGATGGGAATAGACGGCTTTTTCCCTTCCCCCATGAGCATATCTTTTTTACCAAAAATCCCAGGCCAAACATGATCAGGATTCCTGCGGCTACTAGCATCCAGCCTTTCTGTTCCTGAGGGATTCGGACCTCCCACACTGTGTCCCACCTTTTCTTTGCTGAGCGAGTCAGCTGCCTAATTTCAGTGATTAGATGTTTGATGATCTGGGTGTAATTTTTAGTATCACGATCACACCCCGTCTGGTTTATTATCTTGCACACCCCTTCTTGTTCTCCCAGAATCTGGTTCATGGCCCTTCTGGTCTGCCGTACTTGTTTTTTTGGTTTTTTTTTTTTTTGGTGAGCCTGCCGTTCCAACAGCAGCTCGAGGGCACTCCCTGTGAGGTTTAACATCCTTTCAAAAGAAACCTGGTTTTGTTTCAATTTTGCCTCCGGGCTCAGACCCTCCTCATTCTGGGAAAAACAGAAGTTTTTTGTGTAGTGCATACAAATTCTTTCATTTCCTAATTCAAATAAATTTAAAAAAAATTGATCCCAATCCTTTGGGGAAGCTTTACCTCTGGTGTTTTCTCCCACCCAGTAAAGTTTCCCACCCATAGTACATATTTCCAATTTTTCTTCATCATAACATTCTTGATTCACCTGATGATATTGTTTAAACACTGAAATCAATTTTTCCCCATTCCATACCGTCTGATTACACTCGGTACAAACGGGGATTTGAGGGATGTCATCTGGACCCTCCCAGAAGGAGCGATTCTCACCTTCTCTGTCCCTGAGGAGTGCTTCAGTTTTTTATACAAATTGTCTCCCCCCTGGTATAGCAAATTTGGTATCGAATCCCGTCACTCACACACTGACCTTGGGGTTCCAGGCATTCCAGTGATGATGTGGGTTGGCCTAGTGTGAACGAACATCACACACGATCGGCACCCCTCCTGAAGGAGGCGCGGCTCAGAGGGAGCACCCCCGGCCGATTCACCGATCATTAGGCCCAGGGCTAGCAGGACTATCCCTCGGGATATCCCTTTCCCTCTGCCTCGGCCTTCGCCCGTAGGGGGGCGGGACCCTACGGCGGGCGTATATCTCTTCTTGGCAGCAGGGAAACTCTCCCGGGAAGCCCTCTGCCCGTACCGCAAACCTTCGTCTGAAGGCACCCCACCGGCTAAGTTCAACTGGATCTGCCACACACGGAACCCCGGTATTTCTCCGGCACTCCCTTTGAAGGATCCCAGCTTTTGTATGAAACAGGCCATGAAGGCCGAGATCCAGGAGCACCGCCCACTCACACGATCCCCTTTTTAACATTCCCAATCTGTCAGCAACACACAGGGCTAGGACGGTGAGGTTCAGCTCCTTCTGATAGCACTTATAACAGTAGCTATCAGGTCTCTCCCCCCCTCGGCAGTGGACTACCCAAATCCGATGACAAAACACGCACTCGAAATGTACAAAAGGAAAACAATTGCACCCGGGGATTTCGCAACTTATCCGGTCTGCCCCGTTCATCGGCGTCGCAGCTTAAGTTGCAAATCACCCGGAGCTGATGTGATTGTCCACTGAGCGTCTTCCTGCTGAGATTGAAACTTTTTCACTCGAGATGCGTGCGTCCACCCCTTCTCCGCTGTTCGGATGGCAGTATCTGTGTTAAGTAAAACAAGGAAAGGACCCTCCCAATGAGGGGCCAAAGGTGATCAGAACTTTGTCCCCAGGTTTAATGTCATGTACTGGAAAACCTAGAGACGGGCTCTGCAAGGCCACCCCCTGAGATCGGAGGTCTTGTAAATGTTTGTTCAAAGCTACCAAATATGGTTGAATTGGTCCCTCTTCCAGCCCTGGGTGTCCCACCGGCATGCCGTGCTGATACGGCATCCCGTATAACATTTCAAATGGTGAAATCCCGGTCTCAGCATGCGGCTGAGTTCGGATATTCAGTAAAGCCAAAAGGAGGCACTTCAGCCACGATAATTTTGTCTCTAACATTAATTTTGCTAATTGTGATTTCAATGTCTGATTCATCCTTTCCACCTGACCAGAACTTTGAGGATGCCATGGGGTATGGAAGTCCCATCTGATCCCCAAGGCTTCAGCGGTTAATTTTACAATTTTTGATGTGAAGTGAGTGCCTTGATCAGAATCAATATGTTGAATCACCCCGAATCGTGGCAGCAGTTCCTCCAAAAGTATTTTCACAACTGTGTGCGCGTTCGCCCGGGTGCAGGGAAAAGCCTCCACCCATCGAGTCAATTTGTCCACAATGACCAGTAAATACCTGTACCTCCCTGTTTGCGATCTCATGAATCCCCTTGCAGCCAAAAAAAAACTAAAAAAATGTTCAGCCAAGGCCCTAGAGCCCCAGTGCGTGTGCTGATGTAATCTTTTTACAATTCTCCGAGAAAATTCTCGGGGCAACAATTCCCTTCCATCTGGTATTCTCCATTTTCCTTCCACAAAACTTCCCCCGATTTTCTTGAATCCCTCTACTTCTCCCGCCGTGGGTTGTGGCACATACCTTTGGTTCTTTTCTTCCCTTATTTCGGGAGTGCTGACTGTCATAAGTGCAGCCCTTTTTGCTTCCGAATCTGCCCTCTGATTTCCCTGGATCCTGAATTGCTTCCCTTTTTGGTGACTTTTGATGTGAACTACCGAAATTGCCTCGGGCCCCCTAAGGGCCTCCAGGATCCGTTTAATAAAATTTTTTCTCCATGCACCAAACATTTTCCCCGGGAGCTTATCAGCCCCTTTTCTTCCCAGATCTTTCCAAAGGTATAAACCACCCCAAAGGCGTACTTAGAATCCGTGAACACTGTTCCCCCCTTTCCCCTCTAGCCGCTCCAGCGCTCTGAGGATAACATACAGTTCACAAGCCTGGGCCGACCAGCCAGGGCTAAGGGGTCCCGCTTTCATCACAATTCCTGACCTGCCGTCCACAACTGCATACCCTGACTTCCTTTTCCCATCGATTACCCTTGATGATCCATCCACAAACCACTTTTCTCCTTCTTCCAATTCCTCCTCTTCTAAATCTGGCCGAATCTTTGTTTGGAGTTCTATGAACTCCAAGCAACTGTGTGAAATCCCTTCTGAGGCTTTTCCAAAAAGAAACTGGGCCGGATTCAATGCGTGGGTCACATGCAACTCCAACTCGGGAGAGTGTATCAGGATCGCCTCATATTTTAAAAGTCTGGCGTCCGTGAGCCATTTTTCTGCCTTTTTGTTGAAGAATTCCCCTGACATCGTGTGGGGAATATACCATCAGGGGGGGCCCCAAATGTTACTTTCCTTGCCTCCTCCACCAGCAGAGCTACTGCTACGATGGCCTGTAGGCAGGTGGGCCACCCCTACCAACTGGGTCTAATAATTTTGAGACGTATCCCACCGGTTTTTTGTCGCCTGCCCAGTCCTGTGTAAGGACTCCGTGGGCAGTGTGCTCACTCACATTAACAAACAATTGAAATGGCCTCCCTACGTCAGGAAGGCTGAGCACAGGAGCAGAAATCAAAACATTTTTCAATTCCTGAAACCGGTTGTCATCCTCCTCATCCCATTTGAGCGCATGCGTAGTCAATTTTTCATATAAAAAATTTAATTTGCCACTATACCCATCAATCCATTGTCTGCAATAACCAAATAAACCCAAAATCTGCCTTACCTCCCGCTTAGATCGAGGAGGAGGTAGAGCCAGAATACCAGCCACGCGGTCCAGGTCCAGCTTCTTTTTGCCCTCAGTCAGCCAGTGTCCCAAATACTTTACTTCTGGTTCTGTGAACTGAAGCTTCGATTTCGAAACTTTCAGTCCTTTGTCTCCTAGGAAATTCAGTAGGTCGATGGTGCATTCCCTCACACTCCCTTCCGAGGGGGCCTGCTACCAACAAGTCATCAACATACTGTAAAAGCTTCGTCCCTTCCCTAGGGGTAAATTTACTTAACAATTGTTCCAGGGCTCTTTAGATGTCCTGGTCCCCAGAAGAAAAAGCCCCCGACACCCTTAATCTTCCTTAAAAACCTGCTCATCTTTGATCCTCTTCAGGCAGTCCTTCCTGAAGTGTCCTTTCTTTTTACAATAAAAACACTTAAATGGAATCCCCTTTGCCTTGGGGGAAGATTTCTCAGCCTCCGCTTGACCTTTTCCCTGACTCCCTTTTGCCTGGGCTGCCTTTCCTTTTCCCGGGGTTTTATCCTGCTTTTGAGCTTCCCAAACCACAGTCACCATCACCCGAGCCTGGCTCTTGTTCCGTTCATACACCTTTTGAGCCTCCCTCAAAAACTCTTGCAATTCTTTCTCAATCCTTTTCTCGATCTTTTCCAATTTTCTCCGGATGTCTTCCCAGGATTTTGCTACAAACTGAGTCTTGAGTAGCACCTCCCCCACGGGAGAATCTGGGTTCATTCCTGAATATGTTTGCAAGCCCCGCCTCAATCTCTCAATCCACTCGCTGGATGACTCATCATGTTTCTGACATTCTCCCAAAATTTTACTTAGGTTTTGACCTCGGGGTACCGCCTCTCGGATGCCCTGTATGATCATGTTCCTGAGGTCCATCATGTTCTGCCTACCATCCCCCGTCTGCGGGTCCCATCCTGGATCCGCATTCGGCCACTTTTGCTCCCCCCTTTCCCCTTGGGGGTTTCTCCTTTCCCAATCCCGGATCGCTGCCCTCCGGATCATGTCCCTTTCTTCGGTGTTAAACAGGGACCTCATGATGAGGCACAAATCCCCATAATTATAAATGCTGGTTCCTAAAAAATCATCTAATCTTTCCGCAACCCTCAACGGGTCATCCATCAATTTTCCCATCTCCCTTTTGAATGCTCTCACGTCCGAGGTATTAATAGGGACATTAACGAACCCTATCACCCCTGTGGACATGGGTACCTCCCTAAGGGGGTACAATGAGGATGGGCCCTCATCGCCCTCCTCTCTTCTGACTCGATGTCGGGTCAGGGGTGGGGAGAAAGATGCCTTCTCCCGGGGAGCCGCCTTCCCTGCTCTTTTCTGGGATTCAGATTTCCCCGGCTCCTGCCGGGGCTCTCCGCTTTCGGCGGGCTCGGAGGAGACGGGCAAATTAACTGCCGCATCTCCAGAGGGAGGAGGGGCCGCGTCCTGGGGCCGCGGCGAGGCGACTGCCCCCTGGTGAGGAAACGATGTTCCTCTTGCCGCAACCCTGGGTCGGACCGGGGGAGGTAAATTTTCCAAAGGTTCCCACTGATCCTTTTGTCCCCCTTCCCCCTCCTTCGTCCTCACTGGAAATAAATTCACTTTGGGCTCCCACGCTTCGGCATACAATTTCTCCTCCCAATTTTGTGGTTTTTCCTTTGCCACGAACCGATTCAGGGCCTTCCCGACCCACGGTTCGAAAGACCCGAACCCGGGCCACCCCACGTGGTCCCGAATCTCCTTGGACAACTGTCCTCTCCGGGGACAGTCTGTCCAGCTCTCCAACATCCACCCCAAAAGGACTCTCCCTCCCTGAGAGTGTGCCTTTTGGCTGTGATCGGTTCCCGTACCTCCGGGGACCGATCTGACTTACCGATTGGTCGGCTCCCCTCCGGCTCTAACCCCAGCGAGCTGCTCTGAAGTGTTCTCCGAAGAGGCCCCTGCCGGTCCACTCGATAAGTCCCGGGCTAAAAAGGCTTACTCATTCCTGAACTCGAAAAGGACGTTCTCTTTCCTTTTAGCCCCCCCCCCGGTCGACCCCCCAGACCCCCTCTGGCCCAGGAGTTGCCGGGTGTACAAGAGTGAACCCCCCAACGACTTTCGCTTCCCTCGTGACCGACCACGTCCCTCGCGGGAAGCGTGGAACTACGGTTCCTAGAGGTCCAGACTCGTGTCGTGGAATGTCCCACGTCTCATACACACGTCCAACCACACCTCACTCAACCACGGCTACTCACAGCTCCTTTTCCCCGTGGATTCTTCGTGCACGTCGAGTTTTCCGAGTGAAAAAATTCCGCGGATCAGGTCAGTCCCAGACTGCCTGCGAGTTCCCCTTGATGGGCTCGAGCCCCCTTTTCTCTGCTGTGACCTTTTTGGTAAAAACTTTTAGGAAAAAAAATCTTTGTTCTATAGTCGGTCCTCGAGGAATCCCTCTACGCTGCCGGGCCACTTCTTATCAGTGGGGCGCCCCCCGAGCAACGTGGGATTCTCGTGGAAAAATCACGACTATATCACGTCGGGGTGTCACCAAGTCTGTTATAAAAATCAGGACACAGATCTCTTAATCAAGATCTAAACTTTATTAAAATGAAGATTAGATAGATTATAGAGATCTTGAACAAAAAACAACAAAAAGACAATACAAAAGAAAGAAAAAATAAAACAAGCAAAAACAACAAGATGACACAATTTGGCCGAATTTTCATGAATCTGACAAAAATTCCTGTCACAGCAGAGTTCAAGTTCGATCGAACTGGGAGGCGGATATCAGACCAGCCCGCGCTGGGTCCGTGATCATCCACACTCCGACATGTGGTTTCCAAAGTCCAGTTTTTATACGGTTTATTTTTCCTCGGGCCAGGATTTTCTTTTGGAAATGGCGTTCTCATTCAGGTTCTGATGGTGTTTTTGCCGAACCTGAATGGGGTTCCGAGGGTTTGGCTCAGCCTGCTTTCAGTTGCAGAGAGGGTCCCTGTCCCCAGACATCCAGATGTAAGTTTTCGGGGTCCCCTCCTGAATAGGAGCAGTTTTGGCTGTTTTGATCCAGGGATGGGCTCACTCTCCTCTGAAAGCCTCAAGTATAATCTTAGCTGTTGAGGGCTGTGAGGACTGAGCCATTCGGTCTGGGGATGGGCCCATTTTCCTCTGAAAGCCCGCTGTGAGGACTGAGCTGGCATGTTCTTTTCATTTGTAGATTTGGCCCTGCATTCTTCCACGATCGCCTCTTGCCTCTTGCCTGTATTTTCTAACAACTTTAAGAGTTTATTTCTCAACCCCCCCAATCAATCTGTATCATTAATAACAGTGCCTCTCTAGCAATGTGATGTGCTACATAGTGTGTGTATCTCAGGATTATTTAGGTGGAACCATATTTTCGGTGGAAAGGAATGTCTGCTGTGTGGCCTGTGGTTAACACACTTGTGTCAGGAGATGTTGGTGTTTAACTCTTGAATTTCAACATCTTCTGTAGGGAGACAGACTTCTGTTGAGGCAGGAAACAATCTTTAGGCAGGGACTGTAGTACTTAGAATCCATCTCTATCTTTTGGCTATCTGCTGGCTGATCACAGGTACCAGATGGGGCTCCTTTATACACTAAAGTAAGTGCCTTTTTTCCTGAAATCCATAATCTTTCTGACAGTGCTGCCAGGTGGCTTGACCTGCGTAAAATTTACTTTATCATGTAAAGCAACACTTCACAAAAGAGTTTGCAACTTTTCTAGGAATTTATGTGACTGCCTGGTATGGAAAGGCTCAGTATCTGACATTTGCAGCATGAGGAATTGCTGTTTGTCTGTTACTGTTTTGATACCTTTTGTGCAGAATGAATACTTTGGTCTCTTAAAAGAACAACCTTCATCATTCCTACTTTGTAACTTCCAGAAACTTGTTCACATCACTCAAAACTAAGATTACTTTGATCTTTTAATGTGTTACAGCATGGATAAAGGATAGAGCTTTATCTCATGTTCATGTAATTCTCTGGCACATGACTGAGTGGGCTCTCAGGTCTGAAGCTGAAGAATGGCAGTGCTGTCAGTTGCACTTTTTCAGTGTTCTGTGCATAAAGTTATGGATTATAAAGTTCCAAGAAAATACACTATGTGTCTAGAACACATAAACTGATAGGTCTTTTATACCTTTATAGGATAAGTGATGTTATTGCCACCATAAATTGTTTCAACCTACCATAGATAAAACATGTGTAAAGACAGATTTAAAATACATTAAATGCATGATCCTTTATTCTACTAAAAGTGCATGCTTTTAGTCAAGATAGATTTTTTTTAATTTTTAAAATAATATTCCTTCTTTTTCCTCAAGGATCACTCAGGTACCCTGAAGAACAGTCTTCTCCAGGTGGATCAGAACTGTGTTCGTAACTCTTATGATGTCTTCTCTTTGCTTAGGTAAGGTTTTTGATAATATTTTGTGTAGCTGTTGTAACTTTGGTAATGTCTATGTGTGGGAGGAATCTTTCCAAATATTAAAATAACCCCAACGTTCTGGTGTGGAACGGGCAAAGGAGGTATCAAAGTTGTGGCAATATACTCATATATTGGGGAGCTGGGCTGTGATGTATGTGTGGTCAGTGGTGGCCGCTTCTGACGTGTAGATGCTTGAGTGCTCTGAACTAGGACTGACTGTGGAGCAGGCCCATGGACATGCCTTGTGAATGTCAAAATCTTGGAGCTTCTTGGCTGGAAAGTTTCTGGGGAGAGCCTTTACTCTGTTCTCAACAGCAATAAATGTTTTTAAAAACGTAAGAACACAGTCAGGACCCAGTTACTCCAACACAGATGTGGTCTAAGAAAGGTACAGTGGTTTTTTGCTTTTGGGTGGCTGCTTAAATGTCTGTGGTGATAAAAAAAATGAAGTGCTAGTATTAAGTTAAACAAAATGTGCTTTTTTAGATCTGCTTTAATTATAATAGTTCAAAAGTATTAGTTATGAAAAAGTAAAATTGTGGTCCACCACTGTCAGTAAGTTGGTTTTGAGGAATCTCTATTTAAATGGCATTTTACAAGACGGGTTAATAACTTCAGTTCTGCAGTAAAGGTAGTAGTAGATGTGCTATGAAGAAACCCTTGAATAGGAAATGTTTAATATGCTTTCAAAAGTCTATGTAAAAATACATTTGACTTTTTAAAATCAGTTGTACAAGTTAAATCCATTTGACAGTGTTGACAGTAGGTGTCAGTGTTGCCTGTTTGAAGAGAGAGGAAAAGTCAGCTTAGGTTGCCTATTCAGATGTCCTTATTTAAGCTCTCCTAAAATTTGAATGTTCTGATTCTGTAAATCATATTTAAACTGAAGGCTGCTTTGTAAATGTTTGTTTTCTGTGCTTTTAGTGGGAAACAACCAGGGGGAGTGTTAGGAGGTTCTGATTACATTCTGGCACAGTCCTTTAGAAGAGAACTTGTACTATCTAACATTAAGTCTTTGTTTAACAGAAAAAGGGAAACATGTGCAGTGTACCCTGATTACTTCATTGATGAGGGTTTTTCACATTTTGTGTGCACATCTATGTTGTTTGAGGCACGTTCCAGAAAAAAGACTCACTATGATCATGAACTTGACTAGCTGGACCCCTGTGTAATTGATTTGTAATCCTTCTTCTGAACATGCCTGACTGTTTTTCCTTAAGCTGACAAGAAATTAAGATGTCAGCTGTGATGAAGTTCACCTTGAGTGCTTACCAGTGCTGTTTTGAGCCCTGACTACTGGAGCTTCTTTCTGTTTTGGGGGTGTGAGGGTCCACGCTCAGTCTCTCACAGTGACTGGGCATGCTGTTGGGTTTAGTTTCTGTTAAGCTCTGTCTCTGAGCTGAGACATCCTCCTTTTTTATTTTGTCTCAAAAAGAACAGTGTTTTTCAGACCTCAGAACCAGGCCTGCTGCTGATTGTATTTTAGTGGATTCTGCATACCATATCAAGGGGTTTACATTGCATTGTTTAGTTCCAGCCTAAGTTAGAAGCTGTAATTTGTGACTCTACCTAGGTGTCATTTTTATTTGATATCATTGTAGTTAGGAAAGCTTGTCAGGAACTACGGCAGAGTCCTCTGTATCGTTTAGAATCCTCTCTATTCCTTCTCACATTAACTCTGCTTTTTTACAGGTGTGTTTTCTATACTGCTGCTTATCTTTGATATCAAGCTGAAAAGCCTGTTGATGGTGTTTACTTTAAAATAATCTCCAGTCACTTTTTGTCAGGTGTCATTTTTCTCCTACCAAGCAGTTTGGTTTGCCACTTCCTCCAGGAGTCCGTGCTTGAACAACCAGCCCATGAACTCTTCCCAAAGATAGTTCATATTAGTGTGTTCCTCTTTGAACAGAAGAGAGAGATGGGCGTAATTTGAGTTATGATTCATTAGACAGGATGTACTTTGGGAGGAAATGAGTTGCTATCTTCCTTCTTCTATCTATTGGCTGTAAAGAAAATACTGAGGTGTCCATACCGTAAAGATTTACATCTGGTCACATAAATCCCATGTTTTGAAGAGTTTCTCATGATAAAGGTATTTGTCTGTAGTAAAAATTCATAAGCCGCACGTGTGGTTTCCTAATGGTGTTTTCACAATGAATGTGAATATGAAGAACAGCTTGTACTGGCTTTATTTAAACTTTTACAAAAGGAGGCAAATCCTGGTGACAGTGGGATCTGAGTCCCGGTTGTTGTGGTTGTACTGTGCTGCCAGATGTGGCAAAGCCAGTGATAGCCAAAATGGAGAGAACTGGTTCTAGCTCATCCTCTAAATCTTGACTGCACAGTGAGAACTCTGTGGTTGATCTGTGTTTCAAAACTGCTTTTGAGGGAAGAAGTGATGTAGTTTTTTTCCTCAGAAGTGAATAGCTAAAATTTATGAAGCTTATGAATAGACCTTAATGAAAAGTGTATGCTTGGCTCAAATTATGTTGATTAATAAAATTAATTGGTAATGACAGAGTATGTGAACAATAATTTTTTGTGTGTGTGCATTGGATTAAAATAGTGCTTGTGTTCAGATACTGAATTATGTGGATTTACAAGTTAATTAGGCTGGAGGAAGAAGTTAAATGTTCAGGCAACTGCTCTTTACACAAAGAATGTTTCAGCACCTCTGCAGCTCATAACCCTTCTTCTGGGACAGGAACAAGATCCTCAGGCAGATATAGCGCTGCTTGTAAGTTGTTTGTGCCATATGGAAGTGACAAATGTTCTTCCAGCAATTTGCTTTAAAAGGGCTAACTAACAAAAATTCAGCACATCAACTGGAAAGGTTAAAATTTGAGGGTTTTGTCCCTTATTTTATTTCCTGAAAAGAGATAATTTAAAGACGTTCTAAACATTATGTTGCTGGTAGTAATAGGTTATACAGTAATACCTTTCACACAGCACTTGAGATGGGCCAAATTCATCTGAGATCATGTTCTGGACATTACTCAATTAATCAAGTTCTGAGCACATTTGCAGCACTAATGGGAATAAGTTTATATTTAGTATTCTCTTGGTTTTCTAGCCTTTCTTTTCTTAAAACTGTGAAAAATAGACATTTACTATTAAGTGGTGTTGGGAAGATGACATCACTAAAGAAAGGGCTTAAAATGCTATGTAATAAAATTTTACTTCAATTTCTAAATACCAAAATTAAGGTAGTGTATTCTGCAACAGCTTTTTGTGTTGTTGTGCCACTTACAGAGCAATTGGCTTGTGCCTCTAAGTATGTGAATGCCTGAAATCCTCCCATATTCTGCCTGGAGACAAAAAGTGCTCTAAGAACTACTGAAAATCTGCCCCTTTGAAGTTTTGCTTCCTGTAGTTTTTATTATTCCATTCAAAACTGCTGTCTCTATGGCTTATGTTCCTTCAGCAGATGGTGTGGTATATATTTGTGGTATTTAGACAGCCAGTTAGTGCAGATTGAAAACATTTTGCTTGTGTTTTTGTAAACAAAGTGTTAGAAGTGTAACACACAAGGTGTTCTTTTACAACAAAACCAAAAACAGCAACAGAATCGGACATTGGCATAATTTGAATACTGAGGTGGGTAAAAAGACTAGCTCCAGGCAGCTGCTTAATATTATTAATGTCTAATCTGGCAGAATTTGATTTGAATAATACTTCTGGGTATTAATCTCTCATGGGGCCAGGGTATGGTTCAAGTGACAGGCTTCTTTTCAGGGTTTGCCATCTGTAATACAACTGTTTGTTTAAAGAGGAGTGCATATCTCGTCACTGAAGAGATATTATTTAAGAATACAAATGCTGGTAGTGTTTGTCTGTGATCTGAAACTGAGATATTCATAAAATCACCTTCTAGTGACCAAGGCTAAAACATGTTGACATGATATAAAATCACCTTTTGTTTAGCTCTGCTTATTTTAGGAAAGATGTTTTTAAATAGTTATTTTGGTTTTTTAAAAAATCTTCCATCTTTATTAACAGTTTTATTGAACAAACAGAACTTGATCTTTGAAACTAGAAATGAAGACAAAATATATGGTCAATGTAGGCTGCTGTGGAGCTGAAAAACTTATTAGTTGCTCCTCAATGTAGTTTCTCTGAGACTGCAGAGTCACTGGGATTGCATATGCCAAATATACTAACTGCCTTTATGCAGCTATTTTTAACACATGGAAATAATGCTGAAAGTGAAGCTGTTTTTCATAAGCTCTGAGTAGGGAATAGTAGAGCGGTACAAGGGCTTGTGGGCTTAAGTTGCTCAGTGCTAAGGTGTATCTCAGGTACATTGACTTGTCTTCTGTAAACCATCTTGAGCAATGTCAGTGTCCTGTCTGACAGGAGCTCAGCCAGACTTTGCTGTTGTACAGTTGATTTAAGTAGCACTTCCAAACTTTAGGCTTTCAGTTGTTTAGTGGCGTGAAAAGGAGGGAAAGCAGGAAGAAGACATGCTGTCATCACTGGCTGTCTGACTTCAGAGAGTTGCACAGCATCTGATAAATCCAGATGAGAGCCATGCAAAGCTGTATTGCCTTTTGAACTTCCCTGAAGTTCTTCTATTTCCATATTCATCTCCATGAAAGAAGTGAACCCAATGGAGCTAGGCAGTAGATGGGACTATATGGGAACAGTTGCTTTTTGCTCCTCTATTCCTTGTGGCATGCTGGTAGCTGCATAGAGATAAGGACAGGCAGAAAAGATCTAGTTAGATTTTAAAATACGCACTGACAATTAAGTCTCCTGTTTCTAGCTTTTCCCTCTGCTGTCCTTTACTCAGAGAGGGGTCCCACCTCTTCTGTTGTGACCAAAACCTTTAAACATTGCAGTTATGGATATTCATGTGGTGGAGCAGTCACTATCTTTTTGTCGAATGTGAATGGGTCAGGAAAGGTGATCACTAATAAATAACCTGAAACTCTTGCAGTGCCTTGCTGTAGCTTTTTCTGAGAGTATCTTGGCAATCACATTGCAGACTTTCAGACTTCAGTGTTGCTACTGCTGCTGCTGTCATCCTCTCCAAGTAGATGTGGAAATACACCATCTTAAGTGTGAAACAGGTTGCAGGATTCCTCTTATTTGCTCTTAAATCACAAAGTTCTTCTGCTAAAACATCCCTTTGTTTTGGGGGCTGGAGTGGGCGGGGTGTGATGGCCAGGTTTGATGTTTCTAAACAGAAAAGATTTGCACTTGGAAGATTTGACACTTTGTACCCAATAAGCAGCCAAGACCGGGCGGACCATCTACTCCAGATGGCCTAAGGCCAGGGTGAATAAATAGGAGCTGGAATCAGACCTCTAGAGTGCCTCTGTATGCTTAATTAAGCAGTACTGAAATGGATGAACAGTTTAACAACTGTCATCCTTCTTGGCCTGAAAACTTTGTGGGTTGGATTTATCCTGTGGTGGCTTCCTGAGAAGTAGTGATGGAGATGAAAACTGGGACCTGATTTTTTTTCTGTTTGAGAGGTTCCTTAGGGATTTTTATTGGTGGCATCAGACTTTTGGAAAAATCTCTTCCTCGGCATTTTACCTCTGTGGTGCTGAGCTGTGTGGGAACTGAGGCTATTCAATCATTAGAAGTCAGAAGCCCAGTCCTGCTCCTTTTTCTGCCTCTATGAAATGAATGAAAACCAGCATGTTGTAGATTTGTAGAATAGTCTGGGTTCAGAGGAACCTTTAAAGATCATCAAGTTCCATCTGCCTGCCATGGCAGACCAGATTGCTCCAAGCCCCATCGAACCTGGCCTTGAACACTTCCAGGGATGGGGCACCTACTACCACCTTGAACAACCTGTGCCAGTTTTTCACCATCCTCATTGCAGAAAATGTCTTCCTTATCTTTAATCTAAATAGTCAAGTGTCACCAAAGGAGAATCTAAGTAATTTGCTGACAGATACCTGAAAGTTTCTAAGGAGGAGGATTTTGTGAATATTAGGACTGTTTATTTTTGTTAGAGCTTTGTCCTGGATATGGCCATGAGAATGGTGCTGAGTTGCTTTCTCTATCAGCCCCAGAAAAGATTTTGGTGAATGCAATCATGTACATAAAATCCTTAGAACTATCCAACTACATCAGGGAAAGTCAAGGCAGAATTTTGATTGAGAACAAATAAAACAGGTTATAAAGGTCTTGTTGTGGGGAGAATACGCTAATAAACTTGCTCATTAAAGCAGGGCAGGATAGGGAAGGCATGGATGTTCAAGAAGCTGCAGAACACTCCTGAGAACGTTACGACCATGTCTGTTAGGTGGGAGTTTGTACTGCTGTAGCTGCAGAATTCTGCTTCTCTTGGAAGAAAACAGATCTGAATTTGGGGGTGGCTTCCAGGGGGGGAAAGTGCAGCAGTATGCAGCTTTGAAACACGATTCGCCTGAATATTGGCTAGTATCCCACCTCCTTCCTCCATTGCATAAGCTTGTGTTCTGCTGTCACAAGCACTTTTATCAGTTGTGTGGCCTTAAGGAGGAAGAACACAATCAAGTGGAGAGCAACTGGTCTCTTTTTGGGTGGAGCCTGGAACACATTCAGTCTGAATTTGTGCATCTTCCTTTTCAGTTGTTCAGTGAATCCCAGTTTTAGGCTTGCTCACTGTCTCAGAGTGAGAATTGAAACTTCTATGAAATTTTGTTGGGAAAAGGCTGTTGAATTCTACTGGTGTTACTGTCCACCTGGCAGGAGTCATCTTGACATGTTTATGCACTTTAGAAAATTGATTTGCATCTAATTTACCTTTTTTACTAAACACAGTGTCTTGAATATGATTCTGTGTGCCCTGGCAGCAAGGTTTCTGTAATCACAAACTGAGAAAGAACTAAAAGAAGCTTCCTTTGTAATTTGCCACATTTGTTTTTTGAATTTAAAAAAATCAACCCATAAATCCAATTTAACTGGAGTTAAATTTTTGAATTGGAATAAGAGAACTAGAGACATCTCACCTTTTTTGGCTTCATTTCTCAATGAGTTTCACATGAAGGCTCTCCTTTTCCATTCATGCACTATGAGTATTGAAGGTGATCTATATCCTTCCTAGCTAGCTTCCTTAAATATTCCTCAAACTGGAGGCTGGAACCTGCCCTGCTGCCCATTTGATAGATGTGTTTTTTCCTTTTCCTCTCTGTTTCCAAATAGCTCAAACCATTCACTGTTGCAGTCCACAAATCCACATGGACCTGATTATTTTAAAGCTTAATTTGAGTCTTAAATCTGGAAGACTTAAGTGTAGACTCTCGAATATCAGCATAAGGTTTGCATATAAGTAATTTACATGTGTAGGACTCAGAACTGTTTGAAAGAATGATGGAAAGTTATCTGTGCTTGTAACAGCACTGTCTTACATGAGTTTCTTACAGCATTGGCTCTTGGAGAGGTTTAATGTCACAAATTACTAAGTCAGACTTGCGTTTTATTCTTTGCTTACTCCCTACTGTCTTTTCTTGCTCTACATCTGCTTTTGGCAAATTGTAAGTATAGGTTTCTGAAGAAATTGGAAAGGGAGTGTATGATTATAGATTAGGATTTTTTTTTTTCTTGTGGGAAAGCAGATGTAGCAAGTTATAGTTTAAGGGATTATGAAAAAAATCTTATAGCTAGCTTGTAGCAACGGGGAACAAAGCAACATGGACTCCCTTATGCATCCAAAGAAGATGGCTTTATTGCAGAATTTGCCCCTTTTCATACCTTTAATCTCCATCGGACATAACTGAAACCAAACGGAGGCCTAACAGAATGTAACAGAAGAAGGGCACCCATTGGCTGGCTCAGCTGCAGTGCTGCTGTCTACGCATCCTATCACACAGTCAGCTTCCCATTCATATGCTGCCCATGTGTTCCTCCAGCCAATCACAGTCTCACTTCCAGCTGTCACTCAATTGACTCTCCTCACTCATAACTGCCTCTCACCCCACAACTGACTTCCAGCCATGCAGCCTGCAGCTGCCTTTCCCGCAGGGTGTCATGGGTTAGCACTAGTCAAAAGCCAGTGCACCCATGAGTGTATAGTTTTTTAATAAACTACTGTGAGATGTGGTCAGTCAGGAACAGAGCAGAGCAGGCCTGTCACTTGAAATAGGAAACATTTATTAACCTACATAACAATAACAATAGACAATACAAAACAACAGACAATAGACACAGAAAGAAAACCCAATCACCCAAAGGCAGAAAAAGAAAACTCCCCAAAACACTCTTCCTCCTCCCCCCAATTTCCATCTTTTACATGCTCAACAGTTGTCACCAGCACATACTTTCATCTACTTGCTTGAACCTTCCACAACCCTGGGTTCCCAATCCAAGGCATTATCCTTTAAAAACACAATCCTCAATCCATCCAGAGAGAGAGAGAGTAGTCTCTCTCACACCACAGACCGCCCCCACAGGAAACACAGGGCCATCCTCCCGTGCTCCCACATCACCCATGGCACCACTCGAAGAACTCCACCACGGTGACACCCTCCTTCCATGTCCGGTGCTCTCACCACCGTCCATGGGACAACTAGATAGGGCTCTTTTAAGGATGTTTGGCCCAGTACCAAAAACCAGCCATCTCTTCTATTGGGACTAGCAGTCCCCCCCAAATTCACCCCTGGGGCCGAGGGTCTCAGAAACAAGCCACAAAGTCTTTGGCTTTGAACCAAACAGCATCCACCCAATTCAGTCTCATTTATATTTAGGAGAGTCAGGGTTTGTCTATGGCTAAATTACGCAAGAAAGGTCCAGCACAAAGCCACTCCTCTTCATCTCTCGCAATCGAGGGGGTTCTTTTTATCTTCCATTATCATCCTGGTCCCAGGCTGTTCTCTTTCTTCTATAACCACCATCCATGAGGAATAAAGTGCATTGGAACAGTTCTCCTCTGCTTCTGCCTTTCAGCAAGGCCACAGGCTCAGGCAGTCCGAAACTCCCACACACCGCTCGCAGCTCGGCACCTTCTCCCTGGGGGAAAGAGAGACGGGCCGGGGTGGGGGCGTGAGGGGGACAGGGACGGGGGACGGAAGGCACCTCCGAAGTTCTCGATTCCTCCATCCTAAATGGGGCTGACCCAGCTCCCGTCCTGTTCTCCCTCTTTTCCCCACCCTGGGGCCTGGGCCTACCTGGCTCCCCTCCCCCCGGCCAGCCTGCCACACTGAGCGGGGGAGGAGGAGTATGCTCCTCTGCTGAAAGCAGAGCCCGGAAAGAGAGAGGATGTCCGGGAGTCTTTGCTTTTAACCCCCTGTGTCCTCAGAGGTGTGTCCAACCTCTCAATGGCCACCAAAAGTGCCAACATCCAAACCTGATCACTGATTGGTTTGACCTCACCTTCCTGAAAAAAACTCATTTCCCCTCAAACCACGACACAGGGCCTTCTGGTGTGCATAAGTCTTAACAACTTTAAAAAATATAAGCCCACATTCCACACTGGCTGGCACTCTCCAGAATCTAAATTTGTGGACTGATACAAGGTAGAGTGCATTCTAGTTTCTGAATTTAATAGGAAAGTAATTTTTTTTTTTTTAATAATAGGCTTGAGTACTTTACTTCCAGGACCCTACATGTCACTTATTGCCAGGAATGTTCCATTCTATTTTCTAAATCCCAGGTAGTAATTCTCAGTTTAAATTTAGTCTTGCTGTAACCGAAGGTTGTTCTGGCAAATATGACTAGAGGCATTTATTTCTCTTGTGAGAAGAAGCTGTAGTATGTGACTGCTATAGTTAATTGATGTGTTTATTGCTGAAAGTTCTGTACATGAAAAATCGAGATCTGTCTGATAGAAAATAGATATTGGGAGTGGATGATAGAACTGCAAAGTCAGGTATCAACAGTCTGATAAAGCTGAGACCCTTTCATTAATGTAAATACACGCATATGTTATTTTAATGTTGGGGGTTAGGATTTTTCCTCTTGTTTCTTTCTCGAGGTATTTTGTCCCATCTGTTGCTAAGAGACAATAATGACCAGTACTTAAAAGAGACAAAAGATGTAGCCAAGGGGGAGGGGGAGGAGTGCAGCTGTCTGCACTGTTGTAGCTTGGGGGCATTCTCTTGGGAAAAGCAGAGATATTTGGCTGGGGGGTGAGTGGCTAGGCTCGGCTCCTCTTGTCCTCTCAGGATTGGAGGAGGGATAGCCGGTCTGCAATTGCCAATCAGAGGATTTGCTGCCACTATGGAGCTTTTGTCCTCCTACTCTGTCTTTTACCATGGGTGAGCCTTTGCTTATTAGAGCAGCTCTTGAACTGGGACCTTATTAACACCCAATCTGACTGGAAAGGACCCTCACCATCTATTTGGATGCCTCAGGGGAAAACCTGGGAGCCTGAACCTCTCCCCATTCCTGGAGGATGTGTCTCCCTGGCTGCAGCCAGGCCCCACTTCTTTCTGCCATTGCCTCAGGGTTTTTCATTACACTCTCACCCAGCATCCTGGGTCTACCCGACCCCTGCGGCTCCTGCTAAATCTGTGGAGTTTTCTGTTACATTTTGTTTGCCACCCCAGGGGGTGTGCCTGCCTCTGCCTAGCCGCTGCTCTGAGGTTCCTGCCATGGCCTATTTTTGCCATACAGCCTGCCCGCCGTTACCACGGGAGGTAGATGCAACTGACCTCGCACCACAGCGCCCCCTGTGTCTGCGGGGGAATCACCGCACCTGCCCTGCCTGGCTGGGAGCCAACAGCGCCCCTGCTGGCTTGTGACCATAACTGCACCAAAGGGGAAAGTGCTTGGCGCCCGAGAGACGGCTGTTTTTACTGGGTTTCTGGTTTTGCTTGTTGTTGCTGCCATTGTTGTTGCTTGTTTGCCTTGTTGTACATATATGTACTAGTAAAGAACTGTTATTCCTTTTCCCATACCTTTGCTTGAGGGCCTTTAATTTCCAGGTTGTAATAATTTGGAGAGAAGGAGGTATTTTTTCCATTCCTAGGGAAGTTCCACCTTCCTTGATAGATCCCTGTCTTTCAAGCCAGGACACTTAATAGGCACAACTCTCACTACACCCCAGCTTTCAATGTTTTAGAGATTGCAGCCAGAAATGAACTTGCTATACAAAGTAGGAAATCACTGGACTAATGCATGACCAAGAAAGACTAGGATACTGCAGCGTGTCGTAAGGGAAAGTGCTCCAGCTGAACCTTCAGACTTACTGCAGGCTTAAAGAGAGTGAATGTGTTGTTACAGCACATTCCAAAGTTGTAAAGTTGTATGTTGGACCACTGCACTATTTAGTCCTGGGAAGTAAGGAAAGCTGATTGATTTGCAAACAAGACAAGGACAGTATGTCAAAGAAATCCTGTAATGATGAAGATGTCTAAAACTTGGTAACCATTTTTTCCCCCTGTCCCCATCCAGGCTGGTACCCAAATTGGATTGATTGGTGGAATATTGTATGCTAGAATGGTTTCACGTTTTACAGCCAAGGTAGAAAGTGGATTGTAGGCTTTTTGGGAGGGAGATAAGGGACAGTGATTTAGGAAAGGAATTTGATCTAAGACTTGAAAAGCCTTGAGGAAATAACCCAAATAGCCTGTATTTCAGGAACTTATGATCTAGAAAGTGTAGAGGAGAAACATTAGAATTTTATGTGCTGGTCCTTTGTAGACCGAGTAGGGATGCTGCTTTTGTTAGTCTTAGCTTACAGTACATGGATTGTACTTTTAATATATCGAACTGTTTTCCAAACTGTCAAAGGAAGGGAGAGTGTTTTGAGTCTTCTTAATCTTCCCCATCTCAGAAGCAGGTGCTATGGGAACAGAAGTAGAACAGCAGCCTTGTGGATCTCCACCTCCAATCAGTCAGAATGCTCAGAAATTTTAATGTCTGCTTTGCTTTCTGTTTTTTTCCCAGGCAGCAGCATGGAACTGGCCTGATGTTGGACAATTACACAGCAGCTCTCAGGGCCCCAAGCAACAGCACTAAATCTGTCACGCTTCACTTTCCAGTTGCTTTGCTTCTGGCTGACTATGGCTGTGAGCTGCTGCAGACACTGGATGACAACACTGTTGGCTAAACTAGCCCTTTAAATAGGCTAGAGTTTCTGCTGTAACTGGCTCTGCTTTCTCAATTGCTGGAGGAAATTTGGTACCAGGCCAGTGGCCTTTTCAAGCCCTCAATTAGCTTTTAAAGTGCTGTGGAAGTGCTAATTTTAATAGAATACATTAAAAAAAATGAAGTCTTGGGCAATGTAGAAAGAATCCCACGTTAGTTGATGGCATGTAGGTGATGTTGTCAGTTGGCTTATTGTTGGCAGTTATTAAATCAAGCAGGATTGTGCTCAAACCACAGCTCGTGCTGACTAAGCTGTAACATTGAACCTGCGTTTAGCCTAGAAATGGAAACAAGATGTGGTCAGTTATGGTTGAAGTTTCTGTTTATTCTGTATACGTTTTAATTCAGATTTATGCCCTCAGTTTGCTGTTCTCCATTGGTGTAATCATAATTGCTTCCACCGAAGTCTGCTTGTGCAAAAGTGATAGACAAAATTTCCATGTTGGCATTCTTACAGCTTAGTTTGTATTCCCCTTGTTGGATGACCAAAGATTTCCACCTGGAGACTTTTTTGGCTGAGAAAAAAAAATCTGTTGATAGTTGCTGCTTTTGTGACATGAAGTCTCTAAAATTATAATCTTGGAAGATTTAACTTTGGATGTAGTCATGTTGCCATTTTAAATTTCTTAGAACAACAGTGGATGTACTGGGATTGAGTCAACCAGTAATTTTTCTGTCTTGCAGTGTAAATGGCCCTATTTGGCAACAAGGCAGCAAAGTTTAACTGTGCAAAGAATGAGTGGGTCATGCTTGGCTTAAAAAGAAATCAATTTCTTATTAAAACCAGATTTTATTGCTGAATTATTTTGTATAGCAGTTTTTAATATGTCAGAAATGTATATTTAGATACTGATTCCCCCAGTTTTTGAACAAGTATTCCACTATATGTATTGTTTTGAGAAGTCAGTCTCTGTAGATGTTTGCCCATCCTTTGGGCATGGATAGGACAACTTAGTTACTATAAAATTTTTAGGTTGTTAATGAGTATTGATCAAATCACTGTGAGTAACTCACATGGCAGATGACCTAGCAATTTCTCCATTATGTAAATACTCTTTCAATGAGTAGAACACTTTCCAGGAGCTTTTGCTGCCTAAACGGAGTGTTGTGAAAACTTGTAAGACTGTCTCGTGATCACTTAGTGGACTAAACTGAGAATGTTCTTCCCGTGTTAAACTACACAAAGAGGAAGGGAAAATGTCACTCAGCTATTACTCTTTACCTAGAAGTCTTAGCTTGGGTTAGGCTTGCTTATATGTAGAAGGAAAACATTCCAGGCTTTTGGAAAGAGACAAGTTGGAAAGTGTGGAACTGGAAAACTTAGATCCTGCTGGATGACATGACAGCATAGTTCTGAGTAGTGTTCAGGATGGTCTGCAAACCTTGGCTTTGACCTGTGTAACCACATGTTCCATAGCCAACAGCCTCAGGATGCAGTCACAAAGGTGGGAGGCGTAAGAAGTAGTTCCCAGTAGGATCGAGGCTTCCAGGAGGTCTTTCCAGGTTCTTCATTAGGTGTGTTAGACCAAGCCCTGGGGTGATGCAGGACTATTAGTCCCAGCAGTCTTAGCCACCTCCCACCCCTCCGCAGCCAGCATAGCAGTGTTTCTTTATACGGGATGGGGTGCAGCTGCCCCTGACAAGCTCTGCGGCTGCTGATGCTATGAACAGTTTGAGAAACTCAAGAGAAACCAAAGAAGTTATTTAGATTTTTGTTTTAAATTCTACTATTACTGCTGTTTAGGAGAAGCAACAGTGTGAATGAACTAAAGGTATCTTGTGACTTAAGTGTATTCATTTAGAAGCGTAACATGGAAAATGCCGCTGATGCTGGAGGGAGACAGAAATGCAACAAGAACACGAGTTCATGCAGCAACAGCTGAAGTTTATTGTTGGGAGTCTCCTTTTGTAGAGGCTTCAAATTTCCCGCACTTACAAATGTGATTGGTTAAGGGTCTTAACTCTACCTTGCTCACTGGCCAATGATAAGGGTGCATTCATGGTTCAAAGGGATTGGTTGGGCCTGTTTGAGTTTGAACCTGATCCATTATTAACGTACCCGGGGACTTGCTTACTTCTGTTCTCCAACAAGCTAGGCTGGTTCAGTTGGTGTCTGTTAGGCCAAATTATCTGTGCAGCTGTCATAGTTCCCCCTTTCTGTTTTAAAAAAATGCAAAGCACTCTCTGTCATCCCTCTGCAAGGGCCCTTTGCAGACAGTGTGACAAGACAGCATGACGACACAGACGATTCTTCCTAATTCCACAAGCCTAGCCTCTCCCAGGCAGTGATGTATCCCATTACATTGAAAATGTAGCATTCATACCCAGGAGCTGTCAAACGGCCAGAATACCAACAATACAAGTTTTCAAACTGGCATGCAGGAGACATATTACTTGGAAGTTACAAACTTACAACTTAACTCTATGAACAGAAAACATTTCAACTTTGGAACCATGAGAAAACCAACCAACAGGGAAAACAATCTGCCTTAGTTTGGGTTTGTGATTCATATCCTTAAATAGATAAAAATCTCCAGTCCTCATATTTTAAATATATAAAATCTTCATGTCCTTAAATAGATAAAGTCCTTAAATAAACTTGTCACCTTAAAAATGCCAGATCTCCATGTAGCAGTTGCAAAAGTTGTTTAAATTGCTGCTTCACAATGTCTGCTGGAGCATCATGATGAAGGTGTTGTCTCTGGTCCTGAGCAGAATGTAGGGCAGGATTGACACACCTGGCCAGTACTCATCGTGTTCTGGTGTCCATGGAAATACAAGTGTACCATGTCCCTACGTAATGCATTCCATGCATCTTCCCACTCATTAGTGATCTTTTACCATTACTTTAGGTTTAGGCAGTTGGACATCACTAGATAACTGCAGTGACAAAAGGTGATTTAAAATTACTGTATTCTGGGATTGTTCTGGTACTGTTACATGATTAAAGATATAAGCAGCTTTTTCCACTCTCCTCTGTGGATTTTCACCACACATTCCTCCTTTCTGTTTATCTAGGATGCGTTTTAAGGTGCCATGTGCATGTTCTACTATGGCCTGTCCTATTGCTAAGTGAGGAATACCGGTGTAGTGTGACACACCCCAGAGTTGTAGAAATTGTCTCGTTTTTTGTGATGTATATGCAGGGGCACTGTCTGTTTTGATGTTATGGGGGATACCCAAAGCAGCAAAGGCTAATCGCCAATGTGCGATGGGATCCCGACCTTTTTGTCCTGTATGAACTGATGCCGATATAGCTAAGGAAGAAGTATTGACACTCCAGAATTCAGGAATATGTGTGACATCTATTTGCTAGAGTTGCAAAGCTTTTAAGCTTTGACTCTAAGGGATTGACTCCCATCTGCAGTGGTGCAGTGTGGCCTTGGCAGTCAGCACCGGTATTGACTATATTACAAGCCTCTGTGGTTGACAGCAGCAATTGCCTCTATAGGGCTTGAATGCCTTGATGGAAGAAGGTGTGTGATGCTTTTGCTTGTGCAAGCATGTCTGACGGTGGCGCTGTCCAGGCAGGGCCAGCTTGGTGGTCTGCTTATGCGTTGCCCTCTGCAGTGGAGCCTGGGAGATTTGTATGACTTCTAATGTGGAGGATGTAGTAAGGGCAAGTTCTGGTCTGGGTGGTATGCCACAAAGTTTTTAGTAGGCCAAATAATTGTGCATTGTCAATTTCTTTTAACAGGGCTCGGTCTAATCTTTGTGTGATGTCCGCAACGTAGGCAGAATCAGTGACAATATTTAAAGGAATATGGGGAAAACGCTGAAAAGCCATAGCTGCAGCACGTAGCTCCACCAACTGAGGTGATCCACTCTCATAACCTTCCAATGTTTGCCATTCACTTTTTTCTTTCCACATCACAATGGTTTTTCCTGTTTTCCCAGAACTGTTGGTAAATACAGCTATGCCTTTTAAGGGTGTGTGACTGTTGAGCAGTTTTAGTGATAGTACAGTGGTTTTACTCACTTGCAATAATATATGACTAGGTATATGGTAACCAATTTGCCCTGAGAAATTTTACAAGGCTTTTGTAAAGCTGTGCTGTTGGCACAGCACCATTCAAATTTTTCTTGTGTCACAGGTACAATAATTTTGGAAGGATGTCTTGCACTCAGTTGTAAACCTCTTTGATGGCATTTTATGAGTAAGTGGGCAATTAACTCAAAAATAGTAGGTGCTGTCTTTTTAGGTTGGTGGGGTAGGAACATCCACTCCAAAACATGCAAAGGGTCAGACCACATTGTCCAATAATAGCAGTAGGATGAAAATCAACAATGAAAATAAACACAGTAATACACACTTCTGGGCATATCCAATGGATTTATCTGTTTGTGATAGCCTGCTCTACTATTTCAAGAATAGCTTTTGCCTCTGGTGTTAATTTCCTGGGAGAATTTAGATCAGGATCACCCTTTAGGAGGTGAAATAAGGATGCTAATTGTGGGATGGTCAACCCTAGATAGGGTCTGAGCCAGTTTATGGTACCAAAAAATTCTTGTGCATCCTTCAAATTTTGAACTTTTGTTGAGAATTGAATTGTCTGGGGCTGTATAGTCTGATCCATAATCTTGAGTCCAAGGTATTTCTGGGGTGGTTGCTGCTGTACCTTTTCTGGTGCTACTTGCAGCCCAGATGTTTTTAATGCTTGCATCAGGCTTGGCCAAATATATGAAAGGTTTTTTTTTAGTTGGTATTGCTCTTAAGATATTGTCCATGTAATGATACCCATACGCCCCCCAGAAGTTGTTCTCTGACTGATGATAATGCCTGAGCAGCATACTATTGACAAATTGTGGGGCTATTTTTCATACTTTGTATCAAAACTTTCCGTTGATAATTCTCCACTGGTGCAGTGTTTTTAACAGAAGGCACCATGAAAGCAAACTGGGGTATCATTTGGACATAAAGGAATAGTAAAGAAACAATCTTTTAGCTCCACAATTAGAATATCCCAGGTGGCAGGAATCATTGTAGGAGATGGCATGCCCAGTTGTACAGTACCCATGCTCTTCATGACTGAGTTGATTTTTCTCAAGTCATGGAGCGACCTCCATTTCTCGGACTTCTTTTTTATAACAAACACTGGAATGTTCCAAGGGCTTGTGGATGATTGTATGTGCCCTTGAGCCAGTTGTTCCTATACTAAAGATTTAAGGATGTTTAGCTTCTCTTTCTCTAGGGGCCACTGTGGTACCCGCACAGGTTGAGTTGTAAGCCATTTTAGGGATAGTGTGGGATACTTTATGCTTTTTAGAACAGTGGCCCCTGTTAAAAATCCATCCCTACCTGGATTCCCCATGCAGATAGAACATCCCTTCCCCACAGGTGAAGTGGTGCTGCAGTGATTTAAGGTCAAATTGTAGTTCTTTGACCCTCAGGATTTTTGACCAACACAGATCTATTACTCAAACAGCTCTATGTGGTGCCTCCAAGGCCAGCAACAGCAGATCCCACAGGTGTGCTGGGCCATGATGAAGGCCAAATATTGGCAGGGGTGATGGTGACATGTGCCCCTGAGTCATGCCACTGACCTTTATTTGTGAGGGTCTTTCCCAAGGCATCATGATGGTACACACCATTTTGGGTCTCTGATTACACATGACCTGGGTCCAAAATACCTGAGGTTCTTCTGTCAACCCGAAGCCTTGGTTTCCCTATACCTCGGGATCTGTTTTTGGGACAGAAGACTTAAAAGGGATGAGTTGGCCTATTTGGGCTTTTTCAGTCATGGGTGGAGTAGGGGTTGACGCCATTGCATGTATTTGTCTAGTAAAATCTGAGTCTAGAACACCAGGGTGTACAAAGATACCTTGTAGCATGGCACTGGACCTTCCAATAAACAGTGCACTCAATCTTCTCCCAATTGGCCCCTGGGCCTCAAGAGGGACTTCATGTACCTTTAAAGTGGTTATAGTTATTGAGATGGAGGTGGAAATATCCATTCCAGCAGCTCCTCTAGTCTCTGCTGTGAGCTGATCACACAGGCTTGCACAGGAAGGTGAGGAGATGTTTGTATCTACTTGTGTCTCCCCTTCATGCTGGGTTCCCTGGTTCTTAAAAGATTCCTTAAAAGATTGTTTATTAGTACAGATTTTGTATTTGCATTGTCTGGCCATATGACCAGATTTCCCACACTGGTTACAATTAACTTCTATATTCCTCTGTCCTTGAGATATCCTTGTTAGAATGGGTTTACAGGGACAGTTCACTTTTAGGTGGCCTTGTTGTCCACATCTGTAACACAGGGGTGTCAATTTAACAGCAGCTGCAATAGAATCTGCTAACATGTTGTGGGAATTAGATCTAACCTTGGCACAGGCATTTATCATTTCATCTAGTGATGGATTTTCATTACACAGCAGTTCTATAATCCTCTGACAATCTTCACTAGCATTGTCCCTTGCTAATTGCAAAATTAACTTATTTCTGGCTTCTATAATCACAATTTGTTTTTCCATAGTATCCTGTAGTCTCTCTATAAATTGTTCATATGGTTTTTTGTCCCGTTTTCTGACTTTGAGTATGTTTGGGTCAGGTTGGCCATGTTTGCTACCTTAAACAATGCATGCACCCCCAAGTCTTTTACCTGTGCCAGCACCAGTGGATACAACCTGGCTTGGAGTCCTGGGTCCCCCAGTGGTGGTAGGTCCTAGGAGTTGAGGAACCCCTGCCTCATAATGTTGATCTTGTTGTGGGACCTTTAGGTTTCTTAATTCTTGTTCTGTGCTGTGTCACCACATCAATTCAAAAATTATATACTGAACTGCTGTCAACATTATTTTTTGCTTGTTGCTTTATATCAAAGGGAGTTACCTTCTCAGTAGTTAGGATTTGTAGCATATTAGCAGTGGCAGGCTAACCCAATCCGTGCTCAGCAACTGTCTGACACAGTTCAGAAAGAACTGGCCATTGGAAAGGGGTGTATTTATCAGGTGTAGTTGCATTGCCTCTTATACTGCAACTGTCCCATCCTCAGGCTCCCAGCCCCCCAACATGGGCATATAAATTTTTTCTGCCCCTTCATAGTCCCCACTCGTGATAGCCGCTTGCTTTACCTGCTGCCAGTGCTCACTGAATCGGGCAGGGCTGTTGGCAACGCAGTGATGGTGACGCTGTCTCAGGGTTCTGCAGAGGGACAATGGCTCTGGCTTTCACCGTTGGTATCCTTTGAGTCCTGAGCTGGTAGTCCAGGGGTAGCTCCAGCAGCAGCAGTGAACTTGTGGTGGCAGCAATGACTTTAGGATCTCTCAATCCACTGTTATTTCTGGGTATTGTGTCTGGTTGGTATCCTGGTACCCCTGATGACGTGTTTCCCAGGCCAACCCACGAGTAAGAGTGATGGCTGGGCACACCCCATGGAGGCTGGGTCGAAGGCGTGGTCTCAAAGCTGGGTCAGTCAGCTCCGGGAGGAGGCGGTGTAAGTGCGTCTTCGACGGCAGGGGGCCTGCGTGTTTCCGGTGGGTGCGGGTGGAGTGGTCACGCAGGCACAGCTGAGACAGCTGCAAAGTGCTCTGTCTCTGCGGGAGCCGTGTGCCCCTGCAGAGTGGTGGCAAAGCCAGTGTAGTCTGGTGCTGTCACATAGCGCGGCTCAGTGGCAGACATTGCTCCACAGCAGCTAGTGAAAGGCACTGCGTCATAGCAGCTAGTGGCAGGGCACAGAGCAGCAGAACAGGTAGTCATGGCTTCAGGGGTCTCAGCCAGTGCAGCAGGGCACAGGGGAGCTGGAGCATTCTCATTTTCTCGTTCAACATAGCGCAGCAGCATGGGGTGTCTCTGCTGCTTGAAAGAGCACCACAGCAGCGTGGTTCAGCTGCAGCAGCAGGACATTCAGGCTTGTTGTCCCCGCCCAGGGCAGCGGCATGGTGCTGGGCGGCCGCAGGATGTTCTGAAGGCAGGTCATCCCCTCCTGGGGAAGCTTCATGGCTCCGCATGGTTTCGTGGTGTGATGTGGGCTGCTCCACCCGTCCTCCTCCCATGCACCCCTGGCACAGCACTCACACTTCCCATTGTCTCACTCGATGCCCTTGTTCTCACCACATGCCTTGGTGGGCAGTGCCTGCAGCGTCCCCTCCACCGTCCTCGTGTCCTGCTCATTCCCCAACTGCTTTAGCAAGTCCAGGATGAGCCTCCAGGGCTTGATAACATTGATGATGGTCTCATCAGCAATAGTGGCTGCTGCAAGTATCTATCTGCCAGCCCGCTCCCACGTTTTTACATCCAGGGCGGCCACTTCGGACACATTCAGTCTGTGGCTCTTGCACCCTTTATCAAGGCTGGTAAAGCCTGTTTATCATACTTTATCCCTCTGTTCCTTAAAATAAAAGTCCATACCTGGAGGGTAGGGTCTTCCAGTACCAAAGCCCATGCTCCTGGTGGTGTCTTAAAGAGGTCCAGACCCACTCAGCTCTCCACGCTGCTCTTTGAAGGTCTCCAGACTGCTCACGGCTCTCCACAGTGCCTCACCAGGATTCCATGGCTCTCCATACTGCAGGCAACTATTTCCTGCTGCCCCTCTGTCTCTCTGCTCTACCTGCAGCAGCTTGTTCTATCACGCTGGCATCACCGATTGTTCATGTTGGAGACAGGAATGTGACAAGAACACACCGAGTTCATGCAGCAACAGCTGACATTTATTGTTGGAGTCTCCTTTTATAGGGGCTTCAAATTTTCCACGCTTACAAACGTGATTGGTTAAGGGTCTTAACTCTGGCCAGTGATATGGATGCATTCATGGTTCAATGGGATTGGCTGGGGTCCCCTGTTTGAGTCTGACCTATCATTAACATATCCAGGGACTTATTTAATTCTATTCTCTAATGAACCAAGCTGGTCAAGTTGGTGTCATGGCCAGTTTATGTGTGCAGCTTACAGACCAACCGTAGCTGTCACAGTAAAAGTCCTAAATCACATGACCTTGTTTATTAATATTACTACCATGGTTTGCTTCCATGTACAACTACTCTCTTTTTTTAATAAATAAAGTAATTTCTACTCGGTATTAATTTTAAGGAAGATGTTAATGTTTCTCTTAGGCCTGTTTTGGCTATCTTTTTCCTCTACCTGATTATTTTCTAGTAAATGTGGCAAATAATTCTCTCTTCATTCTGAAGCCAGGGCTAACAATCAGTAATGCATGATAATCTTTTACAGTTTTCAGACGTGATTCAATTAAGAAACCTGTGTTTTTGCTACAGCAGGGCCCATAGCATAGTGGGAGATACTGAAGAATGTTTCATGTTCCTGACTGGGTAGCTGTGTGTTAGCTAAAGGATACTTGCAATTTTTCTAAAGCTGGCCTGGGATAACAATGCTTGTGGGTATCTTATCTTCATGTTAATAGTGATTTAACTTAAATGAAGTACCTGTAATCACCTGCTTTCTCACCTGCAGCCTGGTCAGCATCTGTTGAATTGAAAAACTGAAGAGTAGATTTTATACTTGATTGAATTTAAGGACTTGGTGGTTTTCTTCATAAACTCTGCAAGTTATTACAGAATGGTTTGTGGTTGTGGGACCTTAAAGCTCATCCAGGTCCAGCCTCCTGCCATGGGCAGGGGCACCTTGCACTAGACCAGGTTGCTCCAACCCCCATCCAACCTGGCCTTGAACACTTCCAGGGATGGGGCAGCCACAGCTTCTCTGGGCAACCTGTGCCTTGGCATCACCACTCTCACCGACAAGAATTTCTGCCCAATATCCCATCTAACCCTGACTTCCTTATGCTTCCTCATTTGATATTTTGGAATGGAAGCTGACAGTCCGAGTTTGCATTCCTGCTGCTGGTTTTGAGGTGTTTGCACATGTGGGGAACCTTTATCACAGCTATAACTTTCTCCTTGCAGGCTCCACAGAGCTCAGTGTGCAATTAAACAGACTCAGGTAACTGTTCAGAAAATAGGAAGGGAGATTGAAGAAAAGCTGAGATGTACATCTACAAGGAATGAACTGGTATGTTTGATTTATTAAAACCTAATTTTATGAGCTTGCTGAAGCATCTGACTGATGCCTTGACTGTAAGCTTGTTTTTTTTTGTTAACACTTGATCTTGAAATCTTTCTTTACACCTGTCATTTTACATGGGAGTTCATCTGAGAGCTGTGTAATATCATCAGTTTGAGTTGTGTGAGTTACTTAAATGGATTGATCAATTGGTTATCCTATTTTTACCTTTATTTTGTACAATCATGCTATCAAAGCATAAACATTGCACAGTGCACGGAAGAGGTCTTTCAGGAAAAACAAACGTCTAATGATTTATATGAAACTTGACAGGAACCTGTGGTGGATTTAGAGTGAGGTGAGCCTACTGGCTGTATTTTCTTGCACCCTGACTCCCTTTGGATGAACAGAATTCATGCAAATGCTGTCGCTCAAGTGACATGTTCATTTTAAACAGAAATTGTACCAGTTCTTACAATGGCTTTTGACAGTTGGTTTTGCCTGCTCTCCTCCCCTCCCCAGAGAAGTCTGTTGACGGTAGTTTCTGCTTTCTGCCCAGGAAAGCCGGTCTTGGTTCAAACATGACTTGAACCAAGGAGTGCTTTGTGGTGACTTCATTATGTTGGTACTCACTGGTATGTGTCTGGTGCCTTGTAAAGGACACATTTGCAGTGTAAAGTTAATTTATTGCTGTAAAGCAGATTCTGGGTTGAGAGTACTCAGCTAAATTCTAAAAGTGTCAAACCTGGTTCCAGGATTTGACAAAATGGGAAAAATCGGAGCTTGATTAACTGCTGTAGTTACAAGGGCTACATTGTAGATGAAGAGGTGAAGAAGTCACCTTCCATAAGGCACAGTGTAAGGGGCAGTGAGTCATTCCAACCCACAGCTTTTTTGCCTTCTTTTGGTATCTTGACTGTTCAGTCATAACCTTTTCAGTTATGGATATACTTGTCCCTCCTTGCAAAGGTTTTTAATTTTTAAATATCCAAGAGCAAAGCTATATCATATCCTAGTATGTTTTTTGACTGGAAGGGACCCTAAAGCTCATCCAGTACCAACACCTTGCCATAGGCAGGCATATGTTCCATTAGACTAGGCTGCTCCAAGCCCTGTCCAGTCTGGTCTCGAACACTTACCAGCATGGGGCAGCCACTGTTTCTGTGGGGAACCTGTGTGAGGGCCTCCTCACCCTCACAGCCAAGAATTTCATTCCCAGTATCTTGTCTAACCCTGCTTTTTGGCAGTGGGAAGCCATTTCCCCTTGTCCTGTCATTTCATACTTGTCCATACTCCCTCTCTGGCTCTCTTGGACCACCTGGTTCTAAGGTCTCCCCGGAGCCTTTTCTGTTCTCCAGGCTGAACGCTCTCTCAGATTTTTCTTTGTATCCTCTTATTCTCATGGTCCTGAAGCTGGGAATTGAATCTAATAGTGCAGCTTGAACATCTCCAGCGTTTTTCCAGCTCCTGCCTCCACTTTGTATAGACATCTTACTGCTCACCTTCCTTCTTGCTGCTGAGCCCTTTGCCAGGAAATGAATGCTCATCCTGCTGCTAGTGCTATGCTGTCAGTTTTTATGTCCTGCTGAAGCACTGCTCTTAATTTTTGGTCTGGGTTCAAAAGAGGAGATGCATCCCACAGGAGGAGCAATTACTGTGGCACACAGCTGTGTTGCTTTCCTTCCAAAGCAGCAAAATTATTAGAGTTTTTGGAAAACTTTCATGTGGTAATCTATGAGCTCAGTTCTTAGGCAGGTGCTAGTCTAAGATGTCCTGTTTTTTCCTTCCCTCCTATCACCTTTTCATGAAACTGCTTCTGTGCAGAGAAACTTTTTTTTTTAAAGCTGTATTTCTTCCCATAGAAAAAGGAGAGTGAGTGTTTACAGTTGAAGATCCTGGTGCTACGTAATGAACTGGAGCGACAGAAGAAGGCCCTTGGTCAAGAAGTAGCCTTGTTGCATAAACAAAAAAGTACTTTACTTGACAGAGGTAAGTGTAGAAACCTTAGTGTAGTTTATGACCAGAATGAAAATGCTGGTTTCTTTTCTATTTTTATTGTCTGGCTGTAATGTGTTTATGTGTTTTCTTTATCTGAAATTTGCAGCCAGGTGTAATTTTTCACTCTCTATGTTATACTGAGTTTTAGACAGCAGTTTCTGGTATCTTGTCTCTAAATAACTTCTTACTCTGACACCTCTCCAAAGCAATCTTAAATCTGTGTTTAATTGACATTTTATGAGAACATCAGAAGAACTGCAGTATAGTACATTAAACATTGCTGTGATAAAGGGACTTCAAAATGTCATGAGGGAAGTTGCTGTACTTATGGTTTGGATTCAATTTTAAGCATTAGAAGACAAAAATCCTTCTTAATATTTTGATATGTAAGTGACAGATGAAATGCTCAGTCATCTTGGCATCATCTTTACCGGGCACGTCTCCTATAGTGAAATGCTGTATCACTGTCTCTTTGGAGCTCACCAAGACCAAACTATACACGTTTGATCTTGTTGCAGAATTTTTTGTTTTCAATACTTAGTTGAGTCTAAAGTAATTAGTCACTACAAAAAGGATGTTTTTTTACCACGTACTTTATTCTGACTATGCAAGTATTGAGACCCCATAACTGGACTACTGTAGTCTGTGGTTGTGAGTGGAATAGGTATAATGAATGCCCTGATGAGTTGTATTTGGCTGGTGAATGGTGTGTAGTGCATGAAGACAGGTGCTGATATCCTCCTGTGCTGACATTCTCTATTTTGGGAGCATAATATGGAAAATGGGAGGGTAAGAATAAGTGGAGGATTGTTGCCAACATTTTGTCAGTATCTACTTTTAAAACTTTGGATAACTAAGAATACACTTCATACTATTTTTTTTTTCCTGATTCCTCATGTTGCTTAGAAAATGCATTTGGGATTGAATACCAGAAACTTGAAGAGCATAATGAATCTCTGTATGAATTAAGAAAGGAATGCACTGCTAAGAGGTAAAAGGACCTGTGTTTGTTCTGTAACTGGAAAAAAGGATAAGCATGAGGGCAAGCCATTGAAAATGGGACTTCTGGTACCAAATCCTTTCTCATGTTGCCCTAAAACTTCTGTTAAGGCATCCCTGCTACAATTTGTAGATTTCTAAAGTGATAATTACCAGTGGCAAGTCTAGAAGAGAACGGATTGTTGTTGTTGTATGTGTAGACTCTGATAGGACTTCTAAGTGTGTTTAAGTGTTTTTCCATGGCTTTGTAATACCTGATTCTTGCAGTCAAAATATGTCTATAATGTATGGTATGCCTGAAAACAAAAATTAGCTTTGTGTGCTCTATTTTTTGGGGATGGATTTACCTAACTTTTTGAGGATAGGAGGTGATAAGTGGAAAGCTGCAGAAGGGATATGATACCTTTATTTGGAGCTTTTGAAGAAAATAATCATTTTGGAATCTCTTTTCCCAAAGAGAACAGTTTTTGAAGACAAATGCCCAGCAGACTATTCGATGCAAGCAGTTGCTCTCGGAGCTATCCTACATCTACCCTATTGATTTGGTATGTTTTCAACATCCTGACAATCTGCTCGATGTGAAACCGACTTCCTATTTATTACACTGCAAACAAATATTATGCTTTATTTGTAACAGAATCTGCTCTTTGCTCATTCTGTTGATTTCAGCTTTTTCTTAGATTTGGTTTTTAGATTACAGGCTTTACCAGGAGGGAACTTACGCCAGCATCTCTTACACAGTATCCTGTATGAAAATAGAATAGCTATAATTTAATGGCTGTTTTCGATTTTTTGTACAATTACATAAAATAACCCTGACAGTAGGCTAGCTGAGTGCACAGAAATGTATGTTAAAATGTTGAGCTTCAAAATCTTTTATGTAATGAATTAATATAAAGCTCTTCACTCTTCAAAAAAGTTGCATTTATTTTCTGAACTATGGGAGGTGTGTATTAAAATACTGTGTCAGTCACTTTGAGTTTAGTTAAATATTTAGGGGGATTATTTTTATTTTATTGTTTGTTAGCTTTGTTGTCTTGTTTTATGCAGATTTTGGTGTTCTGGATGTTACTGTTCCATGCTCACTTTCCACTGTTGATTTTAAATTTACAGAATAACCAAAAGGATTACTTTGTTTGTGGAGTCAAGCTTCCTAATTCTGAAGACTTTCAAGGTAGCTGCATATTCCTAAGTAGTTGTTACAGTTAACACTGCTTCTAAACTTCATTAGATTAAGAAAATGAGTAGCAATAGCTTGGCATCCAAATTTTTGACCAGAAAGATTTAGACTAGGAGAAAACTTGCAAATTATTTGTTGGTACTTCCTAGCTAAAGCAAAGGAGGTTTCTTGTGACTCTTAGTAAAACACCTCTGTGTTCTAAGACTGGATATTGAAACACTGGAACAGGTTACCTGGAGAGGCAGTGAAGTCTCCATCCTTGGGGATGCTCAAAACCCAGCTGGACACAGTCCTGGGGACAACCTGCTCTGAGCTGGGGGTGAGGACTGTGCCATTCCCAGAGGTGTCTTCCAAACTCAGCGATTCTTGAAAATACTTGTGTCTTGTAGTATTGGAGCTACTTTTAGTCCAAAAATCTTGGTGGGGCAACAGGCATAAATCTCCATTTGGTTTGCTGTAGTTGCCAGTGAACTTGCCAAATAAATACCTTGCAGAAAAAAGACTTTGAACCTTTCTGGCAGCATAGAGTACTTTACAAGTGACCTTCTACTTTAGCTGTCAACCCTCATCCTATTGCAGAAGCAAATATATCATATGTCTGCTTGTATAACAGTTGTACAGGTAACTGCATGCATTCATCTACAAATGTTTGATGTGAACTGGAAATTCATTAAAATCCCCTTGAAGATTTCTTGCTCCCAGTTCTTGTTCACTCTAGTTTCTTGAGCAAAAACCTCCATCAAATGTCTAACTTTTTAAAGCCAACTCATAGTAATTAACTTATACTAATAACATGTATATTGGATGCTAGAATATTGGAGGAATAATCGTTAAAACAAATTAATTTGTCAGTAGGACAAAAATCAGTCTGTTGCTTTGTTTCCCTGATTGCACTAAATGTAATGAACTCAGTTTGCTAACTCTTGAGGAATCAGTAGTGTGCCATCTTCTGGCCCGTTTTTAGTTTCCTGGTATTAATTCTTTGCAAAAGAATTACTAATTCTTTATCCAAGTCTCTAGAAGTATTGTATTGTGAGGAAGAAGTACTAAGCATTCAATTTAGTGAAACAGGCAGTTAAATTTGAAACCCAGCTGTCTGGCATGGATATTATCTCAGAGTCAGTAGATACTATCACTTAAAAAACTAGGTGTCTGAAGGGTCAAAAAAAAATCCCTAAAAAAGCCAGTTTTGCTGCAAATTTTGAACCTTTTTTACAAAATCCATTTTGACAGGGGTGTAACTTAAATACATATATTATGACAGGGTCTGATAGAGCTTAGTATGGTTGTTGAATATCATAAGCTTTCTTAAAGGTCCTCTGTTTATGGTTTCATGGATGCATCAGAAGGGATGGATGTTGTGCTGTCTGTATCCCTTAAAAAGAATTAAAAATAGAGAAAAAAGCAAGGAAATGCCTCTATATGGCTAAAAGACGTAGTTTCAATTGCAAGATCTATGTGTATTCCTGGCAGGTGAAGCTTTAAGGTTGAAACCTTAAACGTCAAATTGAAAACGATACTTTAAAACAATGGGTTAATCTAAGCTTTTCTAGCTATTGGCAGAGAACAGAGTTCATAGCTTGGGGTGTGTGTCTCTCCAACTGATCTCACTCCTGAATAAAGTTGAGTACGAACGCAGCTTTCCCCTGATCCCTCTCACACGTGTCAACTCCATCTAGAGAAACACAGAAAGCTTAATACTTGAGTTTTGTCTTGGGAATTTTGTTTCATTTTTCTCATCTCTTCTTTTCCCTCCCCCATCCTGGCAGTGTAGCTTTGAAAGTAAAATTTGCAGGAGAACAAGCCATCATCAGTTTTGTGTGCCTCAGCACAAGAGGCAAACACAACACTGAAGTGCAGACACTTGAAAAGCATGGAGCAGAATGACTCCAGACCTCCTTCCGTCCTTGAGTTCTGACTTCTAAGAGCTATATTAATTCATTAATTGTTGTTCTCTGAGCAATAAAGATGAATACTAGGATTCAGTGGATACAATTTAATAGTAGAATCTTTTTGTCATTGACAGCAAAAGATGATGGAAGCATCGCTGTTGCCCTGGGCTATACCGCTCACCTAGTTTCCATGATATCCTTCTTCTTACAAGTGCCACTCAGGTATCCTATAATTCACAAGGGCTCCCGGTCTACAATCAAAGATAATATAAATGACAAGCTGACGGAGAAAGAGCGAGAGTGAGTATATTGTAAATACACTGATCTACTTTCTTCAAAACAACAAATCAACATCCAAAACCTTATTACTGCTTTCAGTAGCCGTGGAATAGTTGGTGAGCTTCTCATTGGAATTTTGGGATCCAATAGAGTAACTCAGCTTTGTTATTGTGGGTCTGTTGGCACATATATGGCTTTAATTTGGCATCCAGTAATGCTAGAAAAACTGAAATAGTGTTTCTTAGTGTTTCACGAGTCTTGGTTTCTGTTTGGAAAACTTGCCTTTTGTGTTTTGCTATCTGCAGTTTATTTCCATAGCCAGTAGCAAATATAGTTTGACTGGGGAGCTGCTACCAAGTGCTGCCAAAATAGTGGTTGATAAATGGAAGAAAACGAATAGCTTTCTTTTAACACAGTTTTCTAATCAACTGAAAAAGCGCAGTAACCTGCCACCTACTATAAATCAACTGAATATTCAATGTAGAGCTCTTAATTTGTTCTGTAATCATTGTCTTTGAACATGTAGCTACACTCCTATTGTTTTACTTCTAGGAAATCATCTTGCTGTCTTTAAATTCACTCTCTGAATGTTTTCTCCTGCGTTTTGGAACTTTGCTTATTTTCGCACTGTCTTTGCACCTGAGTAGTAGAACTCCCTGTGTGTGGGTGTGTAAAGATTAACTGAACTTCCTGCTCTCTCATACAGATTGGAAGGTTTAGTCCTTCATGCTACACAGCCTTCCAAACTCGTGACTTAATAATACTTGATTTCAGAACAGATTTCTGAAAAGGAGAGAGTTTAGCTAAATAAATGAATCCCTGTTGGGCTATTTACCTGTGTTGTGCAAGATTTTTTCAGAATTAGCTCCTGCCGGAGAGCTTCTCTTCCCAGCTATTGGAGAAACAATCCTACCAATTCCAAGGTCTTATGTCAAATGTCTAAAATTGCAGTTTTCTTTCTAAACTAAGAGATCATGTTTTTCCCTTACTCCTAATTGTGTTGAGCGCAGCAGTTAATATGCATTATTAAATTTCTTTATTTCAGTTACCTGTCCTTTAGCAGCTTTTCAAATTCCAGCGTAAATTGTTGAGTTATTGCAGTGATGTAGTTCCTATATTTGACGTTTACTATAACACATAGCATCCTCATTATTGACTGGCTTATACCTACGTACTTGGCTTTTGGGTTTGTTTTCATTGCAAGGTGTTGGAGGTTAGGATTTTTCAATTTTTTTTTTCTTTTTCAGGAAATTTTTCTCTCATTTGTTGTCTAAGAGATGGGAACAACAGATACTTAAGAGAGACAAAAGATGTGGCCAGGATGGGGGAGGGGGTTCAGTTTGCTTATGTCTTTTAGCTGAGAGATTTTCTTTTGGGAAATGCAGATACCACAAGAATTGGCTGGGGATCAGGGGCTGGGCTCAGCTCTCTCATTCTCTCGAGATTAGAGTGGAGACAGTTGTGATTTTGGTGTTGGACTGCTGCTGCCCAGCGGATTCACTGCTGCTGTGGAGTTTTTTTGTCCTTCACTGCTTCTCCTTTCTGTGGGTGAGCCTCTGCTCTCAAGAGCAGCTGTTGAACTGGGACCTTTTCAACATCTAACCTCACTGGGAAGGGGACCCTGGCCCCTCTATGGAGAGAGTGTCTCTCAGCTGCTTGTGAAAGCCTGGCTGCCACTGCCCTGCCCTATTGTTTTCCACTGGTGCTTTAGGCTTTTTCGCTACATTTCAACTCCACAAGTGATGCCCAACCCCCAGGGCTCCTGTTAGGGCTTTGGAGTTTTTGCTACATTTGTTTTACCACACTGGACGCGCTCATCTCTGCTGTTCCAGCCTGCTGCTTTGAGGTTCCTGCTACAGTCGCTCCGGAGTGGCCCTGAGGCCAGCTGCCCTCCATGAATTTGCAAAGGGAGCCCCTTCTCTCTCTTTCCATGGGGCTGAGGCACCATTAACCCTGTGGAGAGGCTGTTGAGCTTGTGTCACAGCGCCCCCTGCAGCCGTGGGGGAATCATCGCACTTGCCTTGTCTGGCCGGGAGCCACCAGCGCCCCTGCCGGCTGTGACTGTAACTACACCAAAGGAGAACGCTCAACAGCTGAGAGAAGGCTGTGCTTGTGTTTCTGGTTTTTGTTTGTTGTTGCTGCTGTTGTTATTGTTTGTCTTGTTACACATATATATACTAGTAAAGCTCTGGTATTCCTTTTCCCATATCTTTGTCTGAAAGCCCAGTAATTTCACAGTTACAGTAATTTGGAGGGAAGGGGTTCATGTTTTCCATTCCAGGATGGTTCCCGCCTTCCTTGGCAGATGCTTGTCCTTTAAACCAAAACACAGGGTTTCTCTGAGATCCTTATTAAGAGTTTCTAGAAATTGTTCGCTGGGGAAATAGCTGAGGTTTTCACTCAAGAGCAAATTCATAAGTACAGGTGTTTGTTTTTAGCCAACTTTTCTAAGCCCTCCTGTTGAGCTGGTTAAATATTTTGAGAGCTTTCAGAATGTAAGTAACTTCTGGGAAATACTTCAGATTGGTTTACTTGCATGATCCAGGTAATTTCTATGAGGACCTTGAGAATTTACAATTTTTTTCTGCTACAATAACTTTTGCATTAGGACTTTGAAGTAGGAGGCTGTGGTGAGAACTTGGCACTTGCCTGGCCACAGTACTGAATGTAAAATGAAAAATAGAGTGACTGCCGGTAGCATATAGTATATGGTCAGCCTTAAAATTGTAGGGATATTAATGTTTGTAATCTGCTCAATAACTGTTTCTCTCTTGTATTCCAAAACCTAATTTTGGTTTTACCAAAATGCTCAAAGTTTTTTCCTATGTCTACTTCTTTGACTTTCTGAATTACCATGATAAGGCAAGAATCTGATTTTTACAAGATTTCTCATTAATTCACTTCTTCAGTGGTCCCTTTCAGCATCTCCAGAGTGCATGCAATATGTAGGAAGAGTGAATTCTCAGAAGTTTTGGAGTCTGAAAGATTTCAAAGCGATGAGGGCACTTTGAGTCAGTTTGCAGAGGATGCTCTGTTTGGCAGGAGTGTTGACCTGCTGGAGGGAGCAGGAAAATTGCAGAAGGATCTGGACAGGCTGCATTGATGAGACAAGGCCAGCTGTATGAGGTTCAACAAGGCCAAGAGTTGTATCCTACCCTTGGAAAGCTGCAGGGTAGGGGAAAAGTGGCTGGAAAGCTGGGAAGGCTCTGGGGGTGGTGATTGACCATGGCTGAATGTAGCCCTGGTTCCTGCCTGACATGTTTTGGTTTCTGAAATTCCTTTCCCAAGGTATTTTCTGTAAACAAAAGACACATTTTGGTAACGGCCAAAATGTTTACATATTTCCCCTAGGAGGGGCTTCTCCTTGATATCCCTCTGGTCTGACCAATGTGATTTGAAGAGATTTGTCTTCTTGTCACCAATCGAATTGGTCTGTGTAAAAGAGTGTAAAAGGGGAAACACTTCTTGAGAATAAGGGAGTCATTTTCAGCCTTCTGAAGTCAGAGTCTTTGTGTTGTTGTGGTGTACTACAGCATCAGCTGAACATGATCCCAGCTGTGCCCAGATGATCAAGAGGCCAATGGCACCTGGCCTGTACCAGTAATGGTGTGGCATCAGGCCCAGGGCAGTGTCCCCCTGTGCTGGGCAGTGGTGAGGCACCTTTAGTCCTGGGCCTCTCTCAGCAAGACAGACATTGAGGAGCTGGAGCATGCCCAGAGAGGGTGATGGAGTTGGGGAAGCGTCTGGAGCACCAGGAGAGACTGAAGGAGTTGGCAGAGCTCAGACTGGAGAAGAGGAGGCTCAGGGGGGGCCTCTTCACTTTCCCCAGGAGGGTGGACCCAGATGGGGGGTTTCTGTTTCCAGGTGACAGGTGACAGGATGAGAGGATGAGAGGAAACAGCCTCAAATTGTGCTAGGGAAGTTTTAGGTTGGATATTGGGAAACATTTCTTTCCTGAAAATGTTGTCCAGCCCTGGTCCAGTGGTGGAGTCAGCATCCCTGGAGGGATTTAAAAACTCTGTGGATGTGGCATTTGAAACATGGGTTAGTGGTGGCCTTGGCAGTGCTGGGTGAGTGGTTGGGTTTGGGATGTTCTTAAAGGTCTAAGAACCTTAATGATTCTGTGATTCTATGGATATGTAACTCCCAAATTAAAGCTACTTAGACAGCAACATATTCGTCTCTCCAGTAATGAAGCTTGCTTGCAGAATAAATCACCTAAATTCTTTGGCAGTGTTCTGGTGGAACTGAAATCTAACACTTCATCCCATGCTCAACAACAGAGTAAGAATTCTGAGAAGAAACTATTTCTGATATATTCTGATACTGTCTCTCTCAAGCACTGTATTTAATGCTTCTGTTAGTCTGCTCCTAGATTTTTTATAAAGAATGACTGCCAGCTTAGGGCAAAATAAGGATTATTTTGTCTGGAGTGAGAAATAAATTGTGACATTCCTTGTGCTGGTGTTGCTGCTCATGTCATAGTATTTTGAGCATAAACAGCTTGGAAATATATGTATTCCTCTAAGAAGAAAAATAGATGGTTTTAAGTTTAATCACCTTCCTGGTACGCTTTGTATATCTGGACAAGTGAAGTGCACATTCAGACAAATTATTTATGTGGAGTTTTTGCGCTATCACTCCTACAATGTCTCTTAAAGATTTTCAAGAACTCTTACTGCCCTGCTCGATAACTTGGAACTTTCAAAAACCATTTCAAGAAATAGTTTTATTAACATTATTTCTCTGTAATAATAGTACAGAGAAATCAACTAGCACACACAAGGATGCTACACCTTCTTCCCACCAAAATGTGTTAAGGGAGGATTTGTAGGAGCAGTAGTAAGAAGTAAGGGTCATACTTCAGGTTGGGGCAAAAATGAAGGGGTAGAAAATGCCTAAAAAAGTTTTATATTTAAAAGGTAGCAAGAAGAACATTGTTGTTTGCAAGCATAGGTACTGGAGCACTTAAAAGCATTGCAGAGTTGTCTGATCTCCAGGAAGGGTGCTTTTTTTTTTTTCCATATGTTTAAATTGAACTTGTTGGTATTCAGTGTTATAAAGGCCAAAAATATATAAAACATTTAAAGATAAACAAACAGGAACCCAGACAGTAATGGAAGGAACCTGATGTAGTCTGGTGGGTTTCTTTGCAGGAATATTTGGCATTAGTTGAGCTGACAGTAAACAACTGTAAAGGTTTCCTTGGCATTTTGTAATTTATAGAAAGACTATTTTTTTTTTCTTTCAGTCTGCCTGACAAACACAGACAGCAAAGGACAAAGAATTCAAACAGCTACCATGCAAGTCTTAGGCATGTACATTGAGGCATCTGACATAGTTGCAAGTTTTTTATGATTGATGTACCTCAGGAACCAGAAGTTGTATGAAATAGTGTAAGGGGCAGTGAAATTAAGGATGCTACCTACCATGGGTTACTTGTCCCATCTAAATATCTTTTGTTGACATTAAAATAGGAAACATCTGTTTGTTGTAATACTGGGTTCTCATAGAAAATAGGATCAAAATGCAGGTAAATAATAATAAAGCTAAAAGGGATAGGTTTATTCCCAAAGTAATTTCCTGGAAACTATTTCTCTGATGTGGAGTTACACCTCAAATTTGTCTTTTTCTGTGGCTCAGCTTGATCATTATTGAGAACCTGAAGCATGCCAGAAGATTGCAGTGATTAGCCAGTTTTTGTCTTGATGTTTGATTTCGCTAGGTGCTGTTACTTTGAAAGCCAGTTTGATTTCATTGCTGTAGCCCTTGGGGGAAGGGCAAATGTATAACTAAAAAAAACCAGATCACCCTCCATCAGGATGGTGCAAACTTGTTGCAACTGAAGAGTGTATCAAGCATGAACCACAGGTGCCCTTCGGGAGTCTACAGTGTGGTTCGGTATTCCTTAAGATGCAAAGTAAGTTTATCCTAATACAACTAAAGTTGATGTGCAAGGTCTGCAGCACTTTTGTGTGTGGGGAATGTTGATGTATATCCAGTTTGTTGACTGAATCTTGAACTCAGACCCAGAAGACTGGATTACTCTTATTTGGGGTGCTTTTCATTAGTTTAGGGAACCAAATTTCAGAGAAGTGGAGAAGATTAAGTAAATCAGGCAGGACATACACATACTCGAGCATTTATTTTAGTACATTGGTGTTGTATTTTAGACCTACTCATTTGCATTGCTCAGGAAAACTGGTATGTTGTGTGTGGTTCACACAGTGTTAAATCATGAAAAGTGAGTTACTGACAGTGGAAGTTCTGATGTAAAAAATTTCTTTCAGACCTCTGAATAAAGCAAACATATGGGACTCCTTGCCAGTTCTGGTCCAAAAATACTTCCAAATGATGTTTCTTGATGTATTATCTTTAATTTCTTTTAAGTGTGGCAAGCTGGATTTACAAATAAGTGGAGATAAGTGTTGCTGAACTGGCCGATGGATAATTTTGGAGCACTTGCGATCCACTTGTTGAATGAGCATAATCTGTAAGTGATCCTCCTTATTGTGGCCTTACTCCAGTCTGGAAGAATGGGAAAATCAGGATTTCAGCTGCAGTAGACTTAGTACGCCACCACTTAAGTTGTTATTGCTCTGTGCCTGATAACAGATAAGTCACTTGCAGCCAAAGCAGTCTGAAAAATCAGAACACGAGCACGTGAAGAATAACTTTTCACTGACATTAAGATTTTTCCAAAACAATTGAGAAGTCTTTAATCATATTTGGTACTTCAGCTGAGGTAATGAAATGGCAGCTTTGGGAAGAAATCTTGGCAAACTTAGATGGAGGGAGATGGTTGCTTGAGAAATTGAATACCTATCAAAGAAAAGTTGATTCTTTGGGATAGGTTGAGTATGTGTTAAGGGTTCAGCTGTATTGCTCAAAGAATGCTTTTTGTTATGAACTTATCTTGAACTGTATTTTATGTTCTACAATTCTTGAGGATATTTAGCTACAATCCTGGCTTATTTGATTCTTGATAAGCAAAACCATGCTTTTGCCTTCATTGAATCAGCAGATATTGCTGTATCTAGATAAAGAATTAGATCAGGTGTTATTTAATGAATTTAGTTTCTGGGAACTAGTTTTTACATGCTCCTGGGCAGTCTGAGAAAGGAGATGTTGTTTACTGCAGTAGATGAGACCACTGACCCCAGACATTTGAGACCAGCTGAGAAATGTTTCTGTGAAGACATACTAGTCTTAATTTACTTCCATTGTGTTGGGGCTTGGGTTTTCTTTCCTTTTTTTTTCATTTTTCTTTCATTTTTACTTGTGCAATTTTTTCCCATTGAGTTGCTAAGATGCACAGATGACTGGCTGCTTTGGGGAAGGGGGGGGTGAGAGGGTGGCCAGGCCTCAGAGAAAGAGGGTGTCTGGTGGCAATCCTCTGGTTTTTGGGAGTTTCTCCCAGAAAGAGCGATATCACGAGAAGAGAGGCAGGTAAAGCTGAGGGAGCTGAGGTGGTTGGATGTTCTCACTCGCTCTTGGCTTTTGGAGGAGGACGATCGAGCTGTTAATTGGGGGAAGGAAATTTTGCTACCACTGCTATAACCCAGCCCAGAGCTGACTTTCTTCTGCTGCTAGGCCCTGCAACTCCTGCCCTGCCAGGACGTCCTGTAGTCCCAGCTATTGCCAGGAAGTTCCTGATACATCTCATCCACCACCCCAGGATTTCTGCTCATCCCTACTGTTCCAGCCTGCTGCTTCCAAAAGTCCTGACAGGGTATCGGGAACGACAGCCGCAGGGGTTTGTGGAGCGACGCCTCTCTTCCATCCCTCCCTGTCTCAGACAAAGCCACCATTGGCATGTGCTCCCCGAGCCCACACTACAGCGCCCCCTGCAGCCGCGGGGGAATCATTGCACCTGCCCTGCCCACCAGGGGCCTGCCAGCGCCCCTGCCAGCTGTGACCATAACTGCACCAAAGGGGAAAGTGCCTGCGGCGGAGAAGGCTTTCACTGGATTCCTAGTTCTGTTTGTTATTAGTGCCGTAGTTCTTGTTGTTTGTTTGCCTTATTATACATACTAGTAAAAAACTGTTATTCCTATTCTCTTATCTTCTTTGCCTGAGAACCCCTTAAATTCAAAATTATAATAATTCAGATGGAGGGGGTTTACATTCTCCATTCCAAGGGAGGCTTCTGCCTTCCCTAGCAGACACCTGTCTTTCTAAACCAAGACACATTGGAACACTATACTGCTGTTGAGAAATTTTTTTTTTTCAAAAACATTACTTCATTTTTTTAAACAAGCAGGGACTTGACCTGTATAAAGTGTCTTCTAGTTAAAAATGATCCTTCAGTGGCAGTGAGATTTAAAGTTCTGATAGCAAGGTTGTCTGCACTGTCCTTACGGATAGCCCATGTGTTGTGACATCCATCATGACTTACATGGTGCAAGCCTTGAATCCAAGCTGAAATATGTCACAGAAATGCCCAATTTACAAAACACCATCTTTGTCACTGGCTCCGTGGATTCTTTGCTGTGATTTTGAGGTGTTTGAAATTATTTGCTGAAGCAATAGAATGATACCGTCTTGTACAGAGTGGTAACTGTCTTGTCAGGAACTGTCTGACTTTCATAATCTGGATCTTTGTTTTTTTCTCTCTGTGGTCTGTATGTACTGAAGCTATTGTGCATTCCCCAAAAGCAAGGTCACAGCAGTTACACTTATCACAGAAAGATGCTTCTGCTTTTGATTATCATCATCTGAACTGTTCAGAAAAGCATTCTGAAAATACATTCCATAAAGTTAAACTAATGTTTTCCCAGTAAACTAATTATTTACTGGGAAATAATTATAAATAATTATAAAGCTTGAATGGGGTATACTTTTTCCTCATGGCAATCTGTATTTTTGTCATCAAATTTGTTTTACAAGTGTAGCTTTTTCTGTTAAGTTGGAACTCAAAACCATATAATAATCCAGTCTGAATTTGCTTGTGATTTGTAACTCATATTTATGTCTTAATTTGTAATTACAAGCAAAATGGATGCTTGTAGTCCTTTTTTCTGTCTCTTCATTTAATTTTGGGTCTTCTGCAGAATATTTTGCAGTCTCTGCTCTGAAGCTGATAAAGCTCTGGTGCAGCTTATCTGAGAATGAAACAGGTTTTAGAGCTGTGCAGCCAAAACTTCTTGCACCTTGATCTTTAGGTGGAGTGCTAAGATGTTAGGAATGCTGGATATTTTGATGCTTGTGGCTCTTGAGCAGCTTATTTGTCATAATATTTAATTTGAAGTGTCCTGGGAAACTGATTTCAAGTGAGCTGTCTGGACAGTGGTGGTCCTTCTCACTTAAACTTTCAGGGTTTAATTTCTTCTAGTTCAGAGAAGTCCCAGGACTTTTAAATAACACAAGCTTCCTCCTCTGGATACAACATTCCATTATGGTGAGCAAACAGGATGTGGTTAGGTTGGAGGGAAAACACTAGTTCTTTCCAACCCTGCCTGCCCCCCTCCCAGACCCTGAAAGGAGGTGAGGCTGAAATAATTCAAACTTCAGTAAATATTTAAACCTTTTCTTGTACGCGCCTCGTACTTCAGACATATCGAACAAGAACTTGTGACTTTTTCAAGCCATTATCTTATCTGGATTGTGCTATTTAGTCCTATCTTTGTATTGAGTGTCCTGTCCATGGTCTAAAGCTTGAAACCGATTTTTTTCGTAACTGACTCATTTTTAGTAGTGTTGTGTGAGACACAGTTGTTCCCCTAGATCTGATAGGTGACTCTGCTATGACATGGGTGACTTACAGTCACAGAAATTACATCAGTTCTTTATCTGTATGATAGTGAATAACTGGGTTTCAGCTGCATTCTGCCAAGTCTGCTCTGTAGCCACCTCCCTGCAGTCATTTTGCTTACTGTCCTTGAAAATGAGCAGTGAAAGAAAAAGCCAGGCTGAGTTTGTTCTCTGACAAACTTGACACAGTTGGGGAGGAAGTATCAAAGATAATGTAAATACGGTGATGTGAAAATGCAGTGGTGTCAGCTTCATTTAGTCTTCGGGCTAGGATTCCAGTCTGCACTTAACTACTGGATAGTGTCTTCGTGTCCACATGGACAGCAGTGATGATTGATGTTCTCATGATTTGGAATTGTGACCAGCACTGTTTAACTTTTAAGTCAACGATATGGACAGTGAGATGGAGTTTGCCGATGACACCAAACTGTGTGGTGCTAGAGGGAAGGGATGGCATGCAGAGGGACCTGGACAGGCTGAAGGAGTGGCCCTATGCCAGCCTTGTGAAATTCAACCAGGCCAAGTGCAAGGTGCTGCACTAGGATCATAGCAATCCAAAGCACAAGTTCAGGCTGGGTAGAGAATGGATTGAGAGCAGCCCTGAGGAGGAGTGCTTGGGAAAATGGCTGGATGAGAAGCTGGACATACCCTAGCCATATGCACTGGCATCCAGAAGCCCCTGTATGCTGGGCTGATTTCATGGCATGGGCAGCAGTAGAGGGGGGAATTCTGCTTCTCTGTCCTGCTCTGGTGAGACCCCACCTGCAGAGTTGCCTCCAGCTCTGGGGTCCAACATCAGAAGGATGTGGAACTGCTGGAGTGAATCCAGAGAAGGCCACAGAGGTGTTCCAAGGGCTGGAGCCCCTCTGCTCTGGAGGCAGCCTCAAGAACAGAAGGCTCCAAGAAGACCTTAGAGCTCTTTGCAGTGCATAAAAGGGCTCCAAGAGAGCTACAGAGGGATTTTGGGCAAGAACCTGGAGTTTGAAGGAGGGAGGTCTTCCCACTGCCACATGGCAGAGTTAGGTGGAATACTGGGAAGAAATTCTTCTCTGTCAGGGTGGAGAGGCCTTGGCAGAGGTTGCCAGAGAAACAGTGGCTGCCTCATCCCTGGAAATGTGCAGGGACAGATAGGACAGGGCTTGGTGCAACCCAGTCTAGTGGGAGGTGTCCCTGCCCATGGTAGGAGGTTGGAACAAGATGGGTTTTAAGGTCTTTTCCAACGCAAACTATTTTGTGATAATTAATTGTTCTTAAAGCATAAGTGTCCTAATTTAGCTTATAAAGCTGCAAATATTACTGGTCCTTTAAGTTCCTAATCACTTGGAAAGTTAAGGCTGTGTAACATGATTCCAAACTAGATTTGGAATTTTACTTAGATTTGCCAAATGAGACGTAATATGATATTTAAATTGTGCCACACTTCAGCCTGTGCAAGACAGTTGAATGTGATGTGTAAAAACCATTATTTTACTCACTTCTTCCCTGAAGAGCTTCTGAAGTACAGATTGAACTCTGAGACTTTAATATAATTTGGGATATGCCAGAAGTCTGAACAGAAGAGAGAATAAAAGATCTAAAACATATGGTGTATTACCAAACTAGAAACAGGTGAAAGCTGTTAAAAATGAAGCATATGAAAAATTTCATAAGCTTTAAAAATAGTTTGTGTTAAAGGCAGGTGGTTATAGACAATAAAAGTGGATCATCAGTATATTGGTACATGTATGATATTTCTGGATGCACAGTTCATAAATCACAGAACACAACAGTAAATGTGTTTGAATTTGAATTCGTAAGAGATACTTGAGGTCTGAAATAAATGTGTGGAATAAGGATTTGTTCAACTTTTCCTAACATTTACCATCTGCCTGAGCCAGGAATCCTGTAGTGATTTACTTGAGCATTCATCAAGCACCAAAGTGACTGTGTAAAACAGCTAAAGATGAGCTAAAGATACAAAATTAAATGAGATCCTGATGGCTGATAAGTACTTATTGCGGGTCAACTGGAAAAAGTAGGAGAGTGAAGAGTTTTTAGTGGTTAGAGTAGAATACTTAGCACAATTTATTTGAGTTGTGAGGATGGTCTAATGCTTAAAACACCACAAGTAGTCTAATCATAGTTTTAGCTTTGAAACAGGCCTCTGGTTTTCCAGAATCAGTATCTGTTGGCAGCTTCAAAAGATCTCTTTTTCTGTAGACAGTTTTCTCTTTTTTAAATACATCAGTATTGGTGAGTGGTTTTGGAAGACACTATATTAGCAAATTGTTGCCTGTGCTCTTACTAAAGCCAGGGGTTTTAAAAGTCAGTAAAAGATGGGCTGCAACCCTTTTTTTGTTGAGAAGTCAATAATATTCCTTATAAGGAAAAAAACCCCACCAGAATAGATTATGAATATGAGCTGCAGGCATCACACCTCAAACTGTAAATATGAAAATGAAAAATACTTGCAAGAGTCTTTTTCTTCATCTGCCCCTGAAATTTCTTGGTTTTACTTTCAGTAGCAGGTGAGCACAGACTTCTTTGTTACATCTTGAATCATGGAAAATCCTTAAATTAATGGAAAGTGGCTTAATCTTTCTACCGCTAGGAAGGATAAAGTTTATTTAGAGGAAAGTGTTATGATAGCTGAGTGTGTATAGGGCAGTGTGAACTTGTCTTAGAGGTGATATATTAGGCTTCCTTGTGGCTGTAGCTTTATGATTACAAGATTATCTCCTTGTATCTGGATGAACAGCAACACGGAGCAGTGGCTTGTGGTCTCATAGGGTGGGCTGCAGCCTCTGGATCAGATTCCTGCAGGGATCCCATAAAATTACACAGCTCACTTCTAGCAGAAAAGCCTTCAGGCACAACTAGCAAAATTGTTCATCTGAAATCCTGTCTGCTACTCCTGTACTGCCACCAGACCACGAATGTGTTTATCCATATTCAGGAACACTTCTTGAACTGAAAATTGGAATTTTCCTTGTCTTGACAATGAGATTTCTGTTCAGCTGTTTGCATCTGCATGAATCAACTGGAGTGGAAATGCTGGTAACCAGCCACTACTGGTTTTTCATATTGACTGGAAATACATATATTGGGTTTCTCTTTTTTAATAGAAGGACTTCTAAAACAGAGTAGTTGATTTAGTGTCCTGTCTGGTCTTCGTAACCTTGATGTGATTTACTGTAATGAGATTATACTTTGTTTTAAGTTTCTTACAGTTACGTACGTTTCTTATGTCTACAGAGTGTTCTACTTGATTAAATACCATGGTAGAATAAAATCTAATTAGACTAAACAAAGTAACGGCTCCCTGAGAGTCCTGTTGATGGTGTAGTTGGGTACCTTTAAGCTTGATATCTACCAGAATGATATTTTTATGCAAATATTCAAACTAACAATTTAAAAACTTAGCATTTGTGAAGTGTTGTGAGGTTCTTGAACTCAAAACTTAATTCCATTGTTGATAGTAATGTGCTGGTTTTGTAGTTTCAGTGTGGATTACAAGGTAGACTTTCAGCCACTTTTCATTTAGAAGCCTAACTTGATGTTACTTTTCCCCATCAGGGTAACTCTGTACCCAGCATGTAACCTCTGCCTCGCTTTTTCACAGCTCTGTTGAGCCTTCACCTGCTCACACTTGTTTCCTTACTCATTGCATATCAGCCGATCCTCCATAGGTTTAAATATGTGAACATTAAGTGCCTTTGATAGAAAAGCAAGATTTAAGCAGAAGAGTTCTTTATCCAGTAGCTGATGTCTGCTTAGGAAGTGTGGCAGGAAGTAATAAGGAATGGGTCGAAATAAAGCTGTGGATAATGACTTGCTGAAATTAAGATGGGAGGTAGGGAGGAGGGGCTTATTCTTGGGAGCCTTCCAGGCAGGAGAGATGAGATAGAGGTCAAGTGCATGAGGATGAGAGGTAAGGTTAGGGCAGATGAATTGTCATCTCTAGTCTAAGCTCTACTAAAATGAAGTTATTCAAGAGATGATTAAAAGTGTCTTTTATCTGCTTCTGTTATTTTTGGGTTTATTTTATTTAAATTTTTTTATTGTCATTTGTGAGAAATGACAATCAGAACCTCTTCTTGTGGGATTGGGAATGCTTGGGTCTTGAACATAATAGTGTTGGTTCACTAGGGGCAAAACTGTTCAGTCATTGTGGCATCACCATAGAAAAACACAAGTTTTGTCCAAAGTGACATGCCATGGAAAGAGATATGAGCTGTGTACCTAAAAATGTCCTGCATGTGTTTTGTAGTTTATTATAGATATCCATTATGATGCAGCTGGGTAACACTGGTTGTCTGACTTGTATCCCAGTGAGCCCTATAAAACAGAACATGACTCAAAAAAAATTAGTAAAAACTTACGGTTTGTCACAGTCCTGTAGGATTAAATAAGCAAAACATGAAACTCCCAAAACAAATGTAAGCTTTTAAGATCAAGAATTTTTTGATGTTAACTTAGTCTTTCAAAGCACATATTGACCATCTGGTTCATATGGGTCCGGTGTGCAGTTTGGATCACTCTTATCCAGAGTTCTCCACCTTCTGAATTCAGAGTGGGGCTTGTTTAATTTCAGCATCTTTGGCACAATTCTCATAAGCCACCTTTGCGCATGTCTGCTGGCTGATTATTCTCCATATCACTCCTAGTTCTTGTGCTTTTCCCCAGTACAGGGTCTTACCTTTGCTGATATGTCTTCAAAGCAATGGAAACACCAGGTACAGAAACAGCTTCAAATGGGGTAAACCTGTTACAAGTTACTAAACATGGTGGGTTTTTTCTTGCATCATTTCTTCCATTAGTGTTCTCTAAACCAGGATCTTCTTTACGAGTCACTATTAAAACTACTATTTCTGTATTGCTTGTCTCTTTATATACAGAAATAGATCATCTACTGTAAACTCAGGGTGTGTTAGCACTGTATTTTAAGAAGTCTACATGCTATTGAAATGTCACATTCTGTAGCTGTATTTAAATGACAACATATTTTTACAAAGGCACATGTTGACTCTCACTGAGCAGAAGCTGTTTTGTTCATAATTCCTGACTGTTCACATGGCAGATATATGGTTCTAAGTACTACTCCGAGGAGGACCAGAGCTCAACTTCTAAGCTCTGTTCAGGACTGAGAACGAACTTCCAACATTTGATAACTTCTCTCAGATAATATTTTCTGTGGATTATAGAAAGGGTACCTGTAGCCTGTGTTTTTTGATTCTTTCCACTAAACATATCACACTCCTTCAAATTTTTTATCTCAGAATATGTATCTGTGTTCTGCTTTAAAGGAGCTTAGTGATTTTTTTCCCCAAATACATCAGCAAGAATGGAAAGAAGAAAGGTGCACTTTGGAGTAGAATAGGTAGGCGGATGCCATTTTGAATTTTATTATGTGTTTATAAAAACACTAAAATCATGTTTTTCAAAAGTATTTAATGTAATTAAGTCCTTACACAGCAGATTCAGCTTTTTGCAGGAAGAGATTAAGCTTACAATGCTTTTGTGTGAAACAGGCAAGAATTTCACACAGGGAGGCAGCAGTTCAAGTTGGGTTCAATTATACTCACTGAAGCACTAGATAAAATGTTGGAGCTCCTCTCCCTTGAGTTCATTGCTTGTGACCAGGCTTAATGGGCAAGCAAGATAAAGCACAAAGAGAGACACATAAACTTAGCAATATTTTTCTCTTGAGTCATAAATGTGTGTATGCAGAGACATCCACGGACAGTTTTCAAGACATTCGTTTACGTGATTATGTTGTGAAAGCTGACCTGAGGATGTACATGGTTTAAAGTCTTTCAAGATCAATTAGTGGAAGTTAGAGGATAGAAATGTGAATATTGGCAAAGAAGTAGGATCAGCATGATAAGCAGAAAAGCCTGATTTTCCCTTTTAAAAGAATCTCTGTGTGGGAGATGTCAGCGAGCACCATAAGCCATATACTATATGCATAGTATATAAGCCATATATTTATACTGCATAGATCAAAGAGCTCTGTGTCTAATAATAGAATACATGGTTCCCATTACCAGTGACTTCATGAAATGCTACCTTCTAGGGAAACATTGTGTTCCTAATGGTGCTTTTATTGTAAAAAAATGGGTTAGTTTTAGACTGTTAATTGTAAATTTATCCTTGAAATCTAACCCTTGCTCTGTTTGGGTATTGTAATTTGAGATATTGAAATGAATTTCTCTTGCTTTGTATTTTGCACTTAGAATAATGTGTTGTGGAATTTCTGTAGCATATGTTCATTTGGAGAAGTTTCATTTTCTTGCATGGGGAACTAGTTTGACTTATAGGTCTATTAAGCAAGGTGAGCTAGATCTATACTACTCACAGAGATTTTTATGTTCCTTGACTTAAAGAGACCTAGCAAGTTTGAAAGTAGCATAAAACCTGAAGCTAACATCTCAATATTAGATCTGCTGTGATCATGACCGGTTAACATTTAGCTTTAATGGCACTATATAATTGTTAAAATTACAAATGTACTCTACTGTGGGGCTGACGGATGATAAAATTCACTTTGCCTAATCACCTCTCCAGGATGTGTGTTGTTTCTAGTAGATATTGATCTCCTGTATTTGTTATCTTATATTTGAGAGAGACTTTGGTTTCTGCTATAGTGTGGCTTACGTGGGTAATTAATTCAGCATCTTGATTAAGAGCTGCAGGACACGGTTTGTGAAAAGGCAGAAGTTTGATTCATGCTGTAGTTCCCATAAAAATAAATTTTAGTTTGTACTAAGATTGCTGAATTGACCATGATGACCTCATAACCTCTGGTGCTGAGGAGTCAAAAGACAATCCTTAGAAGTACAGTGTACAAAACAGCTGTTAAAGCTGTTTGAGAACTGCTTCATTTAAGCAGATATTCTTTAAGTAGACATATAAAATTATGTTCTTTAATGCAGAAACTGTCAAAGAGTTTCAATATTTAAGGGACTAATATTTTAGTTCTCTTGTGTCATGCAGCAGTGCCATGCTATGTTCTTACAAGCTATTTGCTACATCTGAGTATTTAAAATGGTGAACAATATGTATGTAGGAAATTATGTAGGAAAAATAAAGTTCAGTAGTAAAATGTTTGCAAGGGATATAGTCACCTATGATGCTGTGACTGAAGCCTTTGGTGCATGTGTGAAGTTTGTTGAAAGGAGTCACTTCTATTCTGAATGTTGTTCTGGTAAGTGAGCTGCAGATTTCTTCTCTGTGTAAAGGGGTTTGTACTCTGTCAATCACTAGATAATGATCAGTAGAAAACACGTTTTTTAAAAGATTATTTCTGTTTGGGAATGAGCTAACCCAGTGTGATTGGCTGAATGCAGAGGGATAACATGGGATCTGGAATTGTGCTGTGTGCTTGTGAGGTTACACTTCGATTGGTGACAGGGATGTTGCAGCTTTGGGAGAATCATAATGTGTCTTTTAAAAACCTGAAATACTTGAAAAAATGGAATTCCATAGTTAAGTTTTGACGTCAGTTTTTAAATGCTGATTGACTGGATTTGCAGAGGGTTCATAAATACATCCTATGGAGGGGTTCCTGGGAGAAGTTAGCAAGGGAAGCTCTTAAATCTTTACCTTCTCAGAAAAGGAATCTTGGGCTTTTTGAAGTTTACATAAGCATTTGAATAATTTCACCTTAAATACTTTCCACTCCCTCCCCCCTTTTTTTTTTCCCATCAGATTTCCTTTATATGCAAAAGGAGGGGAGAAGCTTCAGTTTGAATATGGAGTTTATCTTCTCAACAAAAATATAGCACAGGTTGGTACACTTCAGATTTTTAATTATTATTATTATTTATATCTATTCTCTGCTTGGTGTTATTATGATGTAAGTGTGCATGTGCTATCTTGTGATGCTGCTCTCTGTGGTGGAAAACTGTGAACTAGGAAAAATGTCCTTGAAAACATAATTTTCACTTACCTTACAGCTTTGTGCTTGAGATTTTCTTCTGTGGTGCTTAGAGAAGGACTTGCCAGATAATAATGAATCTTCTCCTTTTCAAACTATTGTATGTACATTGTGTGAGTCTATAGACTTCACACTGTTTTGAAAACTTGTAAGAAAATACAATACGTGGAAAATATGAAGTATTGCAAATGTGTGACTTTTATTTAAGAAGTCCTCTAATCTATCTTACTCCCTTGTTTTTAGTATATTTTTTAAAAAAATTCTTTACTCTAAAAATGCAAGAGACTTTGCAAATTTGTATTTGAGATGGCAGTAATGCCTGCAGCTAACACATTTGGTGAGGAATTCAGAGAATGTTCAGAAAGCTGCTATGAAAGCGGCCTGGCTGTTTCAACTGGTGTGTGGTCTTAGGGCAGGATCAGCTGCTCTTATGCTGTCCCTGGTGATGTTCTGAGAAGAAAAGCATTTGATACAAGTACTGCTTAGTTCCAATACTTGACTGTCTTGGCCACTAAAAACATCTAATTTCTGACATCGAGTCCAAACCTGTCTTGCTTCTGTTTATATATTATAATAATCTGATCCATTTAACTCTCTTCCTCTTTGCAAACTTTTATGCATTGAAAAACCACTTTCCAACACTTTTCTTGTCTCAAATTCTCCATCCGAATCCATTTTTCTTGAAATGCAATGCTCAAAGCTGGATACAGTAGGCTCCTGTCACTTTCAAAACATTGAGTAGGATGGGAGAAATGCTTCCCAAATCTTGTCTTTTTATTTCCAGTTCACTGGGTTCTAATAGGTTTGTACTCTTAAAAGCTTAGCAGAGTAAACCTTACGATTCTCTGCAACCAACAGCCCCAGTTATCTTCTGCACAGCAACGAAACAGTCCATTCTGAATTTGTGCAGGTGACTTGTTTAGTTCACATTTTACATGCTATACCTTGTTGCATTCTTAAAGATGAACTTTGTTGTACTTAATCATATTTCTGCTTTGGTAGCATAACACCAGAGGTTGAGAATTTAGTCACAGCTTTATGCTGGCTACATCTGAGCCTATGCCCTATCCAGATTGCCTAATTAAAATAGTGGATAGAACTGGGGTTCTGTTATTCCAGGTGGAATCCCGTTTTGCCAGCACTTCAGTTGTAGCCATAAACCATTATTTATTACACCCAAAGAGTACTTTCTCTGTATTCACTCATACTTCATCAATATCCCATTTCCCCAGCATGCTTGTGAGCATATTATACCAGAAAATGCCAAGAGATTTAAATTTCAACAGAAATATGACATTTCTGTTTCTAATTTGTTTGAAATTACATTAGTCTTACAGTTTTATTCTTGAAAATCTGACCTTCTTATGCTTAATTTCTACTGGTCTTGTTTGTTTTTCCAGTTTTCTTTTCCACCACTTTTTTTGCCATTTCTTACCCCAAACTGAAGTAAAGCTTCTGAGTCTTTCTTTGTTTTTGTTTTTTAAGCTTGGATTGCGTTTACCATTTTCCAGATTTGCCCATGCTTAGTGTATTTTGGACAATAACCTCTGAAATTAATTAAAGGCTAAAATATCTTAAGACAAAGTTAATCAGGTCCTACTAATCTTGGAAATTTCCTTAGCCAGGCGGTTAATGTATCTTAGACTGTACCTCCTTGTTGGTGGTATTAGTAATGGCAGCCTGCTGTTCACACTTGACCTCCAGAGGGAAGATTAGTGAGAAAAAGGGATTAGTCTTTCCCTCAAATGCTTTGATAGATCTCTCTCTTCATTGCTATCAAATCAATGCTTTCCTTAATCTGTGCTTCCTAGTTCATTCTACTTACACTAGTTCATTCTGTAGCTTGTGAGTTGTGATGCTGCTTGCTTTGCCTTTCAGCCCTTCCTAGCTTTTACCTTATTCTGGAGTTTGCCATTCAGTTATGTGATGCAAGCAAGGAGCTCTGTCATTTTTTCCATCAAAATGCTGAATTCTTTATTGAGCTCAGGGTGGTTGTCTTTCCTGTTAATGTAGTTTGGGTTACTTGACACTTGTGCCTGTAATATTCTTTTGTAGGAACTGTCACCACTTCACTTGTTTTCCTATTTATCTCTGGTTTGTCACCTCTGAGTTGTTACCACTCTTGGACCTACTGAAACCTGTCATTCTGATTTTTTTGTCCTGTTTCTGAAGGACTCTGGGTGATTGAACACACGATCACTCACCCATGTTGCCTTCCAATTCCTTGCAGTTGATTTCCGAAATCACCGGCATGTGTTTAAACTTACAAAAGCAAATGAAGGCTTTAAGTATTCATTGGTATAAAAAAAGTTTCCAGCTCTACTTGGGGTCATTGGTGCTGGTGCAAGGTGGTCGATGGCCAAACTTCAAAGTGGTTAGTACAACACTAGTGGTTCACATGGTAATGCTTGAGATTTTATGCTGTTGGATATTAAAACATGGTAAAAGTAAATCTGAATTTTTGGGGGTGCTTCTACTCCTTATTTAATCATGAAAGTGTTACTGATGTCCACATAAACTGTTGTACTCACCTTTGTTTTGATGTTCTTGGTCAAATATTGCTGCTTTTTATAGTTCTGCCAAGGGGAAATTCCATTGTGAAAGCAGACCAGGTAGATAATGTGCACAAATGCATCACAAAACCTCTGTGCTCTGGAGCTGACTTGACCTAAAAACCCAAGATTGTCTGAATCCTCTGTGTGTTTCTTGAAATGCTGAAACTGTTGTATTTACGTAGCTTTTAGCAGACCTTTGGCTGCTTTCAGAGAAGTATCCAGATATGCTTAGTTCTTGTCATGTGAAAAATCAGGTTTGGATGGAGAATGAGCAGCTGCCTCTCTCTTATCTCCAGACCATCACCCAAAGGTGTTTGCCTTAATTCAGAGAACCAGTCCTCTTTGTCAGGAATAAATGTAAATCAGTTGCTTAATTTCCTGTGTGTGCTGTGGGAAGTTTGGGGTTGCCCGGGAAGAGTAAGAGTGACTTCACTGGAGCATGAAAACAAGAGCCTGTGTGTCTGTCACCTCACTTCAGTCATTCATTCCAGTTTTGAACACTGTGACAAAGAGCCTGAAAAAACTCTGTCAACTTAAAGAAACATTTTGAAATTATTTGTATAAGCTTCCCTGCTTTCACAGATTATTTTTTTTCCTTTTACAATTACTTAGAATTCTGGCAGCAAGGAGAAATGTGAGTGTGGAAGAAGTGAGATGGGGTTGATATTAAATAAAATTACTGACATAAAAACTCCTCTAGAGATAAAGTGGTACTGTTTTGTAAAACAGCAGGATAATAACACTGGAAACCACATCTTGCACTCAGGAGAATTCAGCTGGAATTAGAAGCAGCTTAGTGCTGGCTTGGTAGAGTATTATTTGGAGAAACTTGCTTTGCTGTTACATTCCAAAGTTGAAACAATGTATGTTAATTCTGAGAGTTCATAATAACTTCCATCTGTATGTGAGTACAAATTGTTTCAATACGCATATTTTCTGTTTGTAAAATTGAATCCCTCTCAAAGTTCACAGAGGAGCTTTTTGAGTTGGATAACATTATCTAAGGCCGTAAATTACCAGTTAAGATTTCAGCTGTTTGACTCTCACTAGCATAGAAATGTGGGGGTTTTTTTCAAAGAGAAATTAGTCACTTACATCTAATAATACCTGCCTAAAAAATTCACTATCATCGTCAAAGGTGAAGTATAATAGAGTTGCTAAAAATGGGAGTGAATTGCACAGCTCTCCAAAACATTTGACAGTGGGAGAGCATTCGGTAAGTACTTGCCCTATAAAGTCTGTAGCTCCTAAGTCAGGGATGTGTATGGAGTATCTGAGTAAGTTGAGGCTTTAGTAAGAGAAAGAAATGAACTCTCATCCTGGTATTCACAGCAGAGTAATTGAAATTACACCATGAAAACCTCTAGTTATGGTGGATGAATATTGGGAAATCCCTGAAGCGTAGTGAGATTTTTTGTGGGTGATAAGTGAACACAGAACAGGGTCAAAATGGCATCTCTCAGAGTTCTCTTTGTTCTGAACATACACTGTGGGTGGCACCCAGTTCTGCTATGGCACAGACAATGGACCTTGTGGAACTGAGCTCTCACAATTGCTTGAGCAGTGGTCTTGCTGTTCTAGGTTTTTTCATCTCAGTTATTTAATTAATATGTTTTTTAACTTTGAAGTAGGGGGTATTGAGAGTGTGATGGCTTTGAGTTTTGAGTCACAGGCCTGTAGAAAGAAAGCATCTTTATTGCTGCTTTACTGGCTGTTTTGCTGTCTCCTTCCTTCGTTCCCAGAGCCTTAATTTCTTTGGCCTGACTTCAGTATAGGTTTTTCATTACATATGATGAGTTGATCTTAATTTAGTGACCATCCTCCTTGAGGTGAATGAGTCCCTAGTGAGCACACACAGTGTTACTGTGGGAGAACAACTCACCCAAAACTGTATATCCAGAAAGATGAGAGTGGTGAGGCCCTGGCACAGGTTGTTCAGAGAAGGTGTGGCTGCCCCATCCCTGGAGGTATCCAAGACCAGGTTGGATGGGCTTGCAGCAAGGCTGGTCTGGTGGAAGATGTCCTTGCCTGTGGCAGGGGGTTGGAATGAGACAGGCTTGAAGGTCCCTTCCAACCCAAACAATTCTGTGATTTTATAAGAAATTATTTCTGTCCTGAATTGGTCATTATGTCTAATGCATGCATTTATGATGTGTAGGCCTTGAGGAGAGCATGTTCATCTTGTTCATCATCGAAGTTCCAATCTCTTTAAGTGTTTAAGAGGTGGTCTCTTGCATGAAGTTAGACAGGCATTGTTCCTTGTCCAGTTCCAAAATTGCTTATAGAGGACATAATTTCAATAGAACTATAAAGCTGTTTTCTTTAGGTACCAGTAAGAAGGGAATTTACTGTAGCTGTTTTCTTTCATGGGGCAGTCAAGTTATTTACACTCTTAAGTGTCAAATGATTTGCTATTTCAGTCAGCCATTGAAGGACATCAAATTAATTTGCCTCTTGATTTTCTGGATTTCTTGTTCTAAGTCTTATCTCAGCTTTACCACAGAACCAGAGGGCAGCTGTATGACTGTTGTGACACTCCCTTTATTCTTTTGCTGTGACCTTTTTCACTATCTCAATCTGGCTTTATTGGACATGGCCTCAGGAATGGTGGTGTTCTTTCCTTGTCTAAATTACTGGCTCTTGAAAAGTAGACTTGCAAAACCAGGTGTCAAATAATTTGGACCATTTTACAACTCTTTATTTTCCTACAGCCAACCCAAGGAGTGAATGTTTCTAGTCTTACCTCAGTTCATGGAATCATACAACAGTTTGGGTTGGAAGGTAGCTTCAAGACCATCTTGTTCCGTAGACCAACACCTTCCCTACACCAACCCTAGACCAGGTTGTTCCAAGCCCTTACCAACCGGGCCTTGCACACTTCCAGGGATGGGACAGCCCCAGCTTCTCTGGGCAACCTGTGCCAGGGCCTCACCACCTTCTGAGTAAAGAATTTCTTTCTAGTATCTAATCTAAATCTGCCCTCTTTAAGTTTAAATCTCTTCCCCTTTTTCTATCCCCGTCTGTCCGTGTAAAAAGTTCATCACTGGTGTTTGTTAGCGGGTCTCTGCATATGGTGTCACACAGTGCATCACCTTCCAGGCATCACTTCCAGGTATAGTAAACCTATGAAATTTGTTACACTATATGAGCTAAAGTTATTTTTTCTTCTGTTCAGTCTGAATGCCATGCTCAAGATCATTTCACAGGGAACACTTCTTTTCTTATCCTCATTTGTTTTGTCAGACTGCTATTGAGTTTCTTTAGACTGATATTCCTATTTGCATTGGCATGACTTGCTCAGCCCTGGCCAAGGAATAGTTCTGCTTTCATCTGACAGTCATTAGCAACAGATGAACTTTGCTATTTGATGTGGAAAAAAAAATTAATCACTCTTGTCAGCTCCGTCAAGGTTCTTTTTCTCATCAAGAGTACAGATGCAGGGAAGTAACTGATGTCTAATCCTCTTCTTGTGTGTCCACGGCCACTGTGTGCACATGGTGGCAGGTGGTATTTATGTGTTTGGTGTAATCTGGTTGAGAAGCTGAGCAGCCAGTGCTGCTTTCCTGAAAATGCTCTTTTGTGGGTGAGTTGCTTGTCTAACACACAAAGTAAGTAACGTTCACATAACCATACAAGAAAAGCAAAATACTTATTATATTGTAGGTGTAGTTAAAGGGCTGTCTTTCTAATACCCATGTGGAATTAAAGTTGAATGCTTATGTACTAGTGCCATATGCAAGAGACTGAACTGAAACTCAGCTGTTGAACATGAAATGAGGCAAGAAGTTCAGTTTCTGGCTCTGTTAGACTATCAAACATGAGAGAAAATCAGCTCTATAATAAAAACTAATAAACTTTTCCATGGGAAGTTGAACAGCAGAAATGTTAGGCCTAGAAATTTGCTTTGGCAATAAACACTAAGGAGCAGAAATGTCTTTAAGAGTTCTGTGGGTAGTGGTGCATATGCAGTACTTATGGCCCTTTGAGTGTAGGATACTGTGACTTGCACACTACATCTTTTATGAGGCCTCTAAACTAAGATCATAAAACATACCATTCAGAAAGAATGCGCCGTCTGAATCCAAGGCCAATTCAGCTACATACGGAAAAGTGTTCTTGAAAGAGCACAGGTTGAAGCCAGAGTCTAGTCCATGTCTTGTGAAGTGCCAAGCTTTCATTTTAATGTTAAGCGGAAGGGACTGCACCTGAAAAACCACAAAGCACCTTTCCCAGCTTTGTAGACCTAAAAGCTCTTAGGAGAGGTTTCATTCCTGAAACTTTCCTAAGGTAACAGTGAGCTGATACTTAGCCAGATCATTTAGAATTGGGGAATTTATATATGTTTTTTGCAAACTTTTTGAAAAGGCTTTCTTTTTTTCCTTTCCTATCGCCCATGCCAAGACAAAATAGGTTGAAATGAGAGTGGAGTAGCTGTAACTCAAGTCCCGGCTGTCATTCAGCTGAAAGAATGCATGCTTATCCTTGTTCGTAGGCAAAGGCCAATGTTAACTTGCTCTGTGAAGGAGCAGATCTTTGCTGTTCAACCCATACAGATCCCAGCACCTGCAGCCTAAGCCCAGGCAGTCCTGGAGGCCCCTGCAGCTCTGGTGGGATGCAATGTAGTTGGGTGACTGGAGGGATGAAGCATTTCTCATGTATGGATAGGCTGGGAGAACTTGGGTTTTTCAGCCTGGAGAAGAGATGGCTTTAGGAAGACCTCAGAGCTTCTTCCAGTGTCTGAAGGGGCTCCAAGACGGCTGAAGAAGAAGGAGAAGAGCCTGGAGTGACAGGACAAGGGAGAATGGCTTCCCACTGCCAGAGGGCAGGGTTAGATGGGATACTGGGCAGAAATTCTTCCCTGTGAGGGTGGTGAGGCCCTGGCACAGGTTGCCCAGGGAAGCTGGGGCTGTCCCACCCCTGGAAGTGTTCAAGGCCAGGCTGAACAGGTCTTGGAGCAGTTTGGTCTAGTGGAAGGTATCTAGGCCCATGGCAGGGGGTTAGAACTGAATGATCTGTACTATGTAGCTGTCATCTGTGCATTAGCTCTTCAGACTGCAAAGTTTCCTAAAAAAATGAGTATGTTTTTAAAATAGAACCAAAACTGAGTAATCAAAAGGCAAATGGATTCCTGATACAGTTAATCTGATGTAAACATGTCTGCCAGCTTCAGCTGCTTTGTAGTATATATAAATTCTATGTTATAAAATTGAGAGAGGGAAGTAGGAAATTCATTACCAAGCCCTGGCACAATGAATCAGTGTAGGAAAAAGCTGCAGTGTATAGTTTTTCTTAACAAATAGGGTGTGTGCACTGGAGGCAAAGCTGGACATTCAAATATAAAGTGTTCACATCTGTGGAATTCCAAGTCCTGCTTTGTAAACTTATTTGTTCCTTTGCAGCCTTCTCTCTTTCTGCCATGTAGCCCATTTCCTAATGGGTAAAAGAAATTATGGTAAAATGCATCTAATTTCTTGAAATTTCACTTGCTTTAATGCATAAAAAATTCTTGTTATCTTTATTTGCAAGGGACAAGTTTGACTTGTGACTTGTGGGGTTTAGATTTTTTTTTCCTGAGCTTCCATTATTTTCACTTCTCCCTCCACATTCTTCTGTTGTATAGTTTAATGTGTGTGTTTTGTACTCCTTGGTATCATACTTCTGTGCGAAAGATTTGGCACATCAGGGCAGAAAACCTGTTTTGAAAGCTTTTGGTATGTCAGCGTCTTTATCATCCGTAAATGCCTTTCAGGTTTTTTATGTACTGTGATTGATGTTTAGGGTTTTATTCCATTTATTCTCCAAAAAATTGAATAAAAGTGTCTGATATGTATGGACTCATTCACTTTCTGCTCAGTCCAGAATGTTTGGAAATCCAGAGCTTTAAAGTATTTTGTTTTTCAAGAGACTGGAAATACTAAAGGGATTATCGCATCTCTCTTTGCTGGCCTTTTGTGTAATTCATGTGAATATTTGTGAAGTTAATATTGTGTAGTTAGGAAAAAAACAAGCTCTGCTTCAATTTAGCATGTATAAGTTGACGTTTTCAGGAAGACCAGGACTGAACTGTCCTTGGTTTAATGCTCTCTGATCTCGGCTTTAAAGTTTGAAATATCATCCATCATGTGGGAAACCATTTCCCATGTTGGTGTGTCTTAGTGCCTAGTGGAGTTCACTGAATGCTGGTGTTACCCTGATAGGAAGCAGGTCTTTCACAGGTAAAACTCTTAATTCCGTACTCCTCAAATGGGAGGGCTTCGCATTTGGTTCACAATCTTTTTTTAGAAGTCAGTCTCCTTTGTTCACTGACAGTAACATAATCGATACCTGGAAAGCAGTTCAGCTGAAGTCCAAGATGTGGCTGGGAGCAGAGAATCCCCAAATTCTTGTTCCATTTAAGCTCAGTGTCATGGGCTGAAAAGCTTGCTCTTTGAGTAAAGCTTTCCTGAAGCAAAAGCCTTTTCACCTAGAAGAGCAGGGCTCACAAACCTGGTTTAATGAACAGCCAGAAGCTCAGTTTCACCCATTTTAAAACAAGGGCTTTCCTGACACAACATGAAAGAGCAAATAGCTGAAAGATTTTGTGTTTACAACATCTAATTGAGCTCATTGTTTCCCCACTGAAATAATTCTGCAGGTTCCTTTCCTGCAACATCTTAAGGTACAGGGTAGAGATGGACTCATGTCATATGGGAAAATTGCCTGGTTTTGGTGGGGATTTCTTAAAATGTGAAAGTAATGGATAAGTGGAGGAGGAGTGTGCAGCACTATAACCCTAATCATATATTTTCTCTGATTTCCACCCAGGACGAAGTGGGAGAGTTCTCTGTACATACCTGTGTATTCCCTTGAGAATATTTCCCTTCTAGTATTCATAGGTTGATATATAGGTAAAAAGCAAACTTCAAGTATACAGAATTACATTTGGGGAGTTACACACAGAGAAAATACCACGTTTAAAATGGAGGCACAGAATGTTGCTTATCTTTCTCCTTTTGACTTTTGTTCACCTGACCTCTTGTTCTGTGCCTTATGTAATGATTTTTGATACAAAAGCTCAGGATTAATGAAGTCATGGGAAATAAGTGTGCCCTTTTCCTATAATCCAGTAAACATCAANTCTGAGTCCATTGATAACAGAAGGGAAGTTGGTCTGAGTCTATTGATTAGTTTGACAGGCTTGATGATTTACTAATTCCTTAAATCTTCAAAATTAATGCTTCAGTATGAGATGTACCTTTATGGGCATGGGGGCTGTCTTGGTTTGGGAAGACAGGTATCTGCCAGGGAAAGGTGGAGTTTCTCTTGGAATGGAGAATGTAAACCACCCCCCTTTTTCCAATTAAAATTTGCAGTTAGAGGCTTTTAGGCAAAGATTTGGGGATAGGAATAGCAATTCTTTACTAGTATCTATAACAAAGCAAACAAAGCAACTACAGCATTAATAACAAGACAGTACCAAGAACCTTGAGGGCTTTTGCTTCACAAAAATCCAGGGCAGTTTAGTTTCAGTGCCCTGCAGGATCCTCAGAGCACCAAGCTGGATACAGTGGAAAAGTCCCGGGCTGGTAGCTGAACGGCCGGATATCCTGACAGGGCAGAGGGATGCAGGGTCACACTGTAGCAAAAAGAGCAGCACCAAAGAAGCCGTGACTATGCAGGGCAGGCGGAGAAGCTCAGAACTCTAGGGCATGTGAGCAGATGATGGCAGACTTCCAAGGACTGGACCCCTCCAGCGACAGTGAACTAACTCCTCTCGCAGCAAGCAGCAACTCAGCCGTTCTCTCTCCCTGAACGCTGAAAAAACCAGAGACTGGATCTGCCTCCATCTCTGTCCTTTACCTGCCCCAAAATTCGAATTATCTCCCCCTATCTCCCCCTCCGAGCTTTGGCAACCTGGTGACCTCTTTGTTTTGGTCAAGTACCCTTAAGTACTCAACACTGAGTCTCCTTGGTAACTTATGGGGAAAAAATTCTTTAGAGTAAAAAAGGAACAAACCTAACCCCCAACAGGGGCCCGTACATGTTGGTTTTTGCAACAAGCCCACTAACTGCTAAGTTTTACGGGAATACTTCACTTAAATGACTGTCTATTTCTCCCAGCCTCTTTGATAAAGGTTCCCCTCACTGGGACACCAGACTGGAACCATGAAGGCTAATGTTTGAGACCTCTCTGGAGGGGTGTTGTGTTTACTCTCAAAAAGGGTTTCATAAATATCCGTGAGAGAGTTCTTGAGAAAATAGAGTTTTTTGGCTCATCTGAATGTTTAGTTCTACAGTGTGTTCTACATGTACTCAAACACATACTCCTATTTTCTTATTTTCTTGAGGTCTATCTCCAGTAAACACTATTGCTGTGAAACCAAAATCCAGTGTTAAATATTGCTGCAGTTTTAAAAATTAGAAGAAAACTGCTTAATAAATGTTTGGCAGAATAGTACAAGTTGCTGTGCATTTGTAATTGAGGCTACTTCTGTCTTTGAATAATGATCAGACTTAGTGTTTTGGTGAATGCAAGAGGAAGAACCAGCTTAATGTGTATAATTCTAGGACAAATCAAAGATGGTAAAGGGGAATTAGGTCTGTCATCAGATGAGAATATAATTTCCCTGATCACTTCTGAATCATTCTTCTATGTAGATTTCATGCATGAATTTCCCCTGCCTTTCAGATGGAAGTGAATGAAAATTCTCCAGGCTGAGAGGAGAGGAAAGGAGAGAGGTTGTTCTTGGGGCAGGAAGAACCAGTGGTGAGAAAAAGTTTGGATCTCAATTTGATGCATTTTGTGAGAACTGAATCATCCAGAGCTCTTGAGGACATTTTGCTGTAATGTAGAGATCAACGTTTCTGAACTGTACTAGTGTCTGCCTTGGTTCGGGGACTGTGTAGCATCTCCAGTGTTAGTTATCATTGTTACAGGTCAAAGTGAGAGAGTGAAGGGCCTTCAGCATCAGAAAGACATGGACTTGTTAGAGGGAGTCCAGTGGAGGCCATGGAGATGCTCTGATGGCTGGGGCCCCTTTGCTCTGGAGACAGCCTAGGAGAGCTGGGGGTTCAGCCTGGAGAAGAGAACGCTCCAGGGGGACCTTAGAGTCCCTTCCAGTGCCTGAAGGGGCTCCAAGAGACCAGGAGAGGGACTGGAAGGACAGGACAAGGGAGAATGGCTTCCCACTGCCAGAGGGCAGGGTTAGATGGGATACTGGGCAGAAATTTTTCCCTGTGAGGGTGGTGAGGCCCTGGCACAGGTTGCCCAGGGAAGCTGGGGCTGCCCCACCCCTGGAAGTGTTCAAGGCCAGGCTGAACAGGTCTTGGAGCAGTTTGGTCTAGTGGAAGGTGTCTAGGCCCATGGCAGGAGGGTTAGAATTGGATGAGTTTAACAGTCCTTTCTAACCCAAACCATTCTAGGATTTTGTGATAACAGGAAATTATCTTATTGATGTCAGCATCTCCCTTGTAAATGTGGGACAAATCAGGTTAGTTCAGACTAAGCATGCTTTAACTGATTTTAAGTATCCTTTAAAGGTACAGCATAAAATGCAGTTATCACTTCTTACTGCTTTGATTGCTGTTTGTGTGCCTTATTTGCTATTGCTAAGTCAAAATTGTGGTGGGAGTCTTTTAAGATGGTTTTAGTGAAGGCTTTAGGCATGCTGGGTTGGCTTGAGGAACTTGAAAGCATATGTTCAGTGGATTAATGAAGGATATGGGTCTTCAATGATGTGGATGTAACTTGCTTTCTTGTTAGATTAATACTCTTGAATGAGTTGCAAAGTAAACGTGCTTTTCAGGTGTAAGTCTGGGAGACGGATGCGGGCATATGAAGATAAGTCATAATATCTATTGAGATAGCTGTTGTATTTGGGCAGTTCCTCTTGCTTGGATGAGGGCTGTCACTGCTGTGGCAGTCCTCTATTTGCTCCTTCTGAAAGTATGACTCAGGGCTTCAAGCCTTCAAGACTTGTTACAATCACAAGTGATTATTTTTCTTTTTTTAGCTCCTACTTCCCCAAGAATCTTAAAAAAGGTTTTTTAAAAAAAGTTTTGTGTTATGTTTACTTCCAAACTGTAATTGACGCTTACTGATAGTCTTTTTAAGTAGGAAGAATGAAAATGATTTTTAGATGTTCAGTTTGGAGGTACATTATCTAAAGAGCTATACATGTTTCACTAATGTTGTAGCTTAAGGGTTTTCCAGTAAACTTACATACGTTCAGAGCTAGACCAGATTCAATAAAACAAAGGCAAGCAGCATGTTAAGAGTTCGGTAACCTAAAATTTTATAATTGCCCTCAAGAGGTATAAACACACACAACTGTTTATATTGGAGCAAGCATTATTTCACTGATCCCCCGTAGTTGTTTATATAGCAACAGGCATTATAACAACACTTCCCATTTTCATTATTGCATGGTTAGTCATCTGAATCCCTGCCAGTGCTCCGTCATACTCTGAAAAGTCACCAGGATCTTGTAAAACAATTAGCTATGTCATTTTATTAAAACTTCTAAAAATTAATATTTCTGTCCCAGTGTTTGACATTCTCTGAAAACCTTATGCAAATGCTTGGCTTGTGAACCAGCTCTGCAAATTTGACTGAAGCAGTACTTTTGCTTCTATTTTTCTCTGTAGGTTTTCACATTTGCGGAGCAGATGTTCTTTTGAAATTCTTGATGCTATCAAGACATATAGCTGAATATAGCTGAAAATAATTCAAAATTGCTTTTGACTGCCTTAATATTGCAAGACCTTTGCATGGTATAACAGTGGGTTGAGCCCACCTATTGTGTAGGTACAACATCAAGAGTCAGTTGCCTGCAGTGGGAACTAAGGGAAGTCCAAAATACAGCAGATTTTGGTATAGATTTGAATATTATGCACAATATGTACTAAAGTCACTGCTATTTTGAACTTTAATAACATATTCTGGCTGTTAGACTGTTTCCCCATGGCTTATAAAAAGATGAATATGGTTGGGGGAGCAATATGAGAAATGGTGAACAGATGAGTTTTAGAATCGGAGTCATTCTGCACTCCCTCCCAAAAAAAAAGATATTTGAGTTCAGGTACTCGGTGGTTTCTGGCTGGAAGTAAATGTATATGCTTGTATACCATTAGTTATTAAATACTGCTGCAGGAATTAGGATAAGAAGTGGATGGTTGTTCCTTGCACATAAATGCAGGATATCAGTATTTTTCTCAAGAGCAGGCCCAGAGTGGCAAACCCCCTAATTTTGATATTGGATGCAACCTGCAATTACCCAGAAATAGAAAGATAACGATATGATTTCTTTTTAAGCCAACTTCAGTAGTCCTAGTATTTCTTATGGACTTTATAGGAAAGTAACTGAACTTTTGCAAGTTTGTATTTTAGTTCATTAGCAAATGATGTATCTCTACTGGTAGATTTGATAAATGAACATTTTGCTGTGGAATTACCTTTAGGAAGGCAATAAGCTTTTCTGTTGTCAAACATGATTTTAGGTCATGATTTTTAAGTCTAACAGTTCAGTTGATGAAATAAATCCTTGGAAGTTGTTTGGTTGGCAGTAGAGATGCTCAGATTAGAGCTGGTTCACTGCTGGGGACAGGCACCTTCCGGTATAAGTTCAGACTGTTTCAGAGAAGGAAATACAGGTAGAAACTGGAGTAGCTGAATATTATTTTTTTCATCTTAAAGAATATAAAATAATTATGCCTATTTTGTTACAATTTAAATTCATTTTGTCTGAATGCCTCACCTACAGCTAATGCTGTGGCTTTGTTAGTATTAGTCTTTAAAGGAAATTCAGTCTTTAAACACTTTCTTAGAAGGCTAATACAAGTTTTTAAAGAATAAATCTACCTTTTTCTCTGAGAACCACTGTTTTAAATGCAGTTTATTTTAACATTTATGGTTTTCTGTGATGTAGGAATATATAGATAAAATAGAAAATACCCACTGGTATGATTAACTGGTCTTCTGTAGAGAAGTTTGCCTTAAAGTAAATGTCTTACCCTATTTATTCAGATTCTTCCATACAGATAATTCTTTAAGTTCTTCTGCCTTGAACTGTTCATAAAATATGATGCATCTTGTCTCCTATACCTTGTTTCTGTGGAGTAAGTGTTGATAGTAACTAATATGAGAGCAGCACTTGGGAAAACAAAGCTGTGCATAGGAGCTAAATATTGGTGTGGCAATCAGAATTAATATTTTATCACTGGAACATCATTAATGATTTACTCAAAGTCCTGTGGAGAATACATGGTCTTCTATGTGAACACAAATCTTGGACATCTCCTCACTCCAATTAAAACAGGCTTGTTTTCTTTGGATGGCCGGGTCGGTAATATCCTGAAGAAACAATCTAATCTCTAAAATCTTAAATAAAATGCTGCTTTTGAAAATCATTGCATTGGAAACTTATTGTGGAGATAGGTGACTTTTAACAGCAATAATAGAAATTTGAGCTGTTTCTTAGGAGAATCAAGACAGCACATGGTTACCTCTGTCTGCTCTTGTTTTCCTGCCCTCTTAATTCTCATGAGCAAAGCAGCTTCTCCCTACATTTTTCTCTTTTTAGTGTTGATTTTGATGTTAAAAAGTATTTGTGTGAATCCTACTGTAACAGAACACAGGGAATCAGAATGGTTTGGACAGGAACAGACCTTAAAGATCATCCAATCCCACCCCCCTGCCATGGGCAGGGAAACCTCCTCTAGATCAGGTTGCTCCAAGCCCCATCCAACCTGGCCTTGGGTCCCCATCCTTCCAAGCCTGGGGAAGCTCCATCCTTCCAAACCTGGGGCAGCCCCAGCTGCTCTGGGCAACGTGTGCCAGGGCCTTGCCACTCTCACAGCCAAGAATTTCTTCCCAGTATTTCATCTAACCCTGACCTCTGTTAGCTTGAAGCCACTTCCCCTTGTCCTGTCATTTCAGACCCTTGTCCAAAGTCCCTCCCTAGATCTTGGAGCCTCATAAGGCACTGGAAGGGGCTCTGAGGTCTCCCTAAAGCCTTCTTTTCTCCAAGGTGAACACCTCAAGCTCTCCCAGCCTGTCTTCAGAGCAGAGGTGCTCCAGCAACCCTTGTTGTAGCTCCACTGTGTCCTCTGGATTCAGTCCTTATGACTGTTGTTCAGTGCCTTACTATTTATTGGATGAGGTGGAGTAACTTAACCCTGCATGTGTCGTGTTGGATGTTAAAAATAATAAACTTAAGGGAAGGTGTTTGAAAAATGCTTTATGGATTGGGGAAAAAACAGTCCTTACAAATAGATAATTTTTTACACTGTCGGAGGTTAAGGAGAGGAGGAAGAGGAGTTCTGATCTTTTAAGTAAAGAACGTTGTTTTTAAGCTCTCTCCATCTCCATGTTCCCGTTTTCTTGGTGTTGTACCTGTAGTGGCCTGCATCATGTAGCAAAGCAGCGATTTCTTTGTCAGGGTATGTGAAACCACTACAGAATTACACAAAGCAGGAGTTAACCTTTGCTGCATTAATAGAGTGATAATTTTGGATCCAAACTAAAACTCGATTCATCAGCTGTTTTTGGTGTGGTTTTTTTCTGTCCCTAGAGGGCAGATGGGTTTTTCAGCAGTTTCTGCATTTGTAAATACATCAGCAGCAGCTTGTGTTTATGCAGACACAAGGCAATATTGCTTTGCTTTTTATTGCTTTGCTATTACAAAGCCAAAATAGCATGCACTTTATGAAGTTAAGTAATAACTTTTTCTAGAGGTTTCATGAAACTTGCATCCTAACTTTACTTAATATGCATCTCTACTATTGGAAATATGAAAATGTCTTTTAGTAGAAGCAGTGGTTTTGTTCATGTTTGGATACTGGGGACTCCCATGCATTCCTCTGATCGTGGCTGTTGGAGAGATCCTCTAATCCACCTTATTTATGTGCTCTGAAACCTTAAAATGTAAGAATGACTTACATAAGAAGGGGAATTCCATGAACTTTTCATTGTTGGAGGAGGAACAAATGTAAAGTTTTTGAGGTTGGTGGATTTTTTCTTCATTTCTTTTGCTCCAGGCTAGTTCTCCTGTTAACCAAATCTACTATAATCCCATCAGGAGAATGTGGTGATGGTTTTGTAATTTATATTGTATGGTTGTCTTAAGCCAGGTTCTGTCATTATAGCAGAAGATATGAACCCAAGCCCACCATATGATTTGGCTTTGTCCATCTGGAAATAATAAACTGTAATAAATGGCTGGCTAGTGTACAATGCGGTACTGAGGGTGATTTTCTTCCAAAGTATTTTTTCTTTTCTGAAACTCCGACGACATAAAAATCATTCCCAATTTCAAGAATCTTATTCTCTGAAAAACTGATTGTTTGGGAGAAGCAAAAAATTTTTGAAACTTAAGATACTTTCTTGCATTGTACTGTCAGAAATTATGGAAACAAGTGTGTGATTCTAAACAAAGAAATACAACTTTGAGTGGGACCGTTCTGTGTTTCAGCAAGTAGCTCTGTCAGCACTGAATTTGTGCAGCTAGTGTGTTTGCCTGTATTAGAGTCCAGCAGAGACTTCTACGGCGTGTTAACATATGCTGAGAACTGCTTATTAAATTGGTAGTGCATCAGTCCAGTAGTCTAGAGATACTGGAATGTTAGGTGTTGGGGTTTTTTTCTCATATTTTAACCACACAAGGCATAAATTTCTCTGCAAAGTTTCCCAGAATTTTGAGATTCAAACTTGAAAGACAGACTTTTTCCTTCCCTGTGCTGTTTTCTTCAGAGGTGTTTTTAATTTGGTAGGTTGTTAAACACAAAGTTTATAATTCTTAGCAATGACAGTTATGTCATGTGGACGATGTAAGAACAACTTGTAGGAGTCAATATTCAGGTTAAAGTATGTCAGTGTTTAAAGCTATGTTGCATCTGATTTGAGTGCTGGATTTAATTATGATACTAATAACGGGAATTTAAACGCTGATATAAACTGTGCAACGAGCACAGATATTGATCAGTTGTGTAGCAGTATGTAATTTTACTCATTGATGTATTCCATTACTGATTCCAGTATACAGTGATACACTGAGACTGACAAGTACACACAAATAAATATTTGGAACTCAGGAATATAGAACATTGTGATGGAGTTTGGTCTCTTCCCATAATGGCCATGTTTTTATTAAGATGTGAGCCTGTTCTGCTGTTGCAGATAGTAAATGGAGAAAGTGTAAGGAGGTTTAAGAGTCAGGTTGACTAATTATTTTGTCCCTGTTCTTGGGTGGGTTTCCTAATACAAGTAGTAAGTGGAACGTTTTCTTAAGGGGAATAAATATCTTGGAACTGCTGGATAATCATCCTAAACTTTCTAAAAACCTAGTAACTTAACTGACCATGATGTTATATTCTTTGGAATTTGGAAAACTGCTAATTTTAGGGGTTTCTTTTTTCTGTTTTTATAGCTTAGATACCAGCATGGGCTGAGCACTCCAGATCTAAGGCAAACTCTTCCTAACCTAAAAAACTTCATGGAACTTGGGCTAATGGTTAGGTGGTAAGTATTTATATTTTGTAAATTAAAAGAAAGAGGTGGGTGTTACAAAAGAAAATTGAAGGTAAGGATTTGTCTCAAACAAGCAGCTCCTCTTCACAAGCTGAGCATGCTTGGTGAGATTATGACCTTGCTAAAATGCAGACCATGTAACTGTCCACAACATTCTACTGTTTTCTTATGCTCTTACAAGTTCTTCCATATGATGGGCCCACAGACCTTCTCAGAGGTTGATGTAGCAAGGGAATCTTGTTCGAAAAAACAATGTTCTTCACTAGAGAGAGGTGAATTAATTGTTGTCTTAAGACTGTAGTTAATGTTTGGTAGCAGGTGCACCTTCTGTATCAAACTGCTGAAGCAGAATAGATCATAGCCTGGGCAGTCCCTGACTGTAATTCAAGTGAACTGCATAGGAATATGAATGATAAGCAACGCAACCTCTCTGTAATATAATTGCTGCTAATGAAAATAGCTGTTGCATGTTCAGCGTTGTTGCTAAATGAAAAGCTACATTAATAAATAACTGAAGGTTATAGTATCTTCCAGGGAAATCCCGTGTACTTCTGTTCTGATTCACTCTGGAGGATTCAGACTCATCTTCCACTGTCTGCAGAAAATCAAATCAGACAAGTTTCTATGTTTTAAGGCTAAAGTTAGTTTAGGTTTATCTTGCAGCAGTTGTTTGAGCAGGAAGCTTTACCAGTTCTCCTTAAACAGAGTTGAACTTCACTAAATGTGAAGCACAGTTTACTACCCAGTGTATTTTAACAGGTGATAGATGGTTTGTATTCACATGGTTTTAATTTATGCTCTTTGAATTGTATGCACTCAGGCAGTCTCTTACTTTAAACAATTATTTTGTCCTGCTTTCTCATCTTATCATAGAAACATAGAATAGTTTGTTTTTCTGCCTTCTTAACTCTCATGAGCAAAGCAGTTTCTTTCCCCTACATTTTCCTCTTTTTAAAATTGATTTTGATGTTAAAAAGTATTTGTGTGAATCCTACTATAACAGGTCACAGGGAATCATAGAATGGTTTGGGCTGGAAAGACCTTAAAGATCATCCAGTTCCCACCCGCTGCCATGGGCAGGAACACCTCCCACTAGATCAGGTTGCTCCAAGTCCCATCCAACCCCGCCTTGAACTCATCCAGGGATGGGGCAGCCCTAGCTTCTCTGGGCAACCTGTGCCGGGGCTTAACCACCCTCACAGGGAGGAATTTTTTCCCAATATTCCATCTAACCCTTCCCTCTGGCAGTGGGAAGCCATTCCCTCTTGTCCTGTACCTCCTTGTCCAAAGTCCCTCTCCATCTCACTTGGAGCCTCTTTAGGCACTGACAGGGTCTTTAAGGTCTATCTGGACCCTTCTCTTCTTCCAGCCTCAGCACCTCTACCTCCAGGTTGCTGTTTGGAATCTTGGCTAAGAAAAACGAATATAGGAGCAGAAAAAGTTTCCTCTGAGCAATACTGTAAAAAGTGTTGCTTGATGGAAATTCAGCACAGCCAACAGAGGAAGTGGATAGGTCCTGGGAAGAGGAAGCTCAGCTCCTTGTGCAGTTTTATTCTGTAAGTAATTTCAGGCACAGCTGAAAAGATTCTCCCTGCTTTTGTTTTTTCCGCTAGCAAGATGCATAAAGCCTTCTTCATTGGGAAAATATCACTGTGAGTTTTTGTGTGGTATCCATCACAGTAGTGTAAAAATCCTCAGATGATGTGTGGTCAGAAAATCTGAAAATGAAAGACCAGACTGTGACATCTGTAGCACTTTTCTCTGCTCATCAGTAGAGTGGGAGGGTTACAGGTCATGGATTTCTCCTACAATTTTGAATAAGCAGAAATGGGTTGACACTGGAACGTTTGAAATGGGAATAATTTTCAGTGTGGATACCTGTTCTTCCCTTCTGACACATGCTGTCTCTGAAGAGCTGTTCTGGAAACTTTAGTTATGCCTTGGAGGTTTTGCCACCATACAATCCTGTTGTTGTTTTCTATAGGTGATGCACAGTCACTAACAAAACAAAGCACATGGGGTTTTTTTGGCTGGATAACATTTCCATGTAGGAGTATTAAGCATAGTTCTTCAGGAATATCATATTCCCTTCTTCTCCCCATGGATGTCTATGCCTCATTTCCTTCTCACCTCCAGAACTTGTGTGAATAGTTGTTAATTTTTAACTAGCTTTTTATTAAACTGATGATTCCAAACAATGCTTCCTAGCGCTTCCTAATAATATAAATGGAAATAAGGCTTTACAAGGAGTCTATTTTGAGGGGAAAACTGGCTAGACTTTCATAATTGGGCAGAATACTTACATCCACTGTTCTGTGGGTAATATCTGATGATGAACATTGAGACAAGCAGAAAAGCCACTAGCTGTTAAAATGAATATTTGAAGAAATTTTTTGTTTTCAGGTTACTGTGAGTCATCTGATATCCTCTGACACAGACTGAAGTCAGTAAAATATTTCCAGGTTATTCTTTGTTTGCAGGATAAGAGCAGGTAGACAGGAGGTTTTCTTACCCACATATTCACTTGCACTGCCTGTTTGGTCCTCTTGCTGGTCTTCAATTTTCTTTCTGAGCACTGTAGCTGGGTTTTTCTGAATTTAAGTTCTGTCACCACCATAATCATACCATTTTAGATTAAAAACAAACCCAAAAAACCCATGGCTTTTGTAGAGGAGCTCATCTATTTCATACATCTATCAGAGCAAATTGGGCTCTGCTCTGCTTCAATCTTCTATGAGTTCCCCTGTTTTGCCTGGAGCTCTGGGTTAGCCTTTGGCCCTTTGGAAGGTCTGCAGGGTCCAGTGTGTGTGCATCAAGGTTTTGTGGCTGATTCCCTGTGCTTGGTGAGATTTGTGTTGTTTTGGTTTCTCAGGCATTACACTTAAATGATTAATACATGTTTTCACATCCCAATTTATGTGATTTATTGCAGCACACTTGCATGTCTACAAGCTCTGCTTCCATCTTCATACCTCCCCTGGTACCAATGTCCTGCTGTGTTTACTTTTACCCCCCAGATCTTTTCTGTTTCCTTTTGGGAATACTTCCCTCTGTTTCCAGTTTTTTAGTCCCAGAGTTTCACTGGCTTCCAGAAAAGTAGCTCAGTTTTTTAGGTTAGCTTTTGTGGATGTAAGAGGCCCTATGCAGATTTTGTCTTAAATTCTTTTTCTTGTGAGCAGGCAGTTTATTCCAGTTTATTCCAATTTGAGATTGAATCATAGAGAGGTTTGGATTAGAAGGGACCTTAAAGGTCATGTTGTTTCACTCCCTGGCCATGGGCAGGGACTCCTTCCACTAGACCAGGTTCCTCCAAGCACTGTCCAGCCTGGCTTTGAACACCTCCAGAGATGGGGAAGCTATAGCTTCTCTGTGCAAGGACCTCACCACCCTCACAGCCAAGAATTTCTTCCTAATCTCTAATCTAAATCTCCCCTCTTTTAGTTTCAAACCATTCCCCCTTGTCCCATCCCTCTCTGCCTGTTTAAAAAATTGCTCTCCCTGTTTTTCATGAGTCCCCTTCAAATCCCCACTTTCGTGTAGCCTGTACATTTTTAACATAGTTTTATTTCTTTTTGCATATTCACGTTTACCTTTCACAAGTTTAGGCTCTTTAGATCATGGTTGCATTAAATCAAGAGACTGACTCATTTTCTCTCCTATTCTTCAGCTTTCTTGTTCTGTGTAACTTACGGGCAATAGTATTAGTGATTGACAGAAAGTAAAGAACATGCTGCAAACCTGAGCACTTCAACAAGAAGATTTTTTCTTAGTGAAATAGACAGTAGTAGACTTAGCTAATGGTGGCAAATACAAGATACTCTTTGGAAGGTTTATCTGTAGGCAGATGCCCTTTTGAGCTGCATTTAAAGGCTTTCCTCAAAAATACTGGAGTGCCGAGGCTTAAATTTGTGTTTTGAAGCTATGTCTTGATTAATATACTGCTAGAATCAAGAGGAGCCCTAAACTTCTTAGTTATGGAAACTCTGGTGGCTTGATTTATGAAGATTTCATTTTTAAAAAATGTGTTGCAGAATTTCTTTGCTGCTGAAAGATGCAGTTTCATCTTAACTTCATACTGGCAGCCTTCCTATTGCTATTGTATATTATTTAACCAGTAATCTCTAAGAAGGTGAGAAATTATTACTGGTTTTTAGCACAGTTGACATGATATTGACTCTGAACTGCTCATGGAGCTTCAAGCATTTCAGATGGCTATAAACCAACTAAAACGCCTTCATTTAGTATTCTTACTGCCATGAGCTCATAGTTTGCAACACAAAAAGATCAAATAGTGTTTAGGATTTTGCATTTTTTTTCAAAGCATTCTCATAGCAAAGAGCTGTAGCTGTGGATTTTGGCTTTTGGCCAGGCAATCAAAATTTAGTATTTTGTCCAGCTGTGATCCAGTAATAGTCCTCACAGGAAACATTTTGTGGGGAGGAAAAAATACATATTTGAGCCTGTAAATTATATTTTGTCCCCCATATTGCTTTACAGTTTCTCTGAGCCACTTGCAGACAAATTAAATAACCACAGGTGAATCTGATTGAAGAAAGGTTTTATCAAAACTGCAACCAGAGTGTTCACTAAGAAAATAATTTCAGAAATGTTTGTGTCCTACTTCAGTCACTTTATCTCACCTGTTTACAATGGGCAGTCTGTGTCTTCTGCCTTAGGGCTAAGAATGCTCAAATTGACTATTTGTTAACTAGCAAAAATCAATATTTTGGGAGAAAATAGCTGCTTTTCCATTTTGCTGCCAGAAAAACTTAACAGCTGAACTTTAGAATTTAGACTGTTAGACTGTTAGAATTGACTTTTGAGATTTGGATGCAATTGAAACATTGAAATTTGTAGACTGTTGCAGCAGCCTTCTTGTTAGAGGGTAGAAATGAGCTGAGACAGACTTGTTTATCACAGCATACAAAGGGTCCTGGTTTATTCTTTTTTACAGCTTAGCCATCCTGACTCCAACTATACACTGACTCTGGCTGCAGCAAGCTCCTACAGTAGGTTTCCCTTGCAGCCTCTGACTGCTGGTTATTTCCTGCTAAACTATGACTGCCTATATTAGTTTGCAGACTCTGCATGCAGGCTTTTACTTAGCTAGACTAGGACTGCAAGCTCTAGCTGATCTCACAGCAGTAATTCTCTCCTCAGGATCCTTCTTCTTCATGATTTTCTCTCACCAGCTAACCCACTCCCTTTTATCATGCTTTTCTTTGTTGGATATAGCTGTGACTCACCAGGGGTGAGGCTGAATTGGATAATTAACACAGCTGGTACTTATCCGGGGCAAGGTCACCTGTATTCCCTTCTACAGGTGACCTGAGGCTTGTCATTGTTTTGGTTTTTTTTTTCTAATTTAGAAATCCTGCTTTCTGACAGGAACTGTACATACCTGTATGCGTAACCAGTCCTAGTGTCATCCAACCTGATGACAAAAAGTCATTAGGGCCTGATGACAGTTAAACAAATCAGTTTTTATACTCCACAAGTCACAGGCCATTCTTTTTGGACAGATGTCCACACCTGTCTGCTGTCTCAGGAGACCAACCAAGGGATTGTTGCTGGAAGCTGAATCAGCCCAACCTGAGTAATTCATCTCAAAGCTGTGCATTACACTGAAGGGCTGTGCTCCTGCAAGCCAAACCCTTCTCACTGGGGACAATACCTGACAGTCTCTAAAGTTTCTGAGTAACTGGATGATAATTTTCTAACATTACTTTCTTTTTTATATTTTTTTATTAATTTCATGAGCTGTGAAGCTCAAAGGACAAGGAACAATGTTTTTAAACTGATGGGAGGGTGGGTATAGTTTAGAAATCAGGAAACAATTCTGTGAAGGTGGGGAAGTCTGGCACAGGCTGCCCAGAGAAAGTGTGGCTGTCCCATCCCTGGAAGTGTTCAAGGCTGGGTTGGATGAGGGGTTGGAGCAACCTCGTCTAGTGGAAGGTGTCCCTGCCCATGGCAGGGAGATTGGAACTAGATGGGCTTGAAAGTTGCTTTCAACCCAGACCTTTCTGGGATTCTTTCTCTGGACTTTACCTTCATATGAATGCTGTGAGCTCTTGTAACAGTACACCATCAAGGAAAACAAATGGAATAGACACCTGTTGTAATAAGTCAGCCAAGACTCCATTTTCTTCATGCAGGAAAAGTCAATCCTTTATTCACACAACTCATTTTACACAGTTTTTACAGACCTCGTGTGCAACTTTAATTGGTTAATAGCTTTCTTTCCAATTACTCTATTGGTTAGGAAAAGTTGTTCTACTTGGTTAGTAAAAGGTATTCTACTTGTCCATCAAATCTCTTTATTCTTGGATTGTTTACATATTTTCTTTACTGATTCTCATGGGACAAATCCCTTGTTATTGCAGGTGCATTTGTTTTTCAACCCAAGAATAGGTTGTTGTGCTAACGAGTTCCCATAGCCAGATTGTTTTTACATGGAACTTGCAAATTACTTAACTACACTTAAAAGAGATGACAGGCTACCTATTAATTTAATAGAGCAGACCTGATTTTATGAGGCCTTTCTTTTATAATTCTTTTGCATGTCTATGACAGACACCCTTCATCAGCTGCTTGTTTTCATAGGTATTATTAGCAACCTTGTATTTCTGAGCTCCTTGCCTCTGTCTAAACATTACTTTCGAACCAAACCCTCAATATAACTTCCATTCTTACCTGGAGGGAGTTGATTGCACAGGAAAAGNCTCCGACATGCTGCTCCCGAGGTCCAGTTCTTATACAGTTTATTTTTCCTCGGGCCAGGATTTTCCTTGGAAATGGTCTTCTCATTCAATTTCTGATGGTGTTTCTGCCGAATCTGAATGAGGTTCCGAGGATTAGCTCAGCCTGCTTTCAGTTGCAGAGAGGGTCCCTGTCCCCCGACATCCAGATGTAAGTTTTTGGGGTCCCTTCTTGAATGGAAGCAGTTTCGGCTATTTGGTCCAGGGATGGGCCCATTCTCCTCTGAAAGCCCAGGTATAATCTTGGCTGTTGAGAGCTGTGAGGACTGAGCTATTTGGTCCGGGGATGGGCCCATTTTCCTCTGAAAGCCCGGGTATAATCTTGGCTGTTGAGAGTTGTGAGAGCTGAGCTGGCATTGTTCTTTTCACTTGTAGATGTGGCCCCGCATTCTTCCACGATCGCCTCTTGCCTCTTGTCTGTGTTTTCTGACAACTTTTAGAGTTTAATTTCTCAACCCCCCAATCAATATGTATCATTTTTATAACACTGCCCTATGGGGAAGCCCTTATGTACTCTGCTAACTGAGAAGTTATTTTGTAGATGAGAGAGATGAACGATTTACTGCTGCTGTGTTTAGATCACTTGGTATAGATCATTCTGCCAGTTCAATCTAGTAAAGAAGGGAAGATTTTTTGGCTGCTGGCCGAAAGAGGTATTGTTCAGGCATACCTAACACGTTAGCTTGAGTACCCTTGTTGTAACAACCTCTTAAAAAATTAATGAATTGATTTCTCACCCATTTTCCTGTAAGGACTAGTTTTACAAAGGGATGTAGAAATGCTTCTTTTGAGGGGGAATTTAAATTTATACGCCCATTACAACAATTTTTAAAGCTGTTTTTCTTGTGCTAGACACCTCCGTTTTCATGTTTACTTGGACACTTAAATTTCTTCTGCTTCATAGAAGAGTTGCTGCTGTGCCTAAATTGACCTGATCGACACTTGCTGAAGAATCACAGAATATCCTGAGTTGAAGGGACACACAAGGATCATCAAGTCCAACTCCTGGCTCTCACAGGACACCCCAACAATTCTACTCCCTCCCTGAGTGCATTGTCCACACACTTCTTGAGCTCTGACAGCCTTGGGGGTGTGACCACTGCCCTGGGGAGAGTGTTGAGTTTCTGACCACGCTCTGGGGGGAATAACCTTTTCCTGATAACCATCTAAATCTCCCCTGGAACAGCTCCAGCCATCCTGTTCCAGGTCACAGAGAGCAGAGATCGGAGCTGCTGCTCTGCTGCCCCTTGGGAGGAAGTTACAGACCATGGGGAGATCCTCAGCCTCCTCCAGGCTGAACAAGCCAAGTGACCTCAGCTATTCTGCAGGTAACTTGGGGTTTGCCTGTTAGGCAGTAGTACTTTGCCATACTGAAGTCTCTGTCCTTTAAAGAGTCTAACCTAAGATAAATTAATTTGAGCAAGTTTGAGACACAGCACAACAGATCAGAGGTATTACTCAAGACGGCAAAGAGACTTTGCCTTGGGTTTGATCTGTGTTTTGCACAACAATATGTCTCTGCAACTTCAGAACCTGGGATTAAACCTCAGCCTGCCTTCTGCTCTTCTTTCCCTCCATGTCCTTCTGCACTGGTTTTGGTTTGCCAGTTTGAGTTTCCTGGCCAACACACATAATAATGTGGTGGGTTGAGCACTGGCCAAATACCAGGGCACCCACTATAATTATTTACTCAGTTTCTGTTGTGAGGTAAGAATTAACAGGAGAGCAAAACAGGCTTAAGCTTTAAAGGGTATAAAGAAAAACTTTATTTAAACAGAACTGAAAGAAAGGAAAAAAAATAAGAAAAATCAGAATAAAACTTTCAGAACACTTCTCCCCCCCAGCTCCTCTTTCCTTTCCCACTGACAATGTACAGAGACAAAACCTGTGACTTAGGTCAATTTACCACCTCCAAAATAGTCTTTCATCAGTTCACTCAGGGAGAGGAGTCTCTCTTGCTGTGTCATGGATACTTCTCCACAAGAAACAGTTCTCTCATGGCTTCAATTTCCATGAATAGCAGCTGCCCAGAAATCTGCATTCATGAAGTCTCTCCCATCTCATGCAGCCTTCCCAAAGCTGCATTCATGGGCTGTGTCACATTTATGGGGTACTATTTTAAGATGAACTATTCAAAGCAAAGGTTCTCTTCATCTATCTCTGAGATGATCTTCACCTCTGGGAACAGAGGTCTTCTTCTTTCCCTAGGGGTGAGGGGTCTTCATCACTCTCATCTCTCTGTTCTAACTTCTCATGAGATTACAGCTACTTCAGCATTTACTTGCTTCAGCACGAATGCCATTGCTATGTCTACAATTTGAACACTCCATCTCCCCATACTTTTTTCATGGATTAAAGGGATATTCTAGTGTATCAGTCTGTCACCATGGCCTTACAAAAGAATTTCAGTTTAAGACTAAGGCATCTCCTCATTCTCCTCCCATCTGGGACTTGACTCCTTCTTTACTGACCTTGGCATCTTCATGTTGTTTTTCTACATGTCGTCACTCTGTCCTTTTCTCTCACTGGAGAGAGGATATGTATTTTGCAAGTTTCATCTGTGCAGTAAGAGAGTTAGTATCTCACCCAGGGCCTGTGGCTGGTCGTGATGGTTTCTGGCTGGGCGATGGCCAAAGCAGTCACGGTGATAGATTCAGGCTGCACTGGGGCTGTGCTAGGATCTCAGAAGGCCCAGCCGGATTGGCTGCCGGCCCTCTGGCAACCATGGCTGGTCTCAGGCCTGTACTGTGTTTAATTCATTCCAGTCTGGCCACATGGCTGGTCTGAGGCCGATACTGTGTTTAATTCCAGCCACAGGCTGGCCTGACCATGCTATGGGGGAAATTGGCCCGGGCAGAATGGGGCCTGGTGGGCTTCCCTGGAAGGGGCCTGGCCCCTTGGCAGGGCCTGCCCCGCCACAAAGAGAGTGCCAGGCCAGCCTGTTACCTGTTCCCCGGCCATACGAAAAATAGACTTTTCCCAGGCTTGTTCATCTTAAAATGTGAATCTCACAGGGGCATATTTGGCTCTTTAATTGGTTTAACAGGTTGTCAGTATTCGAACTAGCCACTGATTGGTTTTGTCAGGCACGGAGCAAACTGCTAGAAGCTTCTCTTAGAAAAAATCATTTCTGTGGGTGGCTTCTTCCCTCCTCACCAAATGTCAACTAATGCAAAACCAGTACACCTCATCTGAGATGGCACTTATTCTTATGAGGTCTTGCATCTTGGGCTGCAAAGTGATGTATTCAACAGTAGGGTCTACTACAAACCCATCTATAGGTTGTTCAGGCCTCTGTGTCTGTAATTTTTCTGGACGCAATTCTGATTGCTTATATTCCAGGCAAGAGTTTTTATCACTCAAATATTGTGTAAAGAGTAGATAGTCTTGTCACTATTCTGACAAACACACATCTGTACTTAAATCCACAAGGTGTAGCTTGAAATTCTTCCTGAATTATATTTTAGTCTCCTAAATACCTATTTTAACCTGTGGATGATTGAATAAAACCCAGAGAAGTGGCAGAATTTCCTATAAACCTTCCAGTCATTTTGCCTAGAAGGGGAAATAGGAAGCCCTCACTACTATGTGAGGTGTTACAGATCTGATGCCTTGACTCTTCTTTTACTTTGGGAAGGATACAAGTGTCCTGTACCATAACTTCTGTAGCTGCCATAGAGTCTGTTCCTGCTGTTGCTGTGGAAGTCTCTTGGTGAACCTGGACACAAACTGTTGGCAGAAGAGCTAACTTGATGCATCTCTTCATCTGCCATCCATTGCACATGAGGAATAAAAAGTTATCCTTCCAGTAAATCTTGTATTGTACCTAGTCTTGGGGTTTTTTTGGTTGGTTTGGTTGGTTTTTTGTTTGGTTTGGTAGGTGGGGTTTTTTGGGTTTTTTTAAAAAAAATTTTATTTTTCAATTTTTTCAATTTTGTTTAATTTTTATTTCAAATGTGGAAATTGTTTCTCTGTTCCCCTTCAGTTCCAATTCAGCAGGAATATATTTCCATTTCCTGACATCTTGATAAAAACCTAGAGAAATTATTTTTATCATTACTATTGCAGGGGGTATAGCACTGACAATAGTTTTTGGGAATGGCCCATTTCTTTTGGAAAGGCATGGCAATCATAGAATCATTAATGTTGGACAAGACCTCTAAGATCATCAGGACCAACCACTCCCCAGGCCAAGGCCATCACTGATGCATATCCCCAACTGCCACATCCACACATGTACAGTAAGTGGCCCTTGAGTTTGAAAAAGAGCTCCTGTGGGATTGTGTCCATCCTATCTTTTTTGTACACTCACTTATTGTTTTAAATGCAAACTGATTTATCAGATAGGTCCAGACTTAAAAACAAATTATATACAGCTCATTCTAGAGCTGCAGAAAGCTCAAAACTCTATTGCCTGGAGACTCCTTTTTGTACTCCTCCAGGCCTGAATCAGACTTAAGCTGCTCTTGGCTGAAAGAGTAGTCCCAACCTGTGCTTTGGGCTCAGTTCTGTAAAGAAGAGGGGAGAAGGAAGTCTAGCTCTGTTGCATGGAGCCACTGCCTGTCCTTTCTGTGTTTCAGGGTGGGACATATATCTGCCACATCTCTTTGGTAACACATCCAAATCACCTTGTTATAGACTATCCTACCCAAATAAGAGAGGGAGAATTCAGCTCTGCAACATGGGGGTATCTAGAATGGGAAAGGTAGCAAAACCTTAGATCTCTTGCACTGAAAACACCACCTACTCCTTTGCAAAGTGTCCTATAATTTGAGTAGTGATCTGCATATTCAGATATCACTAGTCCTGGGCAATTAGTTCACATAAAAATGAGATTATGTGTCTGTTTGACCCAGTGAAGTGTCTTGAATATCTGTCTTTGTGAATATTTGGACATCTTGGAATTTAGGTAAATTCCTAGAACTTGTCATTTAACTATGGGATAGACAGAATCTCATCAAATAAGTAATACAGAGTATTCATTTATTTTTCTGAATGAAGGCAGAAAGCACTAAACTGAGAGAAGGGAGGGCAAAACAGACCATCCCTAATATATCTGCAGTGCAAATTGCCTGAGTACAGTTCACAAGTCTCCTGCCGCAGATTCTTGTGTTTGTCATATTAGATCATTCTGAAAATAAGTGGTTGATGGTGTAGGGGTTGGTTGAAAGACAAAGCTGTAAAACCTTTATGAAGTCTGCATTCAAAAGGTCTGAAACAGCTGTTGAAATCTAAGAAGAAAGTTGATGTTTTTGCTGCTGCCTTCATGTGTGGCCCTTTCCTCTCTACTTCACTGTCTGCAACTGTGTATTCTGAAAAGCAGCTTCTCCTTAAGGTGATTTGAGGATTTTGTGGAAGAGACAGGAGCCCTACAGATGCATTTAGGGGCAGCCTGGTAGGAGATAATATGGGAGAGGAAATTAAGAGCTGTACTACTCACTGCCCTCCCATGGCGACACTTACTTTTCACACAGGGACTTGTCGCAATCTACTTCATTCTGTTTATAAAAGGGAGCAAAACAAGAGTAATGTGGGAAAGGATCTGTGCTAGAGACTACTCATAACAGCTGTTTCAAGATTTTCCTGTGCCAGACAAAACCCAAAATGTATTATTAGGCCTTGAGCGGAAGGAGTTTCATTTAAATGGAGTTTATGAAGGAGTTTCATACTGTCAGTGGTTGAATCTTAGCTGTATATCCAGCAGATCAATAAAAGCTGGTGTTTACTATTTTTTTAATTTGGAAAGAAATTTAACATAAATAGCTGTTTATGTTAATGTACAGCATACTATTTGCATATAGGGTGGTGATTATATTTGGATAAGTGTTGAGCTGATGAAGGAAAATTCTCATAACACACCTGAGATGATGTAAAGTGGGTTTTCCAAGTGGATTTATAGAGTTTGAGACAGTGAAAGTAGCTTGTGGAACTGTGTTAAACAGTAAAGTCAGACTTGTAAATTAGGCTAGATTGGTTCATGTTCCTTAAGAAAAAGAGATTGGCATTTGTCCAAAAAGTTTTGGAATGACTGGCAGAGAAAAGCAAAAGATTTGGCAAGAATAACCCTCTGCAAATAGTGAAATTGGTGTGGTCTTTCTCCTTTGTGCAGCTGTCAGGGAAATCCAGTGTTGGATTCTTTGCACGTAGAGGATTCAGCCATTATTACTCACTTTTGAGGAGTTTACATGATGACCCAGTACAGACCATAAATACATAAATATATGGTTAATAGTAATATTTCATAAAGTGCAGCTTGGTCATATAAAATGGTTTTAACAGTAGGAATTAGCATAATGCAATGGTTTCTTGGGTGACTGGCTTGCCAAACCATAGACCTGTGTAAGTGTTCCTACACGACTTCACTGTTTTTCAGTACAGCTGTCCTCGGGGAGGTCTTCTGTGGTTCATATGGCACTAAGCGCATTTGGTGTTTTAACACTTTGGAATACAAATTGTTGGCCAAACGGAGCCTGGTGTTGTGATAATACAATTGCTTCAGCCTTTGCTTAAACATCTGTATTGCTCATGAGCGTGCCTGATGGGTGTGATCTGTTCTTCCCTTCTTTTATAGTGATCGACACCATACATCCAGTGCAATTCCTGTTCCAAAGAGACAGAGCTCTAGCTTCGGCAGATTGGATATTGGCTTTTCCAGTGGGCTTCCTTCTCCAGATAAAGGACTCCGAAAACGAGCCAGCACAGGAAATGAGAGACTACAATACAAAACTCCTCCTCCTAGTTACAACTCTGCTTTAGCTCAACCTGTTCCTGTCACAGCCTCTGTTGGAGAGCTGGATGAAAAACCTGGACCCATATGTTCTTCCTTGGACACCTGTATGGACTCCTCCAAAAGAAACACCAAGAAAGGCCAGGACTTGTGCAGTAGTTTAAATGGAGAAAATGGAAGTCTAAACAAAACCCAAGATGGGCAGGAATCTTTCATAGAATGTTCTAGTGCAATAAATGGGGCGTTTCTGCCTAGCAAGTGCTCTGGCACCGTGAGCAATGACCAGCCCTGTGAGTTTCAGCCTGCACTCAACCCTGTGCGTTGCTGCACGGTGGAGCAGGCAGAGGAGATCATGGGTATGGAAGCGACGGGATTCAGCGCAGGAGATCAGCTGGAAGACTTCAACTCCATCCCAGTGGAACATGCTGTAGCGGTTGAGTGTGATGAACAAGTCCTAGGGGAGTTTGAGGAGTTCTCTCGAAGGATCTGTGCACTGAATGAGAACATGTCCAGCTTCCGCAGACCTCGTAAAAGTTCAGACAAGTGAGCTCGGACAGGGACTTGACAGCAGACATTGAGGTGAAATCAGTGATCTGGGATAGAAATAAAATTGCACTTACTCTTTATATTAATTATGAAAATAAAAAAGCTAAAGCTGTTCCTATGGTGTTAGACAAATGGACTTGAGCACAATAACACAGGATCACAGTGTATTCACAGCCCAGGTAAATTTTCATTCTGCTTTAAGTCCTTTTATGTCTGGTATTTATATAATCTGCTGGAGGTTTTGTATTTTTTTTTCTCTTGGGCATTGAAATCCATTTATAAAGGCTTTCCTGAAAACAACTTCTAGTGCTGATCAGCCTCTTGTATGAATGTTTGTTAAGTTCTTAATTATTATTTAGAGTTAAGTTTATTTTAATCTTTTCAGAAGAAAAAAATCCTTTAATTTAAAATACTTTTATGATAAGATATCTTTACATTCTCCCATGTACTCCTGTGTTTGCTTGAGCAATGTAGTCAGTACTAGAGAAATACCATGAATTTGTTACAATTGGACAACTTTATTTTGGCCGTGGTCTGTAGCATTTGAAGTTCTAGTTTGCACTGAGGAGTCTTTAGTTGGCGGTGTAAACTTGCCAGAGAATGAGCACCTGTGTGATTTTTGCAGTTTCCTTGTACCTGGTTAATTAGAAATGACATTGGGGTTTTTTCTACTCCTCTTTTCCTCCATACTTGCTCTTCCTACCAGTGGAAGTCTTGAGGAGTAAATCACCTTTAAGGTTCTGTATAATAATCTCAGCCTGACCATTCTTCACTTAGGTTGGGCACAGATCTCATTAACAGAGACTTAATGAACCCAGTACCAATGTGGGGCTCAGCTGCTACCCTCCAAGGTGTGCAGTGGGGACAGCATACCCTGAGACACTTCAGATACCTTCCAAAAAACCCAGACTGGGAATGAAGCAACTTGGAATTAGGTGAATGTGTGGATTTGCTTCACCCTCCGTAAAAAGGAGGCACTTAACATTATTTATCTGAATTTTTTTTTTCCTAGACATCTATACTTTGAGGGAATAAACTTCCAGTGGTTTGCTGGAGGTGCAGTTTGCTGTTGGGTAGGTTACCACTGCCACATGTGTTCAGCTGCACTAATGGGAAAGCAATTTTCAGCCTGCTTTGTGATTCCTGGTATGTGCTTCAGTTTGGATTTCATTGCTCTTGCTTTCTGTATTGTATACCCAAGAATATGAGCTCAGTTGTGAGCTCTGAAATATAAAAGTATATAGCAGAATAAAAAAACTTCATCATGCCTTTTTTTTCTCGCCCTGGTTTATGTTTTCTTTTGAACCCACAACCTAGTCTTTTCCTAACTTCACCATAAGGCTAATTAAAATTAACTTTTTAAAAATATGGATATGTATAATCTCAGCTTTCTGTCATCAAAACAAGATGTGTTTGTGAGAACCGGTATACATAATAGCACTGTTCTATAATATGCATTTTTCCAGGTAATGCCATAATGATTGTATTAAAACTATATTCACATTTCTTCAGTTAGCTTTTAATGGTTGTGTCTGCAGTTAAGTGGTTGGATCAAGCCTCTCTGCAGCAATTTGTTGGCTTTGGTCTGTCCATGGATGATGTGCTAGATGGGAGGACTCAGAGACCTTGATTCTGAGACACTGAACACAATTTCAAGTGTAAAGTTGGAGACATCCATGAGTATCTTCTCCCCCAAATTAGCTCCTCTGTTACAGCTTCATGAAAAGTTACCCAAAGGAAGTGCTCCAGCAGCTCAAAGCACTGCCATCATCTTAAGGAAGGAATAGGTAGGAAGTTCTTGCTGTGCTTTGGCCTAATGAGGGAGAAATAAATACCTGAAAGAACAGCTCTTCGTAGTGATGAGCATTAGATATTCTGTCCTGGGCCCTTTACCATCTTCTGATACCAGTATAATTTCAGGTGAAATTCAGTAACTTCAGGTCAGTTTTGCACCCTGCGGGATGGGATCTGGCATGCTCGAGGCAGCACAGGCCTGCTTGTACAGACACTCGTGTTCCTATATAACAGAAAAGCGTTAGCTTGAGTGTGATGGTGACTTTTTGAAGCAGCCCAAAGAGTAGTTGTGAAGTCACTGTGTTTTGTAGGTGAACACGGAACGTCTCAGTGCAACTGGGCAACATGTGAAATTAGGTTTGTACAGCATCAGTGGGACTTTTTTTTCATTAGTTATTTATTTCTCAGGTTGCACAAACCAAATGAAGTCTAGTTCTCCTCAATGTTGTGTTGCTGTTCCTGTTTAACCCCTGTAATTGTTAATGTGACAAACGCTACAATTGATTTTTGCATCTGTTGCACAAAGCTGCTCAGATGGGCTTTCTGTGGATGTATCTTTAGTTAGCCTTAAATTATCCCTGTGTTTCTCTTCCATTTCTACCACTTTCCATGTAGCAGGTGGTGTGAGGTGGGACAGCACCATAGGGCTGATGAAGCATTGACTGGCTCCTTCTGGCTGTGAGGAAGGGAGTTGTACAGACTGCATCCGTGTCATAGCTTTCTCCTTTTGGTGGTTTTTTTTTTTTTCACCCCCTGTAAATTACTTTGGAAATACTGTAGTGGAAGAGAAACAAACAGGAAGTTTGAGGGTGAGATAATGGATCATAGCGTGCTTTCAATTTTCAAGAGCCTTTCAGTTCCTGCACAGCTGTGGCACTTAAAAGTCTGCAAGTATCTTCAAATGGAGAAAGCATTCCATTGCAATCTCAATCTAATCCCTCATTAGAAATCCTTAAGATTTTTGAGTGTATTAGTTTTGGAAGATCAGATTCCACTATATTTTTATAGCAAGCACAACAGCATTGGTTTATCCTTGCTTCACCAGGTATTTAAAATAAGTAAGACCAGAATATCCCATAGTAAATGACACATTAAAGCTATGTTGGCAATTGCAGGAAAGCTCATCTGTCTTTATAAAATAAAACTGATTTGTATCTCTCAACTTGTGTGTCTTCATCAATGGCTCCTTTGTGTTTGTTTTCTTTATGAGCCTGGTTTGAACCCCAGTGGCCTTCCCAGTCCCAAAACTCCTTGGCTTATTGTTCATCAAATCAATATTGCTTCAAATGTGAATGTTTGGTCAAGAAGATTTGCCTGAAGAACTGACTGCCTTGATGGCTCCAAATCCTGTTCCAGAAGAACTGATAATGCAGTTCTTTTTCATGCTTCTCCCCAAAAGATAGCATGCGGCTAGAAAAATAGCTCCACCCTGTGTTGGGGCTGGGATTAAGCTGGATTTGTAGACATTTATGGAGAGTGGAAATACTGTGTTCCTTCATCAGGGAAGCATTGCTACTTGTCCAGCACCTTCTGTGATCCCAGCCAATAATCAACATATATCTGTCCAAAATGGTGATGTGCACCTGGAACAGGAGTCTGCTGCATGACTCTTGGCAGAAGTCTGTCCACAACTAATGAGTCTCTGGTGGGAAGCACTGAAATGTGAAGAGGTACAGGGACTCTCTCCAGGCATCATTAGGAGTTTTTTGGGGGGGTTTTTTGTTTTGTTTTTTTTCTTCTACCAAATCTGTCTACTAGCAGAGAGTAAAAACCCAAGGCATCATCTGTATAGTCCAGGAGCTGAAGTGGGAAAATACAGGAGAGAAATTTTACTTTAAGCTATTTTACAATGTTGAACAGCATTACTGAAATACAGTTGCATGAAAGTGAAGAATAAGGAGTGGAAAAAATAAGATGGAGGTGCTGCTGGAAGACTGGACTTAATCTAGATAAACCTTGGGTTCTTCTGTGCCTCATTCTATCACCTTTCACATGGCTAGAGAGGGTATGTCCCCTTACTGTCTGGATTTTGACCTTTTTCTGGTGGAAGTGTTTGCATGTGCTCTGTCTGCTCTGAAATGATCTGACATAGCTGGTGCCACTGGGCAGCCATAAGCACCTCCAGTCTGCAGGCAAGCTGTTCTTAATTCCAGGTGAAAAATCATTTTCCAGGGGGAAAAAGCATTATCTAATCAAACCTTTTAATTGCTCATTATTTTAATGTGACTTTATTTTGTATATGGTAAAATACAACATTTGTTTACAATTTTTCATTAAATAGTATGAAAGCTTTTTTGCCCTAAATAACTGAGATGTCAGCTCTGCTGCTGCTCAGTTTAGTATTTGAATGTATTGCATTGACTGGCTCAACATTTAATCTGTGTGACTATTCAATCTTGCGTTACTAGGTTGCTTTTAATAGAATCATAGAATAGGCTTGGAAGGGACTTTGAACATCATCCAGTTACACCTCCTACCATGGGCAGGACATCTCCCACTAGACCTGGTCACTCAAAGTGCCATCCAACCTGGTCTTGAACACTTCCAGGGATGGGGAAACCACAGCTTTACTGGGCAGCCTGTGCCAGGGCCTCACCACCCTCACAGGAAAGGATTTTTTTCCCAATATTCCATCTAATCCTTCCCTCTGGCAATGGGAAGCCATTTGCCCTGGTCCTGTCATTCTAGGCCCTTGTTCAAAGTTCCTTTCCAGCCCTTTTGAGACTGTTTAGGCACTGGCAGGGGCTCTAATGTCTTCCTGGAGCCTTGTCCAGGCTGAAAAATACTATTTCTCTTCATCTTTTTCTCATGGCAGAGCTTCTCCAGCTCTCAGAGCATGTTTTGGTGATGGTGCTTGAACTGTGAACTGAGCCTGGACTTCCATAAGTCCATCTGCCCAGGTGTCTTAAGTAGTGTGTTTCTTACGTCTCTGTTAAAAAGGAGTTTGCAAACTAGGTTATATGGTCTCATCTCAGGTGTGAAGTGAAACCATGATGAGAACCTATCAGCAACTCCTGAACTGCCATAGCATACTTATGTTTATATAGAACAGATGTACAAACAGAACACTCCTCCCTGCCTCAAAGCAGGAAGCAAACATAGAACACTACTTCCTGCCTCAAAGCTTCATGCAAAACATGTTTATTTTTAAAATACAGCAATAAGGTAGTTCAGTTAGTTAAGCTGCATGAGAAGCTGTAAACCTTGAATATGCAGAGTTGGTACATGTAGAAAACATGCCAGCCCAGCCATTGTGCTTCTGCCAGGCATGAGGATGTGAGACTGTACCTTGTGGACAGGGCAGGCAGAGGAACTCCTGCTCCTGGGGAAATGTTTCCCTTTTCATGCTTCATACAGAAAGTGGCAAGATGGTGACATCACGATGGATGGTTGGGTTACCTATCCCTACCCAAATCTGAATCCCAGCGCTATCTCTTGGTGATGGATCACAACAATGTGTCCAAGGCGGGGAAGTGACAAACACACGTGAAAATCATGCAGCAACATCCCGCTTTATTAGGACCTCTTTTCCTTATATAGATTAGAAAGCATGTGCAGTCAATCCTCATTGGCTGAGCCAGTCGCCACCTGGCCAACCAGCCAATAGCAACCTGAACCCCCAATGGCCTGGGCTTGCTCTCCAATGAGCTTTACTGGGCAGGTTACTTAGTCAAGATAATTATATAATCAACCATATGTCAGTTATAAAGTTAGACTTATTTGTAACAGTGAGGCCTACAGGCCAGCTGTAGGCCACCACAGTGAGTGTTCTACTTTTGAGTCTCTTAGGACTTTTCCTTTCAAGAAGCCACTATCTAGCTGGCCAGCCGATTGCCACCAATTTTCTGCCAATTTTCTAAGTGCTAATAGATGCTCAGTGCATCTGTTTTTGTCTTGAGACTGGCATATGCTACAAGAAAGGCATTTTCTTGGGAAGAAAATATCCTTTTCCCTACAGGGTGTCTCCAAAGGAGGACATGCACAGACTTCCTTGTCCTTCCTTGATGGGGCTCTGCTGCAGAAATCTGTCTCTTTTTTTCAGCCCTTGCTTTTCTGGCTTTTCTTTCAGGAGTCTGGTTTCAATTGTTGGTCTGAAATTCTTGACAGAGTTTGGGGTTGTCTTCTGTAGTTTCATCTGACCTAGCTAGCTCTGCTAGACCAGAATATGGGTCATGGGTTTGGATATAATTTTCCTGTATTAATCTTCTCCCTGCAAATTTGCAATGATGGTGAAATTGCACTGCAACCCAATACATCCTCAATGGTTTAATTGGATATACAAGTGTACAGCAGAAAGAGGACCCTTCTGTGAGTTCATTTGTGCCCTTTGCAAGAGTAAGAGAAAACAATTCCTTTAGGTGAGATGCGGCATCTGCTAGAGGTTTTGATAACATCTCAGCTTTGGGGTAATCTCACAAGACTTTCTCCTTTATTTCACAGATGTTGAAACTAATGCTGAAAAGAGTGTCAATAAACCAAGTTCACCATTGTCTAAATTGCTTTGTAGGAAGTTCTCCTGTGTCTTGATGCCTTGTCTGGAAGATGCTGAGGGTTCCTGTTCATGAGCCGTTGTACTTCTGGCCACAGCTTAACACCTGACCCAGAGACATCTGAAATCAAATATGCCTGGTGTTAAAACATGTCTGGGCCTGGATAAGTCTGAGCTTCTGCATGGAAATTGCTGGTTGTACTCTGCTCCAAAAAGCACATTGAAATCTGCATGGTTTAGATTGGAAGAGACTTCAAAGACCATCCAGTTCCACCCCCCAGCCATGGGTAGGGACACCTTCCACTAGACCAGGTTGCTTCAAGCCCTGTCCGGTCTGGCCTTGAACACTTCCAGGCATGAGGCACCCACAGCTTCTCTGGGTAGAAGTCCTCAGTTCTTGGCAGAAGGCAGAGATGTTCCCTACTGTCTTGCAACACCTGCACAGGACCAGATTCCTGTTCCTTCACCTCAAAACCAAAATGCTGGTGACAACACTGTTTTTTCTTTTCACTGTTCACCACAGATGAGGTTCTAATGGTGAGTGTTAAAGCTGAGCTTAGCAGAGGAGCTTTGAGTTTCTCCTAGTGACCTGGCCATGATTGTCATGAGATAGGCATTGTGTCAGGGGAGTGTGTGTGATGAGATGGATATTCCAGCCACTGTGATGGAATTAGGAAGCACCTTTCTGGAGGCAAATAAAGGTTAAGCCACACTGGGTGTAAGGGCAGTTGGGGCACTGCTCTTCTCCTGGTGATCAGGAAGAGGACTGTGCTGGCTCCACGACAATTGGTTGAAGAGCAGGAACATTGCTCTTCCTTACTGATGGGCTGTTCCCCCTCCAGTGCAGGTTGTGTTGTGTGCTCAGACAGGACACCTTCAGTTCCTGTGCAGGAGGAGGACAAAAGCAATTGTATGGTGTTTCCTGCAGTCTGGGAACACCTTTAAATCAATTTTGGCAGGCTGAAAGTTATCTGGAATTCTCTAAAAACATTCCCTATTTTCTGTTTCTCTGTTACATATGTAACCACAAAAAAATTACTTGTTTTGGAAAGAGATTGATAACTTCACATATTTTTCACATGGCCTTGAAAGGCAAGTGCCCTATGGATTCTGTATGGCTTCTCCACCTGTTGATGTCTGTCATATTTCCCTTTGTCCTGTATGGGTGTTGGTCTCTTCTCTCAGGGAACAAGTGACAGGACAAGAGAAAATAGGCTCAAGGTGTGCCACAGGAGATTTAAATCAGATATGAAGGAAGCTTTTTTCCCAGAAGCTGTTGTCCAGCCCTGTCACAGGCTGCCCAGTGCCATGGTGGAGTCCCCATTTCTGGAGCAGTTAGCAGTTGTGTAGATGTGGCACTTGTAGACTTGGGTTAGCAGTGGCCTTGGCAGAACTGGGGGAACAGTTGGACTTGATGATCATGGAGAGCTTTTCCAACCTTAATGATTCTGTGATTCTCTGTCTGTTCAGACTATTGACTTGGGCAGCTAAAAACTCTTGAAACTTCAGCATCTTATTTAATTCCTTGGTGAGTTTAAGCACATTCAACCACATTCCTGCTGCACATTTTCACTATCTACTTGATTTCATTTTAACATCTCACCTTTGGATTTCATAGTCTTCATCTACCAGATGGACTCCTCCTTTCACAGATCACCTTTCTTGGACTTTGAACACTGATACAAGGTAAGTGCAGATCCACAAGCTGTGGCAGCACTCTTTACCTTTGCCTCAAAGTGTGCCTTTAATAACTTTTTCCCCTGAGCTAGGAGGAAATGTTCTCATGCTAGAATAAGTGGAGGGCCCTGGCTGCCTTGGGTCAGTGTTTATATTGTGATAACTTTGTCAGTAACGCATAGTGTGACAACAAAAAGCAGATTGGCTACCCTGCTGTCCATGGAGGAAGCTTGCTAAATTTGGGTAGGATTTGTCCTGGGTGAGAATTCCAAGATGCTGTTGGCTTTGCTGGGAACTTAAAGGGCCAAAGAGGGAAGCTTTAATCCTCCCTGATGTTAGCCAGATATCAGGCACTGGAGTGCATGGGTTCACTCTGTGCAGCAAAGCTTCCAGCCTTAATGAAAAGTGTTGCTGCCTTGAACAGAGTTTGTCAAGCTGGGGAGCAGTGGAGTAGAAGAACATTTTTCATGTGCTTTGGCTAAGCATCTTGAAACCTGTGCCTCAGCTGTGATTTTCAGCATAAGAGAAACAAGCAAAACATACACCATTGATTATTCTCTACCTGCCAAAACAAACGAGTCCCAAAACTTTTCATCATTTTCATTGCAAACCTGTCCAGCCCCAGAAAGGGCCGCCCAGGGAAGTAGTAGAGTCCCCATCCCAAGAAAGATTTAAAAGCTATGTAGATATGGCATTTGGGAACAAGTTTAAGTGGTGGATTTTGCAGTGCTGCGAGAATGGTTGGAGTCGATATGTTAGTGATCTTTTCTGACTTAAATGATTCTGTGAACTACCTTCTTCCCTGACAAAACCACTGTGAAACAGGTGTGACTTTAGTTTGACTGAATATCCCTCACTTTAATTTTGGTGCTAGTGCAGTTAGTGAAAGTAGAGCAAATTAGAGGCTCTGGAATCCAAATCACACAAGCAGGCACTGGAACAGAGGAGAGGAGGAAGACCATAAAGTCTCTGAGAGTGATTCTTAATTACTTGGCTAGGGCAAATGCTTCCAGCCTAAGCTGTTCCCAGTGATTGGAAGCCAGAAGGAGGAGTGGACAAAGGATGGAGATGACCAGCTCCTCATGCCACTGACTGTTTGCAGGGAAAAAAAGAGGCTTCAAGTGCCCTGCAAATGCCATTCCTGACTTTGGCAATTCACGGGGATGCATGGCCATGGTCTGCCAGATGATTGCGTGTGTGCACGTGCAAGGCAGAGGAAATTCAATGCTCCCTCAAAGCAAATAAAGGTCTGATCTTATCCCCAGATTCACCATTAACAGGTTAGAGAANATATATATTTATTTTTTTTTAAGACTTCAGTCCCAGGACCTTTGGTTGGAGGAACCAAAGTTCACCTTCCATTTCTCCAAGTATTTTCTCCATCCAGCTAACTGTAAAATGTTGTAGAGTCTCTGTGAGAAGAATTTAGGAGGAAACCTCAGGGAATGTGACATTAATCAGGGAGAACATCAAGAATAATAACATTAGCACCTACTGGATAGAAACTTCAATGAAACCATTTATTTATAGATGGTGTGTATTTGGACAACACTCCTGGGCCCTTGGTTGGACTTGATGATCCTTGTGGGCCCCTTCCAGCTCAGGATATCCTATGATTTACATTGGATTCTTCTCATATAGCTTGAAATTATTTTAAAATCTGTCATATGGCTTTTACCTGGGATTTCAGCTTCCTCTGAGCCTCCCCTTGGTAGGGTACCTTTTACCACCCCTGTGTGATGATGTTACCACTGTGTGGATATGAGCCTGTGCTTCCTGCACTGCATACCCCATGAGTGCTGCTGCATGGGTGCAGTGAGTAATGGGCAGCATAAGAAAATCAACTCTCCCTTCTGAGTGCTTAGGATGGAGCATAAGAAATGAATGGAGTTCCCCAGTTTTCCAGTCCAGCCTCCCTGTTTTCATATGAATCCAGGTTGATGCAGGAGTTTCGATGAAATCCCAGGCACAAGCTGTCAGCAGCCCTTGAGCAGGGGCAGCATTGTGGCAACATGCCTGGAAAGATGTGTTATCCCTCTTGCCCCTGTGCACCTCTCCTCTGGCATCCCATGCTCTGGACTAATTCTTGTGTGCCTTTAGCACATGGGTGGGATCTTGTTTTCATCTGTGTCCAGGAGGATGGAAATCGTGATTGCACCTGGGACTTTCGGCTCCCAGAATGACAAAAGTGGCTGTGATTTAGATGTGTACTAATAGAGGAATTTAGCCTTCCAACATGCCTGAACACTCCACAACTCTTTGGGCAGCCTCTAATGAAGCCTCCCCAGCCAAGGAAATCATGTGCAAAGTAGCAAAGGTGCTGGGGAGAGGATGAGGGGGCTCATCTCCAAGACATAGTAGGCTTGTTCAGTCTTGGCTGTTATATTTGCACAGGGAACAATATAAATGAAGGCTGTGCTGGTCTATATCTGGCCAATTTCACTCTGGAGTTCCTGACAGGTGACCCCAGGGTCCAGCTGCATTCTCTCAATGCTTATTTATGACATTGTAATCCAACTTGTTCAGTGCTTGAATATGCAATAAATTCATTACAGCTAAACCCTCCAGCTCAGGGATTTCCTGTTGGTAAGTCTCAGAAAAACCAGGATTGCCAGTGGTATCAGGCTGAAAATATTTACAGATAAAATTCAAGTTAGCAAGTTACGCCAAAATGTTTTTGGAGCCAAAGTGGAACAGTATTTTTAGCCCACTCCAGTGGTGCCTTACTCTTCCTTGTCCTATCCTACCTCTTCCTGCCCGGGACTGGAGGTGGAGGGGTTGGCCCTGCACAGCTCCTGAATAGGGTTTTGGTTCTGCTCTCAAGGGGAGCTCATTAAATTGCAGCAGATAAATCCACATGGCTAAGCACATTTCTTGAGAATGTTTTGCAACTTAAACTGTTTCTTCTTGTCCCTCTTTCTAATGAGCACAAGAAAAATCTGCACAGCATCTTACCCAATCACTGTGTGATCACCCTGATAAACATCACAAGCAGGTAAGACTTCATATATCCCAATTACCTCCAGGAGTGGGACACATATTCCAACCTTTCCATGTCTATATGAGGGTTGCAACACAGCGGGGTTACTACTTGAGCTCTTGTCCTGCTGGTTAATAAGCTGTTATAATGACATATGAATTTGGCCTGGGACTGGTCCATGCCCATCTGGCACATAGACAACAGCTCTTCTGCTTCCACCTTCTCCCCTTGATGGAACTGATACCTTATAAAAACAGACGCCGCTCTCTTCACCCAGTGCATCTCAGCTGGAATTTGAAGCTGGTAAATGAAGGTAAAACATTCATTGCTGTGACCCAAACAGGAAATGTGAAGTGGCCCTGTGTGGGGGTGAGGGGTGGGAGAGGAACTGAGAGGTTCCCCAGCACAGGTGATGCCAGAGTCAGAGGTACAGCTATAAAAAAAGAGACACATCTCCTGCAAAGCATTAACAATATCCAAAGAGAACAGGAAAGGTCTCATTTCTACTCATCCACCATCATATGATGAGAAGAAAAGCATGACCACACAGAAGATGTGCAGTTGGGGTATTTTAAGAAAAAAATCAGAACTATAGGGTAGGGAATATTAGAGAAGACGATCCAAAGAGATTGTAATCCCTTCTATTGGACAGTAGGAGAACAAAGACATGGAATCATAGAATAGTTTGGGTTGGAAGGGACCTTAAAGCTACCCCTGTGCCATAGGCAGAGACACCTTCCACTAGACCCGGTTGTTTCAAGCCCTGTCCAATCTGCCCTTGAACACTTCCAGGGATGGATTAGCCACACCTTCAACTTGTGCCAGGGCCAGGGAATAATTTATGATGATAGAATCAGAGTAAAGAAGACTGGAAGGACCAGCTTTGAAGTTTGATCTGAGATTGCCCAGGGTTTTTTGTAAAAAGAGATTTTCAAATATCTCCAAAGATGGAGATTCCCCAACCTAGACCCCTGTTCCACTAACTACATTCATGGGGAAAAGGTTTCCTAATTGGATTTTCTTCTCTTCTAATTCCAGTTGTTAACTCTTTTGCTATCACTGAGCATCTCCCATGAGAGGCTTGTCCCGCTCTCATCTCTACATCATCCTAGACCTGCAGATAGTAAAAAAGTCTGTCTTTGCCTGAGCCTCTCCCTGTGTGCTCTGAGCTCCAGTTCCAACCAGCTTGGTGGCTTTGCTGTATTCTGTCACCATTTACCTGGTACTGGGGAGCCCAAACTTGTCCCAGTGCCCTGTTTGACAAGTGTCAAATGGAGAGAAGGAACCACTTTCCTGGTCCTGCTGGCTCCACTCCTGCCACCATCACCCACAACATGGTTTGTTTTCATTGTCTCAGGTTCTTTCCCCAAAAGCTGTTCTCCAGTCCAGCAGACTTCAGGTTGTAGACACCCTGAAAGATGTCCCATCCTGTCTCAGCAACTGAGGGTGATCTACTCAGGCTCCTGAACTCTTTTCCAGCTCCATGTTTTTATTCATCCAAGTCACATGTATCCTTAATTCCCAAAGAATTCAATAAAAAAACTTGGGAAAACTTTTCTGCTCTTTCCTCTCTCTGTGGTTTTTAAATTTTACACATCTTAAACCCCAGTAATTTGTTTGTCACTGGAAGCATTCATCCTGTATAGCTTCTGTGAAAAGAATATGTGATAAAAGTAGAATTATCACTTGCAGGAGCAGCACAAGAACAAACCTAGTAACATACCCTTCTGCAATATGGGACCTGCATGGAGGATCAGTCATGAGCTCTTAACCACCAGACCTGGAAACAATTCTTGGCTGCATGCTTCTTCCTGCTGCTCTTGGTAGCTTTTTGTTGTGATAAATGACACAACTGCTTTTCCTACAGGCTCATGTTTTTGTGTCAGGAATGTTTAAAGGCAGCAGCCGAGCTGAGCCTCATTCCTCCAGGGACTGCCTGGTCACCTAGAAGGGGATGGGCCTCTTCCTGGTGGCCACATCTAGACTTTCCCTAGGATTTGGAGAGCAGAAGCTGCTGTGGGGGTTGGCAAGGAATGAATCTCTATAGGTGAGAAAGTCCTGCAAAGTTTGATCTTTGAAAATGTCCTAAAAGAAGGGATAGAAACCTGCTCAACCTGAAGTCACAGACCTTGGCAATCCAGACTCTTTCTAGTAACTCAGAATAGATCTAGGTCTTAAAATTTCACATTTCTAGGACTCATACATTCCCAGATTGTTCCTACTCCCTGCCTGTGTGCCTTTCCCCATTCTCCCGCTAAGTGAGCTAAAGAGGCTGCCACTGCCAGGAAGGGAGCACAGGATTGCTGGTCCCCATGGCTTGGTATGATGTCCAGTTGCTGTCACAACTCTTGCTTTGGCTAGAGCAGGGATGGATCAGAACCCTCTGTCCTCATCCGAGGTGGGGCTGTGAAGATTCTACCTGGGTGGCACTTCTGGCCAAGGAGGTGCTGTTCATCTCTGAGGAGAGGTTGAGTAGAACTGGGGGATCTGGTGTGCCAAAGGGTGTCAATGATCCAAGTGCTGGGTTCCTCCTTCTCCTGCACATCCAGCTGTTGAGGTTAGCTCCAGTCTTCAGAGTTACTGTTTCTGGGGAGCTGGAGCATCCCTCCCACACAATCAGCACATTGCTTTCACTGGCAGTCTTCCCTTTGACTGTAGAGGCGAAAACATAAAGGTAGGTGTTCACCCCATGATGCTCCCTGGCAAAATACTTGGAGCCCTTTGCAGGGAAGAACAGGATCAGCCAAGCTTTCTCCTTGTGTCCAACATATGCTAACACTTCCACATCCCTGAGGACCTCCTTTCAGGCACCTTTTGGAATCCAGGACCTACTTTTCATCTGAGAAGTGAAGTTTGAGCATTCAGCAATGGCTTAGACCCCAATCCTGGAGAAATCAGTGCAAAGGATGCTGGCAGATTACACAGTGTGCAGGAGACAGCCTGTGGGGAGAGGGATGGGTTAGAAACAGGAATTTGGTTCAGTTCCATCATATTTCCAGTGAGTCTCAGTTTATAAATAGTTCAGGTCAACCAGTGCTTCTTTGACACTTTTTTGAGGCTGAGGATGCTTTGGGGTTAATACTTTGAAACTTTTCTTTCCTGGCTGCCCCCATCACCTTGCCTGCCAGGAAAAGTCCAGCACAAGAGTCAAAAAGGTGCCTGTCTGAATTAATGAGAAGCCAGCACTGAGCTTTTACCAGGGCATGGCCTGGTTGGTACCAAGGAGTCTATAAAGCATCATGGGTCCTGGCTGCTGACCGGCTCCCAGGGCTGGTTCTCAAATGAGTGGGGCTTGTCTCCCATTCTCAGCAGTGTGGAAGCAAGCTGGGAAGACAGATAGAAGTGATGGTTCTGAAGGATAGTTTAACATCTGGAAATTATTAGCTGTAAAGTCACCAAAGTCATAGAGAGTGATCTGTCCTTGTAAGCTTCTCTCCTGAGCAGATGGGAATTGCAACACTCACCTGGCAGAGTAAATGCTGTGTGGACAGAGTTTAGGGCTTGGGAGTGGGGATTCGCTCCAAGAGTTCTCTTCTAACAGTGTTTGGGATGTTGAGCAACAGATCCACCTTTTGCCATGAGCTGTGTGAAACGAGTATCTCAGCAGCCGTCTCCTGAGGTGCAGTGAGGATACAAAGGCTGAAGGGAAAGAGCAGAGATATTTGCAGTGCAGTTTAACTGACTGTTTTGAGCTCCAGTTAGATTCAAAAAGAGAAGTGAGTGTAGTGTCCCATTCTTGGGGTGCAGGCATCCCTTGGAATAGGTAAGTCTTGCTGTAAAAGCTTTATTTTTGCCCATCAATAGAAACAACTTTTGAGGAGCAGCACATGTGGAGCCATTCCTACAGAGCTGCACCCTTAGCAAGACCAGGTTGTATTTTTCTATAACAGCTGCAGCCGGTCTGAAGCTGCATAGATAAATTTGGCCCTAAAAGAACCCCAAACTAGAGAAGCCTAGTAAGCATGTCCCCGGGTGAAAAAATGATAGATTGGATTCGAACTCAAACAGAGGACCCCAGACAATCCCTTTCAACCTGTTATGGGTTAACACACTCTGGTTTTTAGCTGAACAGGAATATGGAATATTGCCCTGTCAGGACCCTTATAATTGTTTGGAAAGGACAGGAACCTATCAGGGGCCAGTTTTGGCTATTGGCATGTGGTTTGACCACTGAGAAAACGGAATGCAACTTTTGGTAATATCCATATAAAGCTGAGACTGGGTTCAAGACACCCTCTTTTCTTTCGGGGTGGGGTGGCCTGGCCAGCTGAGCCCCATTTTCCCCTGTTGCCGGTGGGAGAGAGGAGAGGCTGCAGCTCAGGGCTGGCTGTGTGCCAGGGGTCACAGCAGAGAGGGCCTGGGCATGGCAGGGCCCGGTAACAGTGAGCAGCAGGGGAGGGGAGGAAAAGCCCTGGTTACTAACAGCTAAGGAGTTTTAAGCTCACCCTGGCAGCTGCCCATGCCGCCAGCCAGGGCTGGGGGCATGTTCTGCCCCCGCCCCCTTCCTTCTTCAGGCTGCAGGGAGCAGCTCTGAGCAGCCCAGGCCATGAAAATGAGGGGGTGGAAAAGAAGGCATCCACCAGCCTCCTCCACCGGCATGACTTTGAAAGCTTTGCGGCTGCCACCAGGCAGAGATGACATGACCACCGCAGCTCTGGGCAAGTTTTAAGTCTTTCCTGTCAGCAGATGGAACTTTCAGAGCACTAGCCCTTTCCAGAGTGAGAACAAACAAAGTGATTGAACTATAGAAAGACACAGCATGAAACTGGAGTCAGTGAAGAGAGAGTGAAAAGACTGCTTGGAACAAAGAAGTGGCCTAATTTGGCTGGATGTCTCTAGTAAACTACAGAGAATGGACTATTTTTTCTGTAACATATGAATGCCACTGGGGGGGATGTAAGGTTTTAGTTAAAAGTGATATGAAGCTCTCTGCTCCTAAGGAAAAGGAGATTGTTAGTGTTTGAGATGATGATGATTTTGGAGATAGAAGAAGAGAATCTTTGTTTGGTACTAGAGGAGGCATCCTTAAACAGGACCCCTAATAAGCAGATATGGTCCATATGCAGTTTTGGGAAAGCTGCTAATGGCTAGGATTTCACAGTTTGCAGCGGGTTCTTCAGGCCGCTGCAGATTTGTGGCATGGAAGCCACCAGAGAACTGTTCCTCTTGTGTTGATGTCTCCATAGGACTCTAAGAGAGACTTCTCTCCCCAAAAAACTGATGAAAGACTATTTTAAATGGTGAAACTGACTGAAAATTACAGGTTTTGTCTCTTTTATGTTGTATGTGAGAAAGTGAATTGTTAGTGGGGAGGAGAAGTGCTTTGAAAGTTTTCATTTTGATTTTCATTTTTCCTTCTTTTTGGTGTGTGTTAATAGATCTATTTGTTTTATCTTTAAGTTTGAGCTTGCTTTGCCTCTCCTAATCCTACTTCACAGGAGAAAAAGAGAGTAAACACTAAGACCACTACACTAAATTTAGCAAACAGAATTCAGTGAGCATGAAACCACTACATGAATTGGTGTTTCTGCCTGGTTTCAAATTTAAACCTAGAACACTACCCTAAATGCAGATGTATCATTGGCCAGTGAGCTGGGTGGTGTTGAAACCTCAACCAATTACATGCGTAAGCATGGGAATTTTGAACCCCCTAAAAAAGGTAACAACAATAAACCCAAGCTGTTTGTTGCATGACCTTTGGTGATTTCTGTTGTATGCCTGTCTCCCAACTGCATCCCCAGCATAACAACTGGTGAATTCCTGAAGCAATGACAGCACCGTCCACATGTAGAGCTGGGGAGACAGAGAGCAAGTGTGGAAAACCTGTCTGCAGCAAAAAAAGCTGCCAAAAATGACAGAGAGAGTTGACCAAAGCATGAAGAGCCGACCAAAGTCCAGACCCCTTTTGTAAATAACTTTTAAATAGAAGAACAGCACCAAGAAAATTGGAGGATGGGTTTCACTGGAAGAAAATGCAGTTTTTAAGATATTGACCTTTTTTTTACTTCAGTGCGGGGGTAAAGTATGAGCGACAGGCTCTGTAAGCTGCTGTGGACATTATAAAGACCTGGAGGCTTGTGAAACAGGTTTTAGAAGCTGCTATGGACGCCATGGAAATTATAAAGCCCTGGAGGCTTGTTTCAGACTGGCTGGGGTGGCTGGAAGCTGAGCGGGACACAGGGACAGCAGATGCCACGAGCACTGCTTCCTGAAACACTCAGCAAGGGTCAGGAGTGGGACAAAGCAGTGGGGGGAGCAGAAACCATCTTGGGCGTGCAGGCAAAGAGGATGGGCAAGGAACCAGTGGGGGAGCAGCCGTTATTCACTGGAGTTCCCCTGCTGCCACTAGCATTGGTAGCATTTGCATCACATGCAGGTTTGCCCGTGCTCCAACCACCCGAGCCTCTGCCACTGCCAGGTGCATCCTCAGAATGCCTGGGCCTGCCCACACCAGGGCTGCAGGAGCCATCTTTGGGCTCCATTCCCCCATACTGCCATTGACACGCACAGCACGCCCCTGCCTGCAGCTGATTGGACAGCCCAGTCACTGCCTGGCACGCCCACTTGCAGCTTCAGCACGCAGGCAAAAGCTGGAAGTCAAGTGGCAACACTAGCAGTGCCGGTGCAGAACTGTGCATTATAAACCTGGAAATGCTAGCAAAAAGTTGCTGATACCCGTAGCCATGGGGCACTGTATCATAACAGAGCCAGGCCTTGAGACGTCTGAAGGATGCCGTGGCAGCCAGCATCCGAGGGGCTGGGGAGCCCTGCCGGCTGTGGGCAGCTGTGGGGAACTGTGGAGTGGAGCAGGGCTGCCCAATGCCGAAAGCTTCCTCAAAGCAGGTGCTGAGTTATGTCTCATAGCAACAACCATCTGCAGCCAAAGCCCAACACAGCACTCTAAACCAACCACAGTTGTGCCGAAACACACCATCCTGGGGGTTTTGAACAGATGCTGCTGCGCCTGGACTCGCACCACTGCTGAAACCCCCGAGACCGAAGTGGGTCCTTCAGCAGCTGCCACGGGTCCTGTTCCTACTCCCTGCAGTGGTGGGGGGGAGGAGCGATGGCTCAACCGAGTGGGCAAAGCCGTGTTAGAGAGATGCTGAGACTGGGGAATAGTGGGCGGGGCTGTCCCGGCCACCGCAGCCCACCACAGCCCACTGTAGCCACTCACTGTAACAATGCAACAGCCCTGCATGCAGAGCAGGCCCAAAGGAACTACTCACAGAATTTAGACACATTAAAAAGCGCCTTTGGTAATGATATCAATAATCGGACATGACAAACAGTTGCCATAGGAACGACACCCATTCTAATGTTGGTTTCTGTGGTACCTTTGACAGCTTTAGCCCTCATGCTATGATGAACTGGACTCTTTTCTTTTCAAATATGCATTAAGGTTCCAATATAATCCTGTGTAATATTTACAGTCTGCAGCATGGCCCTCAATGGTGAAACACGGGAGATTTGCAATGACTTGCTGGAATTTCCAAAAGTTTATACAGGCACCTCGTGGTGCTTGAGTACCTCTAGGTTCAGAACCTCAAGAAGAGGGGACTTCCTGAACAGAGAGGTCTGAGCTGAGCCATTCAACTAACCTAAGAGACACTGTCCTCTGGTTCCTCTGCTTTTCTCCACATAGATATATGAAGGAGTGCTCCTCAATGGAGCTCTGAGCAACCTGATTTAGTGGAAAGTGTCCCTGCCCATGCGTCTTGGTTTGAAAAACAGGTGTCTGCCAAGTAAGATGGGAACCTCCCTTGGAATGGAAAATGTGACCCCTTCCCTCCAAATTATTGTAAGTTTGAAATTACAGGGCTTTCAGGCAAAGATATGGGAAAAGGAATAACAGTTCTTCACTAATATGTGTATATATATATAACAAAAACAAACAACAACAGCATCCACAACAAACAAATCCAGAAATCCAATAACAGCTTTTTCTCAGTGGTCAAGCACTTTCCCCTTTGGTGCAGTTACAGTCACAGCCGGCAGGGGCGCTGTTGGCTCCTGGCCAGGCAGGGCAGGTGTGATTATTCCCCCGCGGCTGCAGGGGGCGCTGTGACACAAGCTCAACAGCCTCTCCACAGGGTTAATGGTGCCTCTGGGAACAAGAGAGAAGGGGCTCCCTTTGCAAATTCACAGAGGGCAGCTGGCCTCAGGGCCACTTGGGAAGCTCACTGGACTGTAGCAGGAAACCTTGGAGCAGCAGTCAGGAACAGCAGAGGCGGGCACACCTGGAGTGGAAAACAAAGTGCAGCAACGACTCCAGAGTGGTGCCAGAAACCACGGGATATCTAGGTGGACATGGGGTGTTGGGTTAAAGCGTTGCAGCTGCCACAAAGAGCTGGGAGACTCTCCCTCCAGTGGGGGTCAGGGTCTTGGATTTTCTCTAAAGCACCTGAGTAGATGGTGTGGATCCTTCTCAGTGAGGTCGGGTATTGAAAAGATACCAGTTCAACAGCCGTTCTTACATGCAAAGGCTCACCCACAGTAGGAGAAGCAGTAAAGGGCTGATCTCCATGGTGGTATCAAATTTTCCCCTGCAGTGGCACCAGCCGGTCGCTTCCCCTCAGATCCCAAGAGCAAGAGAGAGTGAGGAGCTGAGCCCAGCCACTCACCCTCCAGCCAAAATCTCGAAGTATATCTGCACTTTCCAGCCAGCTGCACCCCTTCCCCCATCTTGGCCACTTCTGTCTCTCTTAAGTATCCTCATTACTATCTCTTAGGCAACAAATGGGAGAAAATTCCCTGAGAGAAAGAAAAATAAAAGGAAAAATCCTAACTTCCAGTGCCATGGCAGGGATGTTGGAACAAGATGAGCTCTAAGGGTCCTTTCACCAAATCAGTCTGTGATTCTAGGACGTCTTTCTTCAAATGGAAAAGTTATATCCAGTTTTGTTTTTTGGAGACTTTGGCATAGATGAACAGAGTAAAAGTAACCTCTGCTCCAAAGAGCTTGAAGTCTTAATGTGAAAGAAGATGAGGACGACTGAGGAAATGATGAATCAGTAAATTAGTCAGGAGAAAGATGTTCTCTGTATTTCAGTTCCTTTATAAAATCCTTTTCAAGTATCTCGGTGAATTAGAGTTTTTGCCCTGGCTCAGTGTTTGAAGGCTGCCCTTGAATTCAGGCACTGAAACAACCCTGGGATTGTTCTCCTATTTTCTGTTTAAATATCAGAAATCCTCATGTCTCCTGGAATATCAATCTGTCAGGCTGCAGAAATCATTAGACCATTAAGATCACACATGCACCTGCAGTCTTTGCTCTTTATTGTTACAGCTGTGTATGTGCATGTGGGAAGAATTTAGGAATTAAACAGGGTAACATTACTGAACAACCCAGGAACACTGGAGCAACATGATTGAACAGTAGATTTAGCTACAGAGCACTTGGTTTGTCTTTCCCTGCCTTCACAGCTCTGGGCTGGGAGGTGTGGGGTGATCTATCGCACTTTGCTATGGAGATCACAGTTGCTCTCTCTAAATTAAAGCAAGGAGAGCTGCAGCATTTTGTGTCAGAATAAGGCTGAGCTGAACTTGCAGGTTGAGCAACCTGATCTGAGAGAGCTGTGATCTTGCTGTGAGCAGAGGTTGGACCACAACTTCCAGATGTCTGTCCAACCTCAATTATTTTGTGATTCTGGTTTTTACCACAATGATGTGAGTCACAAATAACTAGTTCTGGTGCAAACATTCCAGATAGTTATGGTAGGTGGTGCAAAGTCCACCTGGCAGCCCTTAACTAGTGGTATCACCCAATAATCAATGCTGGCATTAGTGAATGTCTTCACTGATCACCTGGATGAAGTTTACTCCCAGAAAGCTTGTGGGTGGCAGTAGACTAAGGTAAGGAAGTGGCCAACGGACTGGAGATCAAGGCTGCTACTCAGAAGAGGGCTCTGAGCAGGCCTGAGAAACGGGCTGACAGGAACTTGACCAAGTACAACCAGGCCACATGTGAGTTCTTACATCTTGGATTGAACAATCCCATGCAGGATGAGCATCTGAACCTTAGATCATACTCTTCAGGCAAGGAAGGACAAGGCTCTGCCCCCATCATCTTGTGCAAATAATTGTGCATTGCATTCTATCTGCCACAGAGAAGGGGTGCAGTTCATCAGGTAGATGTTTGAAGGCTTTCCTGAACAAAATACAAAGGAATGTCCCATGAGGAACTACTGTACAGCCAAGGAGATCAGACCTTTTCCCAGCTGTTCAACACATCCTGTAGCTTTTCCCAAGAGCTGCATCTTGCAACACATATCTTTCCACCTACAAGCCACAGAAAATTATGCACTCAGCAAGTGGAGGAGGAAGCTTTTCACCCAACATGTTGGTCTTTGCCTTTCATTGTTCCACTTGAATGGTGAATCACAGAATTACTGAGGTTGTAAAAGCCTCTAAGATCATTGAGTCCAACTAATCCCCAACAAACTACCAAGGTCACCATTAACCTATGTCCCCAAGTGCCACGTCCAGGGATGAGGACTCTACCACTGCCCTGGGCAGTCCTTGCCAGGGCTGGACAACCTTTTCAGGGAAGGTATTTTCCTAACATCCAACCTGAACCTCTCCTGGCACAATTGGAGGCTCTTTTCTCTTGTTCTGTTCCTTGTTCCCCGGGAGAAGAGTCTGACCTCTACCTAGCTACACCCTCCTGCCAGGGAGTTGTGGAGAGCGAGCCTCCTTTTCTCCAGTCTGAGCCCCACCAGCTCCCTCAGCCACTCTTGGAGCTGCAGCCTCTTCCCCAGCTCCGTTCCCTTCCCTGGACATGCTCCAGCCCCGCAGTGTCCTTCTTGTTGGGAGGGGCCTAAAACTGGCCCCCAGGACTGGAGGAACTTCAGCAGTGCCTGGAACAGGTCATTGCCCTGGTCCTGATGCCACACCATTGCTGGTACAGGCCAGGTGTCCTAGGCCTTCTTGCCCACGTGCCCTTGGCCTTCTTGACCACCTGGGCACATCTAGGTTCTTTTCCAGCCAGCTCTTAATCAAAATTAAGGAAAAAGTCTGGTGGACACTTGCAAGTCCTGCACTTGTATATGTGCTCTGCCACAGAGCTCCTCTCTGTTAACTCTCCCCACACAGAGGTGTCTCCAGGAGCCCTTCTCAGGGGCACCATCAGAGAGGTGTCAAAGCATGAAGGTATTCCAGGGAGGTGGGTGCTTACATTCAATCAACTGTAGTAGGGCAGGGTGTGTTTTGTCCATAAACAGAAGCATTTGGGTTGCTGCTAACCTTTGGTGGAAACCAGCAAGTTTTTCTCCAGCCTTCTCTGCTGAGATGCTGATGAGGAGTCGTCCGGAGAAGTTGTGATGCTGAAATGCCCAGATTTCCTTCCCAGGCCAGTCAAAATAAAGAACTTGGATTCTTTTCTGCATTGGCTGCTGGTGCTGAAACCTCTCTGGGGATGGTGCTGGAAGGGCCAACATGCAAATGCACTCTGATGACAGGCCTAGTAAACACCTTCTTGGGCTGCAGAAGTGAAAAATGACAGTAATTTCCTGCCCACACCAACCACTCAGAAATGTTCCCCCATGAATTTTTATGAGGCTGCAGAGCCTGGAAATGGCAGAAAGGACTAAACAGTGGAGAGAGAAAAACTGATTGAGAGGAAATTATTGGTGTGGAAGTTTGTGAAAATTCAGAAACTTCTCTGAAGACCCGAGGTGTGATTTTGACCTGATCCAGAGAGGTGACAAAACTTGAGTCTATCCAAGGCCGCACATTTGTAGAGCCCCTTGCTGAGACTTTGACACACTTTAGTGTGTTTAGTGGGCAGGAACTGATGCAAAGTGTGGACACAAAGCAGACAGATGTCAAAGCACTGGCGTTTCCCTGCCTTAATGATCGAGTGTCTTGTAATTATCATGAGTTTTGTGGGGTTTCATGGTGTCTTCAGGAACATCCCAATCACCAGGGTTCCGTGGAGGCTGCCTATGCCCTCATATATCGCATAGCAGGGTGAGTCCTTCTGGGAAGGGCATAGGAAGGGATGTCTCACCCTGTTCCAGGGCACATGCACTTACAGGCATGTATTTTCAGATGTCCTGGTGCCAACTCAGAGGTTGAGGCACATGCAGGGACATGCCTAAACCCTGGCTCCTTCTTACACCTTCCATCCAGAGCAGGCAAACCTAGTAGTTTTCCAAGGGCTGGATCTTTTTCCAGCTGTTCAAGGCCTCAGGTCCCAGCTTTTCTAGCCTCAGCCACCTTCCATAGCCCTGTGGTTATGCTGCAGGCCCAGGAATAAGCAGTCTTGGTTTGGTGTGGACTCAAGGCGCCAACAGCTTGCCATGGGCTAGACAGGATGGGGTGAAGCAGTGTCCTCTGTGCAAGAGCCCCAAGAGAAACAATCACTGGGGGTGGCTCTGCTGCTCTTCCACTGTGCAGAATTTTATTGATGCTGAGGAGTTTAAGAAGAGGTGCAAGGGAGAACATAAGGGGGAAAAAATTGTCAAAATGTAATTCAAAAAGAGAATACTCTAATTTTTGTATAGGTTGTGGTATTCATTGCCTTCAACTTGCCCAAATGCTGAAAAATATGGTAATTGCACTGAATGTGGTCACACAACTTTTATGGAACATCGAGTGGGTGATTCTTGGAAAAAAACCCCACCTTTCTTCTTTAATGTCATTGGAAAATTGCTGAAAGAAAAAGAATGTTTTTTGAAGGATCCAGTTTGAGCTATGGGAAGACTATAGACGTGATCTAGTTGAAGGTGTCTCTGCTCATTGCAAGGGGGTTGGACTAGGTGACCCTTAAAGGTCCCTTCCAACCCAAATCTTTGTTTCTTTGATTTTCCAAACTGAGGGCAATCTTGGCTTTTTGCAATTCCACTGCAAGTTTTCTATATTAACTCATTACTGACCTTGTTGTTAACCTCATTGTGTTTTTTCATTAGTAACATCCCTATATCACGACTACCTTTTCCCTCAGGGATCTTCAACTGCTTTTGAGACAAAGGCACATTTATTATCTCTGCGTTAGAGATGGAGAAAACAAGATGTATGAATGGGATTGATCTGGTGTGATGGAGTTTTTACATCTGGACTAATTGCTTGAGACTCCCTTTATTGTTTCTGGAGAGAAACAGACACTCCTACTCATTACTTCCTAATAGAGATGATTAAAATAGCTCAGGTGACCAGCTTCAACATATTTATGCAGTGCTTGTGATGGGCATCTACAGAGAGAGTAGGGAGAAAGTAGAGACAGCCTCTCTAGGAGCATTTTTTCTCTTTAACTACACGTGCAAGATACTTGTATCTAAATAGTCACAGGCTCTTTCCTGTCCCAGTATGTGATGATGGATGGATAGATAACCTTTCTCCATAAACATATGCATAATTAAGGGTAAATTTTTCATTGTCATCTCCAGCTTGTGGTGAACAAGTTATTTTTCTTTTTGTTTTCCATGGAATATTGTTGTGGGTGAAGAGATCTGACCTATGTCTAACATAATATTCTTGGATGGGTTTTTTGAGTAATGGCATTGTTAATGTATAACCCTCAGCAAGAACAATTTGCAGTGTTGTGAACTTTTGAAAAGGACCTGACAACAGCTCTCCAACCACAGTGGTTTTACAGGGGTCTGCTCCAGCTCCACAGGGCTTGGAAAGAGGGAAGAAAAAGGAAAAAAAAAGGCATCACAGGTGTGTGCAAGTTGCCTTTCAAGTTTGTGATCTTGGTAAAGGGGCCTAGCATCTGCTGTGCAATACCCACAGTAGATGCATCATTCTCTTTGGGGCATGAAAAGCTCCAAGTGCTCAATGGTTTTTTAAGTAGTCTAAACCTAGAGTCACAGGGTCACCTTTATGATTTTCTCAAAAGGTTTATCTTCACCCATGGCTATCTACTACATGTGAACATAAAGCCAGCAGACTTGTACCCAGAAGCTGCAGAGATCTTACGGATAAGAAGAAAAACACATGAGTAAAGATGCTGTTGCCTCTCCTGTGGGCACACCGTCCCTCTGGGACACCAGGACCTTGGTTCAGTCCAATTTTCTCCAGACTTGCTTGTGATAAGATATAGGCCCAATCACCATGAATTTAGGTGAGACTTCAGTGCAAGCTGCTGCTCTAACAATTGAGGTCTTCATGATGTAGCATGGGCTGGTCTGGTGCATCCAGAAGTCCCAGTGTGATTCTTGCTTGCTAGGATTTTTAGAAATTAATTTCTTCCTCCATGTGGGGTTTGGGTCCCCTGAGGGGCTCAATGAAGAAGACGAATGTTCAGAACCAGGCTTCAATTGGCTGAAAGCCAATTGTCTGCCAATATTTACTGCACAATCCCATGCCAGAAAGGGCTAATGTGGAACTCCTGTGTCATCATGCCAAGATTAACAGCAACAAGAGAAATTGGCTGTGGAGTCAGGGTCAGATGGGGTGAGACCCTAATGTTAAGATGCTTTGATGGTTATCAAAGGATTTAAACAGGGGTTTTATTGTATGGGTGGGATGAGGAGACTGCAAGAGAGAGGAAGAGCAGGTTCATGGTGAGCTGGTGTGGAGAAACCTTCAGAGGTATGGTGGGACCCAGAGTGGCAAGAGCACTGACACCAGCACCGTGAAAATATTGGTGGAGTGAGGATGCATGGATTTTCTATCTGTAACAAAGCAGTGATGGAAAGCATCAGCTGGGGAGCCATGCTGCCATTCTACCAACACCCTCTTGTGTGTGCCACAGCTCTGGGACCCGGAAGAAGTCACCCTCATTCCTCTGATGCCAGTGGATGCTGTGGGTATGTTAATGTGCTGTTAGCAAGATCTGGTCACCTCTCTCACTTCACCTGTTCTAAGTGGCCTCCCTCTTGACTGTGACAAGGAGTGGGGACTCAGCCAGACTCTGTGGCCAACATGCCAGGCACTGCTGACACACAGCAAAGTTAATACAACCATAATGAGGGGAAAAGGCTGCCTTATTAATTACCATGGATTACAGAGGAGGAACCAAGGACAGGAACAAAGCAAGCCATCCAGGCTGGTGGATTAGATGGTTGGAAATCTCCCCAAATTGCCTGAATCCTCTTAACCATGTTTTAACCATAGGACCCCCATGCTGGCATCCACCTCCCAGGAACTGCTGTCCATGATATCCCTCCATCCAGTCAGACTAAAAATTTGGCCTACAAGAGAGACATCAAGCTTACCTGGCCTCCCAAAGATGTGTGACCAACACCCTCTTTCTCCCTGCTGAACAAAATCATGTGCAACTGAGATGTCCTGACTGTATTCCCTCGAGATGAGCCCTTCTGCCTTTGTGGTACCAGACTCCTCTGGAAGCAGTAAACTTGAACTATTATTAAAATAATAGAGAGACCCCAGAGGATCTTTAACCAGCAGATCTTTAATAATTACTACCTCTAAGGCTGTTGCTACTCAATTTGAACCAGGGTTTCTCATGCTATCTGAGTCCTGGAGCAGAACACAAGTCTGTTCCCACAGGGCTATGAGTGCCATGTGACTTAATTGTCCTTGATATTTTTCTAGTCATGTCAAAGGTTTACTTGGAAATGTTATATAGCTGAGAAAGAGTTTATTATTTGCTGTCAGGGGGCAAATAACACCAAGGCATCTCTGAAGACATCTATAACATATCTGTGTAATGTGAAGGTTAAAATAAATCAGTAAAAAGAGACACTCTCTTGAGGGCAATATACTTTAAAATATTTCATCAGAAGGCCTGGATATTATTGCACTTGCAATTAATCTTCTTGGTTATAGCACAGCTTGTTTTCTCCTGCCACATTATCTCTCTCTGTTTTCAGCAGCCACTAGATGTCAGGCAGAAATTCTTTGGCATTGTTTTTAAGAAAATTCCTGTCTAAATTGGAAGCTGTTGAGTTTCTTCATTCATTTGAGGTCCAAAAAAATGCCTGATATGGTGGAGATGCCTTGGTATCTCAGCTGTCCCCAGCTTCTCCCTTTGGTTTGCAACCATGAATCACTTCATGCAGCTGAAAAGGCCTCACTCTGGCAAAATGATAACCACAGCACTGACCATCTTTCATCCACTGCATGCAAGTAATGGATATTTTAGTATTACTACTCCTGAATTTTGCCTGGGTTTAAAGACTGGCTTTTGGAGCGTTTGTAGCCCTTCTGTTATAAGATCATCATGTTGCAAGTATTCTGTGACTTGATTTTTATGACAGGAGTGAGAAGCTTTTGTTTGTAAGATGAGTGGTGGGGACAAATCTCGTATAACAAAGAGATGCTTGCAAGGAGCCATGACACGAAATGGACTTGGGGAGCCAGTGCTTGAGGACGGTGATGGGAGAAGACACTTTATGGGTGGTTCATGCATGCAAGGAGGCCATCTTGGTGCAGATATTCCCCTCCTATCATGTGCATCATTTGCATGAACCTCCTACCCAAGAAGGATCAGGCTCTTTCACAGAAAGAATTCAGCGGGAAGGTGCCAGAGACCAACATGTCACTCCCTGTCTCCTGTTGCAAGAGTCATTGTTGACTGTTGCAAGAGTCATTGTTGACTATTGCAAGGGTCATTGCAATACATTTTTTTTCATACAAGGGAAAGGGGGAACAAATGCAAACTGTGAGTCCCACAAAATGGAAATGCTATTGAAATGTTTTCTCATAAGTTCTCTGCCTCAGCTGTCCGCTTCCTGACTCTTGAGCAAGAGCTGATTGCTGTGAACAGCTCTGCCCTCAAAGCAATGACCTGCTAGAGAGGACCAGTTCTCTTGTGATGGGTCCTGTCTGGGAAGAGAATGCTTAAATACAAAAGGTTAATGCAGGAGGACAGAGTGAGGGTGTCTGACATTTGGAGATGATAAAAATGCTCCTGCCTCTCATGGCCCCTGGCAGCCCTCCCTGCCCTTTGAATGCCTTTGCTTCTTTAACCCAGCCTGCTGCAAGTTTGAAGTGGCTTTTCCCCCTGTATTGGAGAACAAGTGGTTTGGGAAATCTTCCTGATTCATGTTGTATTTTGATTCATAAGTTTCCTCCTAATGTGCATGGCTTTTCCATGGGAGGCTGAGAATCACAGAATCATGGAATCATTTAGGTTGGAAAAGCCCTCTAAGATCACTGAGTCCAACCATTAACTCAGCACTGCCAAGCCCACCACTTAAACCACTTCCCAAAATGCCATATCTACATGGCTTTTAAAACCCCTTCAGGGATTGTGACTCCACCCCTGCCCTGGACAGCCTATGACAGGGCAAAACAACCCTTTGAGAGAAGAAATTTTTTCCTAATTTCCAATCTAAACCTCACCTGGTACAACATGAGGTTGTACGTGTCTTCTTCAGAGGGTAAATATTTGAATCAATGCAATATGTAATAGTTTTACTGTGATGGAGAGAGGCTGCAGCCATGGACATTGTGCTTGGAAACAGAGATGCTTTCTAAACACAAATTACAGGTGTGAGCTATGTTTCTTTTGTGCCATGGTGTTTGTTGCAGGCTGGCATTCTGATGCATCTTGCCCCAGCTCAGGCAAGGCTCACCTGTATCCTTCATCTAGCTGAAGAGGTTTCAATGTATTCCAAAACTGTGAAATGCTGAAAACTTGGCAGCAAATGAAACAAAACAGGTTTTGTTCTTTTCTCTCTTCTTTTTTATTGATCTTACTGGAATGTCCTCATCAAGGACAAAATCTCATGTAAGTTTCTTGCAGAAAGACTTTATACTTAGCATTACTGAGAACAGGATTTGGCTCCTCACCTCCAACCTCAGCCTGTTGAACTCAGCCTTTTTCAACATAACCAGTGCTTTTAAATCCTGGTGCTTGGGGGTAGGATGTGTGCAGGTGAACAGATTCTCTGTCCCCCGGCACTGGTTTTGAAGACAAGATGAACTGTTACTGTGCTTTCCCTTGTGGTGTCAGTCTGGGTGGTAGACCTACAGAGACCCCTTTTTTATGGAAGTTTTATAGTAGAGCCTGTGGAATTTCATCATTCTGGGCATCTTTGGGACAGAAGAAACCTCAAGACACCCCTTAGTCTAAAGGACCACCAAGGACCATGCTGCCAGAAAAACCCACAACAGAAATTAGTCCAGGTTTTTCAGTGTTTCACTTCTATCAACTTAGTAGGTTTTCTTTGGAGCCAACCTAAATTTGCTTTGCTGCAGCTGAGGTTAAGACAGCCATCACATTCCCTCCATGGGCTTCTTTCCTCTAGGCTGAGGAGACATTACTCCACTGGTCTTTCTTCTTAGGCAGTGTTTTTTTCAGTCTCTTAGCATTCTTGTTCTCCTGTGATCTCTTCCTCAGCTTGCCCACATCTGACGCCCTTTTTTCACAGTTTTGATGGTGTTTAAAAATGTTGTGATTCACAACGTGCCTGAAGAAGAGACAACTGAGGGAGGTCTTAACAATTCTTATGAATATTTTAAGGGCTGGTGTCAAGAGGATGGGGTCAGATTGTTTCCAGTGGGGCCCTGAGACAGGACATGAGGAAACCGGCTCAAACCAAAATGCAGGAAGTTCCATCTGAATGTGAGGAAAAATTTCTTCACTGTGTGAGTGACAGAGCACTGGTACAGGCTGCCCAAAGAGGGTGTGGAGTTTGCTCTAAAGATATTCAAAACTATTAGGGACTTGACCTTGTCCAGGTGAGCCTGATTTACCAGAGGGATTGGACTGATCTCCAGACATCCTTTCCAACCCTTACCAATCTTCAGTTCTGTGATTCTGTGATATCTATGGTTGAATGAAGATGAAAAAAGAGTGGATAAAGATGATGGAAAAAAGGTCTTCTTTTTCTTAGGACCAATCTAATTAATGTCTATCATTCTCCTTTCTGGACTAAAGTGTCAAAATTTAGTTAAAGGGACTTTTCTTTTTTTTCCCCCTCACTTCTTTTTTGCCCAACCTCAGACAGAAGACAGTGATTGTGTCTGTTAACTGGCTTACAAAGCACAGTTGATTTATTCCCCAAACATGAGATGCCTTCCCAGAGAATCAAAGATTTGCCTCATTGCTTGGATTTTCTATACTTTTCCAGAAAACAAAATGAAAACCACAGTCCAGCAGAGGTTGCGAGAAAATGAATGGAAGCAAAAGGTAATCACCTGTTGTTGTGCTGCAGAATTCCTTGACTGGTTGGGATTCCCTCAAGAACAAATTTGACCTGATGAATAGCTATAATTTCAGAGCTATGCACAGTCTCAGAGTCTGCAGTTTTCCACATCTACTGTATGATGCAGAGCAGGGAAAATTAAAGTTTCCAATGAGCTCCAAGTCAGTAGCCTGGGCTCTACCCTGCAGCTTCCAGCTGATTAAGTGTTTGCAAAGAAACTACTCACCTGCAGCAAACACTCTTCAGTTTCCAAAATGCTAATTTATACAATCTTTGCTAAAGAAGGTGGGAAACAGTTGTCTCCTTCATCTGTACTGAAAGATGTTTTACTTTTCCATAATCTTACCTTAAAAACTGTTTCCCCCTACAATTTTTTTTCCCATCCTTTACCCCAAGTGTTTTCTTTGTTATTACTTCCCTCTGGATATAAGTTGTAGACCATCACCTCCAGCTGAACAAATATCCCTGTCTGCTCTGTAATGTAATGAGGAACACACTTAACACAGCCCTGTCCTTGCAGGAGAAATTCCTCCATTGAGATGGATATTAAACCTAACTCTGATCAAACTGCATTCTGGCAGATTACATGCTACAGTCAAAAATGTGAGAGTTAATGTACAAGTGTCCAGTCATGGCAAATAGAGCAGGTATCATTTGTCATAATTTTTTTGAAATCCATTTGCTGTTGAGTTGTGATTTGTGTTTGGTTTCTACTCAAGACATATCTGAAGAAGAGGGAGTCACCTTGAGTTCTTCATGTTGACCCACTCCACATTATTCTTAAAGGCATTCAGAGGATAGTGGGGTTGGCTTGCCTCAACCACACACAACTGGGAACTGGAAGTGGTAGGCTCAGGAAGGAAAACATGAGTTCTGGGGTCCAGAGTTAAAAGTCTTCCAGCAGCGTGGTAAGTGGGAACCTGGCTCTTGGGAACATGAAGCCAATAGTGAGCTCTCACAGTTTGGAATTTCCTTTGTTCCTGGTAGACCTGATGAGAATGAAGTGTTTGTAGCTGCAGAGTAGAAACCAGACTAGGGCAACCCTCCTGACTGAAACCATGAGTCACTTAAAAATAACAGGTCCAGACAGACACACCCCCTTGGGTCCATGTCAAGCATCCAAAAAGAAGTAACAAAAGCACCTCAGATACTTGCTATGGAATCCATCACCATCTCCCTGACACCTGTTAGGCTAATTCCTGTGTTTTGACTAAACCCCCACTCCCCATCTGAGCTTGGGAAACAAACCACATTGGTCTCAAGGACAACATGGGGGTCTTGACAGAGAGAAGATGCCACGGTTTCTCCTCTCTTTTACAGTCCCATCCCTATTCTACAGTCTGTTATCATCCCAGCTCTGCTGTGATTTCTGTGTCCCAGTGCTGCAGGATGGATATATCCAGGGTGATTGACCCTGAATGACCAGTAATAAGTTCACTTATCTAAAGCCAAATTTTGGTTCCAATGTAAAAATGCTTTGGCTGAGACTCTGCAATCCTTATGACTGATATAATCTATACTTGCATCACTGCTTATTTTAATTTACCTGAGTTACAGCTACCCTCACAGCCTATTTCTCCTTGAAATCACTTAGTCCTCACCACCATGATCGTCTTCACAAGAGTTTCTTTTCTAGGTGAATTCTGAATTGAAGTTATCTGCCTTGTTTTCTACTTGGCTCCCTAAGAAAGCACAACTTACATGATCATGTTCTGCACATGCCTGTGTCTGTCTCTTTATCTCTCCAAAAAACAATTAAGGATGTCTTGTGGTTTGACACTGGCCAAATGCCAGGCACCCACTCACTCTCAAAGTCACTCACTCACTCTCCCCTGCCACAGCAGGGCAGAGGAGTGAAAAAAATTAATAAAGGGTTCATGAGTTGAGATGACGAACAGGAAAAAAAAAACCACTCCAAGGGCAAAACAGGCCTCGACTTAGAAGTACAAAGTGAATTTATTACTATCAAAAACAGAGGAGGATAATGAGAAGTAAAATCAGCCCTTTAAAATACCTTTTTTTTCCCCTCCAGGCCCTACGTCCTTCCTGCTGCCAGGGCAGGGGAGACAGAGCATAGGGGTTTTGGTCAGTTTGTCAGCTGAGGTTTTCTTCCACTGCTCAGGGAGAGGAGTCCTTCCTCTGCTATGCCTTGGGGTCCCTCCCACGGGAAACAGTTCTCTGTGAACTTCTCCAATGTGGTTCCAATCTCATGAGCAGCATTCCTCCCCAAATGGCTGCAACATTAATTCCTCTCAGGCAGACAGTCCTCCCAAAACAGCTGCAGCATAGGTCACTCTTCCATGGGGTGCAGTGCCTCCAAGGACAGGCTGCTCCAGCCTGGAAGCAGGACCCCCCTCTCTCCACCGGGTCTCCCACTGGATCACAGCCTCCTCCAGGCATCCACACGCTCTGGCATGGGCATCTCCTCACTTGGCCTGCAAGTGGATCTCTGCATCCCCCGTGGATCCCCATGGGCTGCAGGGGCACAGCTGCTTCACCATGGTGATCACCATGGCCTGCAGAGCAATCTTGGTTCTGGTACCTGGAGCATCTCCTCCCCCTCCCTCCCCACTGACCATGGTGTTTCTATGTAATTTCCCTCACATGTTCTCACCTCCTCCTCTTCTCTGACTAGGAAAAAAAACCTCTGACACCCTCCCCCCCTTTGTTTTGATTTTCTTCTTAAATATGTTATTACAGAGGTGTTACTATCATCTCTAATTGGCCCGGTTTGGCCAGCAGGATGTCCATCTTCAGAGCCATCAGGGCTTGGCTCTGCCAGACATGGTGGAAGCTTCTAGCAGCTTCTCACAGCAGCCACCACTGTGGCCCCCAACTACCAAAAACCAGGCTGTGCAAAACCAGCACAGGATCTCAGCCAGTTTAAGCCAGAGACACAGGGAATTTCTAATATGTTTTGTGAGCACAAAGAAAGAAGTGAAAGAAATCATACTACTGCTGAGTGGAAAGGGATGAGGGGTGAGCATAACCCTTGCTAGACTTCAGAAAATGCAAGTTATGGGGGACCAGGATCCTTCAGTTGCACGCTCATGGGAATAACCTGCATCATTTGTAAAATTTGCTGTTCAAACATTATAGCATCTCAGAGATGCAATCTACTAACACTGAAGTAAACAGAGGCAGTATACAAACATTTCAAGGGTAAATACCAAAAATATCAGTTTCCCATCTATCTTTTACATTCAGTGTGAAGTCACTGCACAGGTTGTTGTTGTTGTTGTTGTTGCTGTTGCTGTTGTTGTTGTTGTTATTATATCTGTCGTGGCAGTCTGTCCTGAAGTAATCCAAAATGTTACTGTATTCCATATCTATCTGTGCCTAAACCTTCTTGCTGTCACTCTAAGACCTTGATGCTGGGAAGCTGAGAAGGGCAGAGTGCTCTCTCAGGTGCTTTTAAAGTCGACTGGAACAGACAGCAGCCTCTCTTTTGCCACATCATTTTTGCTTTGCTGGCTGTTTGGTCTTTGTTTAAGCAGAGGCTTTTCCCTTTTAGGGTTCCTTTTTCTTTCTTCTCTTNCTTCTCTTCTCTTCTCTTCTCTTCATCATTTTGGGTCTCTCCTTGTTCCTGTGGAGTTAATGAGATTTAGTAGTTTGGTATCTGGCAGTTATTTACTACTATTTTTTGCCTGTGGCTGTTCTGTTTGTTAGTAAACTGATTTTTTTTCTCTTACATCTACTTGTATTTGTTCCTTACTGGTGGAAAGGGTTTGGCTGAACCTATAAAGGGAGACAACTCATTCCAGAGTGTTCTTGTAAATTGTCTTAAACCAAGGCACAGACATAAAAGAGTTATCATGCGCATTGCTCATTTCTTGGGCTGTGCTGCTTGTGTTCAAGAGTGAACAGATCCTAACAAAAAGGAATTTCCAGCTCACTTAGACTGATAAACTGGCATTTCCCAACAGAGACTCCTAGTACATGTTTCAGCTTGAAGTGTGTGAGGATCATTAAAAGGATGTTTTCCATGACCAGCATGTGGCACTGGCCACCCCAGTAGGCCTGGGGATCGTGACAGCCTTCTCAGGGCTGCATTGTATTCATGCTAAAACACAAGTCAGGCAAGAGTGTGGGAAGGGATAATGAAGGGGGAATCTATGATCCTTCCTGCCCATGCTGAAAGCAGAAATAAGGAATGGTTTGTCCCCATGGTATCTGGAAAGGATGCATACCTCAACTAGCCCTGGCAATGAGCATCCCATGTGTTTTCCTACTTCTTCTGGTTCAAAAGACAGATATCTGCCAAGGAAGGCAGGAACCTTCCTGGAATGGAAAAGATGACCCTCTCCCAAATTATTATAACTTTGAAATTACAGGGCTTTCAGGCAAAGACCTGGGAAAAAGAATAACAGTCTATATATATATAAGTATATAAATATATATATATATATAAAATAACAACAACAAGAACTCGGAAAACCCAATAACAGCCTTTTTCTCACCCTTGGCCATCCATTTCCCCTTTGGTGTAGATGTGATCACAACCGGCAGGGGGCACTTTGGCCCCGGCAAGGCAATTGTTGCAGCGACTCCCCCACGGCTGCAGGGGGCGCTGTTGTTGCCTCAGTGTGAGGCAGAGGGCGGCTGTAGCAACCGCTGAGCCTCTCAGGGGCTAATGGCAGCCCCGGGAGGAAAGACAAGTGGAGGGGTGAGGGTGTTTCTGTTTTCTCTTGGCTTTCATATGTCCCGAGGGTGTTATGTGTGATGTCCTGGCAACGGCAGCAGCAGCAGCCGGGGCTCCCATAAGCAGCGGAGAGGTGCTTCCTCCAGAGAGAGGAAGGAGGTGGGGGCCCAGGTTTTCCCTGTGGTACCCATGCAGATTGTGAAGGTCTCTCTTCCCAACAAGGTCGGGTGTTGAAAGGTTCTAGTCCAACAGCTGCTCTTGCAAGCAGAGACTCACCCATAGTAAGGAGAACAGTGAAGGAAAACTCAGCAGTAGCAGTGAGTCCTCTGAGCAACAGGAGTCTAGCACCAAAACCACAGCCATCTTCCCTCCAAACTGTCCCCAGCTTCCTTGCCCCCAGCTAAGAGACTGCTGAAACCATGCCACTTCTCTTCCTACCTCCTAGAACCATTTCAACGGAATTCCAAGAAACCCAGACATGTCTTTTGTCTGTTAAATACCATACATTCTGCATCTCCCGGGCAACAAATGGGGAAAAAAATTCTCTGAGAGAAAGAGAAAAAAAAAAAAAAAAAGAAAAAGCCTAACCCTTAACACTACTGAATCCCTGAGCTATATCAGCTGATTCAGCCTGACATGAGTTCAATAGGGCATCACAGAAAATGCTTGCACTGGTATTATATTATGCATCCCATAGTCTTTTCCATGTGATCCATATTGGGGGCTGAGCAGTGGCTGCATGCTATGACCATCGTTTGCATGTGCTGACATCACTACTGAAGATGATGGGATTAGTCACCTCTAGTCTCCTGCCAGGCCAGGATCCGTGGTCTCTTTCCATTGCTTGTGCTGCTTAGCATGCATTAATTAGGGCTTGGATTTACTCTCAGACACTGCAGAATGTGAAGGAAAAATGCATCTCTGTTGGAAGGATTGAAATTTGTGGTCTGTAAGAAATGATGCTCACTTTTAAAAATTTCAAAAGTTTATTGAACCTTAACAAAACGCAATGAAGTACTGAATAAAAAAAAATTACAGCACTGGGACCATGGAACTAAACCGTCATGTGCTCGCCTACAAAATGGCTGCTTCGCCTTTTATATCCCTGAGGTTGCATCAGGTAACCCTGGCCCTCCCAAAGTCTGCCAATCAACTTTTCGCTGTCTGTTGGTGAAGATCACTTTCTTGCAACTTGCTTGGACGTCAGGTGTTGCCAGGCTGCTCCTGCTAGTAACAAGCCTGCCCTCTCCCCAAATGCCCCATGGAAGGGGTTTAGGTACCACCCTTCCACGTCATGACTACCAAGGCCGTCCTTTGGCAACCGTACAAAAGGGGGGAAAGGGGACTATGGTGAGAACAGAGGACATCCAAAAAACTAATCACAATAGCATAACTATACATCAATAAAACTTCTCTTAACATACACATAATATTCATCCCTTAATTGCGAGAGCCAACCATCACATTACCTATCTATAACATTGTCTACAACCAGTCTTAGGTTAAGAGAATAAACATGAGCTCTGAGGCAATGACAGAGACAGGAAAGGGCTTTGGTTACAAAAATGGTCATTTTTCAGCTCAGTGAAAGAAATAATTAACATCTCTCATGTCTTAGGGACAGTGAAATGCAGCATGGCAGTTGAAACAGTGAAATACCCAGCAAACCAGTAAGGTATCTGCTGCTTTCTTCTCACTAGAGGATACCATTCTACTGGCAATGTTTTAAGCACATGGCTTTTAGAAAACCTTGATATTCCTCCCCATGAACAAAACTGTACCAGGAAGATGATTCAACTCTATCCACATGTTCCCATTTCAACATTTCCACTTGATTTTTACAAACTGGTCCTATCTCACTTTTCTCATTTTCTCCAGCTAATGGAGCTGTTTTAGAGATACAGATTAAGGGAAGACAGAGAAACACAGCTTTTGGGGCACATGTGCAGACCTAGGGATAGACTGAACTAAATGACCTTGGAGGACTTTTCCAACCTTAGTGACTCTGTGATTGAAGAAACCGCTTCTTTTGTTTGATCGTTCACATATTTGATATTTGTATTTGTGATGAAGAGTCAGCATCCTACCAAAAAAAAAAAAAAAAAGAATTCGCTTCTTTCCCTTTTTTTCCTCCTGAGTGAAATGATCCATTCACTCAGATACTACCAGCCTCTCAACAGCGTGGTTTGGAGATGTTTTCCTGGTGGATCAGCAGCTAGTGTATTTCAAGAGCAGAAGAAAGAGTTAAAAATATTGAAAACCAAGAGAGAGTAAGGAGTAAGTAAAAAAACTTGGAATAAGGATGGAATAAGGACTCCTTGGAATGTGGAATCTCGTGGGGTTTGAGAATTTCCCCTTTGTCAGGGCTTGAAAGGGTTTATGCCTTCATTGTTAGGAAGGAGTTTTGCCCATGATAGTGAAAACTGTATAAAAAGTTACAGCCACAGAAGCCTACCCCTCCTTGCAGATACCTGACTGGAACTTTGGACTGTGAGTTAACCTGCCTAGATAAGATAAAGTGGACAGTATTGTTCAATCATCTCAGGTCTAGGGCAAAACAAACAAGGCTGAGGGAAAGGAATGCATCCACCAGAATGCCAAATGCAGCAGAGAATCATCCCTGGCTGGGTTTGGGGTAGAGGAGACCACAGCCCACAGAAGCCAGGTTTACACAGACTCCCCCACAACCACAGGAGGAGGAAGACATTTCACATATGTGGTGTAACCTCTAGTCAAAGGCAGTGAAAACCCATCCTCCCTTACAAAAACCAGCCCAACTGTGAAATCCCCATCGCCACAGGCCACGTCTCTGGGACATTCATGTGAGAGGCAGCTGAGAGGGTGTCATAATCCATCAAAGACCCCCCAGAGTGCTCCCCAGACTCATTCCTGAGGCCTTGCACCACAGCATTGCATGTGGTGCAACTGATCCAGAGTCTGCTGCAAGGGACTGGCCCCTCCCCGCTCCCCCCTGGAGGTGGGTACCTGGGCATTTCCACCCAGCCTAAGCATATATTAATCCATTGGATTCTGTGATTCTTGGGAGACCCTCACCACCAAGAAGATCAACTGGAGAGGATCAACGGAACATCAGTGGGATGCATGGAGTGGTGATATTTTCTTTATTCTGTCTCTGTCACTCTCTTTCTGTCCCCCCACCTCTTCTTCCTCTTCCTCTCTCTCTTCCTCTCTTTCTCTCTCTCTCTCGTATTTACTATCAAATAAAATCCATTTTATTGACTTTAGCATATGGTCTAGTTTTCACCTTAATGTGGGGGGAAGCATATTTAATCACTTTAAAAACTGGACCGTAACACCCTTGTCGACACACATGACACAAATCTTTCCTCTCCCTCTGTGAAGCAAGCATACTTTCTGGAGCAGGACCCAAAAAGCTTGGTGTGCTCCAAGGGGAAAAAGAAAGCAGGACGCATGGTTTTTCTCAGCTACAAAGAATTGGCTGGAAATGTAAGAGTTCAAATGAACTCTCCAGCAGGAGAAATAAGCCAGGCCATGGTAACAGGAGAAGGTACAAGTGCAAATTCACTACGGCATTGTCTTGCCACACTCCTGCAATAAAGCTGGGGTCAGCAGAGGAGTGGGGTATAGGAGGAGTTTAGGTCTCCTGGGGAGGGAGGTGCTGGCAGAATGACATTAAAATGGCCCTGACTTGTAAAGGGGAAGCAGGAGAGCAAGACAATATATGATAAATCTCCAATGTCAGCCAAGGAGACACTTAGGACTTGCTCAATCTGTGTCAATCAGCATTTCTCCATTTCTCTGCAAGGACTGATGTACTTTGAGAAATCACAGAATCAGAGAATATTTTGGGTTAGAACCATCATCTAGTTGAACTCCGTTGCCATGTTCCAAGCCCTTTCCAACCGGGCCTTGCACACTTCCAGGGATGGGACAGCCACGGCTTCTCTCGGCAGCCTGTGCCAGTGCCTGACCACCCTAATTGTAAACAACTTCTTCCTTATAGCTAAATTTGTATCAATGAGTAGCAATGAACTGTTATCTAAAAGGATTTTTGTTTCCTATTTGGAGGTCTCCCCTGTCTGCTACCTACAAACCCTGCTGAAGATTTTACAATCTTAAGGAGGTTGACAGCTTCTCCTGTGTAGATCTTCTAGGGTCTAATAAGGATAGAAATCATATACTGGCCTTTCCTCAGTGGTCATATTTATACTGCTTCCCTCTTCCCCCCCCCCCCTTCAGAAAAGATGTTGAAATTTAAGTATTTTTGAGAGTGCTGATTTTCAGTCAAATTTGCTAGAAATTTGTAGAAGGGCTCAAGAAATGCTAAGGAAAAGCAGACAGTCCATCAGACAGATATATGCTCCCTCTCACATGCTTCAAGATCGACTGCACAAACTTCATCTTCTTAGGATGCAACAAATCATTCCCACCTTCATCAAACTCTGCCAGCAAAGAAAAATTGCAGCCCACATTATTTTTCAGTAGTTGACTTATGTACTTATATTTTTCCTATGTGATATCCTATTTCTACATAAGAAGAAGTTAAAGCCTACAGCACTGATTTTCTGTAGTTTATTTTGTGCTGGCTTCAGGGTGGTGATTCTTACTAAAAAAAAAGTATAAATGACTACAAATTGCATATTATGTAGGTAGGAGATGCTGTGGATGCCTCTAATCTCTGCTGTGACCGCCAGGGTAAAATACAGTGTGTCACATAGAGGTGTAGTATCTCTGTGGGTCCCCAAATACTACTGGTTGTATCATGATGGTGAGATGGTTTTATGGGTGTTTGATTTGACCAGCTTAAACACAAGGGAAGGTCAGGGTGCTTGGTCTGTGACCTGCGCCATGAATGGGAAAAGTGTCAGGGAACTGCTGTGCCAACAGGCTCAGTGGACACTTACCACTGGCAGCAGGCAAGGTTAAAAAACAGTCTCCTGCTCCAGTTTCTGTGCCTTCAGTTGTCCCCCTGTCTTCCCAGAGCTCTCCATCAGCTGTCTCCATCTCAGGCTTGGGCCAGCTCTGCCCCCCTACCCAGAGTACCAAAACCCAACATCCCATGTGCCCCTGAGACATTTTGATCCAGCCATGCCCCTGCATCACAGGGTTGATGAGGACAAGATGATTTTGAAATCCCTTTCATGGTGTGGGCACATAGTCTACTTTGTCCCCCACACGACCCCTTTCTCCAGACCACAGAAGGATGTGAGAAAACCAAGGACTCTCTCCCTCCTGGAACTCCTGTATGTGTGAATGAACCTGACTTTGAGAGCGTCTTGTGTGGGCCACTTGTGTAGCTAACAGTGTAGACTTTGGGGAATCCAGTTCAGCCTCTAATTTCACCAAGTCAGGCAATGGTCGAGAAGTAAGCAGACAGAAAGATAAGACTGAAAAATGGAGACCTATTTGTAGACAGGATGGGGAACCTGTGCCCTGCTCTCCACACTGCCTCCTTTTTCCATTGGCCTCTGACACTTGAACCATAAAACCCTCCAAAGACATCAATGTTCTCTTAATGTGTGACCACGTGTTGCTCAGAAGCTGAAGGCCTTGGAATCATCTGTAGCTTCTACACTCTTCTATAATAAGGCAATGAATAACAGGTACATCAAAGGGTCATTGGGATGCTGTGTTTTGGTGTCTTGGTTTGGGAAGACAGGTATCTGCCAGGGAAAGCTGGAGTTTCTCTTGGAATGGAGAATGTCAACCATGCCCCCCCGCCACTTTTCCAATTATAAATTTGCAAAATTTGCAGTTAGAGGCTTTTTTGGGGATAGGAATAGCAATTCTTTACTAGTATGTATAACAAAGCAAACAAAACAACTACAGCCTTAATAACAAGACAGTATCAAGAACCTTGAGGGCTTTTGCTTCACAAAAATCCAGGGCAGTTTAGTTTCAGTGCCCCTGCAGGATCCTCAGAGCACCAAGCTGGATACAGTGGAAAAGTCCCGGGCTGGTAGCTGAAAGGCCAGATGTCCCGGCAGGGCAGGGGGATGCAGGGTCACACTGTAGCAAAAAGAGCAGCACCAAAGAAGCCATGATAATGGAGCAGGGCTGGCCCAGCTCCAGCAGGGCAGGCAGAGGAGCTCAGAATTCCAGGACAGGGGAGCAGATGATGGTAGATTTCCCAGGGTTGGACTTCCTGGTGACAGTGAACTCCTCCCACAGCAAGCAGCAGCCTGGCTGTCCTCTCTCTCTGAGTGCTGAGAGAGCAAGAGCACAAAGCTGCCTCCAGCTCTGTCCTTTATGCCCCAAAACTCGTGTTGTCTTCCCCTCTGAGAGAAACTCGCAGAGACAAAAGAAAAAGAAATAAATCTAACCCCCAACACTTGGCATAGCAGAGAACCCTGAGAAAGCACTGAAAATGGCATCTTTCTCTGAATTGGGAACTAGAATCACAGAATCATAGAATGACTGGGTTGGAAAGGACCTCATAACTAATCTTGTTCCAAACTCCCACCATGGACAGGGACACCTTCCTCTAGATCATGTTGCTCCAAGTGCCATTCAACCTGGCCTTGAACTCCTCTAGGAATGGGACAGCCAGTTTCTTTGGCCAACCTGTACCAGTGCTTCACTACCCTCACAAGGAAGAATTTTTTCCACTATCCCACCTAACCCTGCCCTCTTGTCAGTGTGAAGCCATTCTTCCTTGTTTTCTCCCTGCAGGGCTGCCTTCATATTTATTTCTTGGCAAGTATTTTCTTGTTCATGTGGCAGATAAAAATATCAATTTCAAGGGAAACAACAGAGCTGAGGTGGTTCTGCTGCACTGGAAGTGACTGGATGTAGCGTAGTTTGAAACTGGGCAGAAACACCAGCTAAGTGTAGTAGTTTTTGTTCGTTTCTCGGCCAGTGTACCAACTAGTATAGTGGATTTAGTGTTGGCTAAACACCAACACACCCATTAGAATTATTTACTCATTTCCTGCTGTGAGATATGGATTAGGAGAAGGGCAAAACAGGCTCAAAGCTTCAAAGGGTATAAAGAAAAACTTTATTAACAGAATTAAAAGAAAAATAATAAGAAAATCAGAATAAAGCTTCAGAACACTTCTCCTCCCCCTACACCCTCTTTTTTTCCCCCACTGACAATGTAAAGAGACAAAACTTGGGACTTTCAGTCAGTTTACCACTTCTAAAAAGTCTGTCTTCAGTTAACTTAGGAAAAGAGTCTTTCTTGCCACGCCATGGAGACTTCAAGAAACCATTATCTTGTGGCTTTTAACTGGCATGAATAGCAGCCACCTGGAAATCTGCATTCATGAAGTCCCTCCCATCTCATGCAGCCTTCTCACAGCTGCATTCATGGGCCATGTCAAGCCTATTAGGGTGATATTTTAAGGATGAGCTGCTCTAACATAAAAACAAAAGTTGTTTTAAACCATCTCTTGGAACAGAGGTTTTCTTTTATTCGTGGGGCAAAGTTTCTCATCTCTCTCATCTCTCTCTGTTCAAGCTTCTCAAAGGCCAGAAGCCAAAAGAGCTTTTCCTGCACTTTGTTAATTTTTAAATGCGCTTTTCCACGGTAGTGTGTTCAACTCTTTTAAGTGGTTTAACCGGGTGTCAATCTTCAAAACTAGTCAGCTGATTGGCTCTTCAAAACTAGCTGATTGGTTCCAGCAGGTCCCCACAGGGAACCACCCCCACAGACTGTGGACTCCCCCCAACTAAAAACCCAATCTGTTAAACCACGACACTGGAGAACTGACGTCCCAGAAAGAATTTTTGTGGGTTGGTCTTCCCCTTTCCCACAGGGCAAGACACATTAAACATAGCCCTGGAAGGCTCTAAGTGAAGGCCCTTCAATGGCAGCAGGTACTTTGAGATGAGCAGTGAGTGTGTCCCCACAGTGGTAGAGGGATGCAGAGAAAATAGGGTCAGGATACTGATATCTGGAAAGGGGTATAATTTCAGTCCCCGCCTTTCACAAATAACTTTACAAATGTACCTATAGAAGATTTGTTTTTACTCTTTCACCCTCAAAACTCCACCCTGGTCATCCTTTAGCATGATAGTACCAAAACACCAATGCAATGTGCCACAAGGCAAGGTTAGAGAGAGACTATTGATGCCTTAATTTTAGCTTTCATGTTTTTCAGATTCTGTGCTGCCTAGGTGTGTAGCTCTGAGCCTCATATTAAGTGCTAGTAAGCTCTCTTCACAGAGTAGTTAGATAAAACAAATCGTTTTCCTGCTGGAGACCAAGGACAACTGTTACAAGTTTTCAGGCTCAAAAGCATAAACAACAGTGGACTGAAGAGAGAAAACAAGAAGGATGGGACTTCATAATCTGAAGCTGTAATTGGACAGTTAATATGCAAATAGACCAAAACTTAAAAAAGCATGAAACCTTGTGACCAGTCGTCCATTTTTTGTGACCATTTTGAGTCCATCTTGGGTATAGCCCTGACCAGGCACTTGTTCTGCCCTAAGTGTATCCTTTTAAGGCCTTTTAATAAATACCTTCTTTATTCTCTTAGCTCTTTCTAGTCTGTTCCAGGTCAGTCTTCTCAAGGCATCACCAGTACTTTGCTAGTTTCTGAAAGTTCTCACATCCTGCATACTTCCTGCCTCTGCAGAAAACATGCTTATGGAAAAGCCTGTCACACAAATGCTCTGGTTTTAGAGCACTCTTAGGGGAGGTAATTTTGCAGCTCAAAGTAATGAAGCCAAAGCAATGTCTGAGACATGGGACGATAGACTACATCCTTTTGTGCATCTTTAGCCTGGTCCTACATGGAATACCTGCTGAAATGCAATCATAGTTGTCCTGGGATACAATAAAGAAGCTTGATGATTCACTCCAGCTGGAAATGGTACAAAATGGTGCTGTGAGTCTTCCAGCAGGGCTTGAGCTGCTACCCAGGGATGCCATGGTACCCTGAGATGGGAGGAGAGGGGTCATCTCTGGGAGGACGAAGCAGAGGCAGTGGTGGAACTGTTTGGTCCTGCTGCAGCTTGGTGCTCTCCTTGATCCCACACTGCTGTCCAGGAGACAGGACGCCTAGCTGGACCATATTTCAGCATTATGGGAACTTCATGGTAGCTCCCCAAGCTGGCTGCTCTGGAACTGCACAGAAGTGTCCAATGTGGTATCTGGCAGGCTGAATGTGATCTATGAGAGGCAAAATAAAAAGTCTGGTCCTAGAGAATAGAAATAAACTCCGGAGATGGGAAACTTCCCTGAGAGGAGGAAAGACACAACCAGATTATCTTTCTTCCTTCTTTAATTTCTGTAAACACGAAAAGAAGTTGGACAAAGCTGTAGGTTTATAGCCAGCCTTGGAAGAGGAGATATCCAATGCTTGGGTGAATTTTGGTTGTTTCTTGGTGAGAGACATCCCCATAAAACTCCCCCACACTTGGACAGGAATATCATTAAAACAGGTATATTTGTTTTTATGAGATGCTGGAATTACGATGCCTCTTTTGTGCCTGAAATGAATGTAAATTTGTCAGTAGGGTTCATCTGCACTCCTCAACTTCTCTTTATAGAAACAAAGCCACCTTCACTGGAAAGTGTTTGCTCAAGGAAGAATGAGTGCAGGGGGACCAGAATAGGCCCTGAAATTCCATATTTAGTACAAAACCTGTGGGGGATGATTTTAATTTTTCACTCTCAAGTAAATTTCCTCCTGTACACAAACCAACTTATGCTCCCTTCTCCTATTTTTCCTCCTATATGCAGAGCCTCTTCAGCCAGAGATGTCTGTCAGCCATCTTATGTTGCGTGATTTAGAGTGAGTAGTAATGGGTCATTGCATGCTGTGGAGAGAATCGTCTGTTCCTCTTTCACCTCCATCTCTCCCTCCTCACAGCCCCCTGAAGAAACCATTTTGAAGAAACAACACCTGGCATGTGCAGATGAGTCTTTGAGAGGCAGACTCATCTTTTGGGGATGCATCCCAGCAGGTCAGCTTGTTGTTTAGTCCATATATCACTCCATTTGAACTGCAACATGACAATCCCATCACAATATTCATGATGTCTTCAGTGTCTTACATTACACTAACATCAACACTTTGGAATTGCACAGAGAGAGTGGAGGTTATGTGTTGGCAGCTCTAGGTCAGAAAACTTAACAACAGGAATTCCTCCTTTATTAATAGAAAGCCCAACTTCAAGTTAACAGTCTGTTTCATTATAGTCAGAGCTTGGAAAGGGAGGACTATCATGGCTTTGATGCAAATGGATTGGTGCTCATAGGTCTTTGCTCACTCAGAGGCTGCCATTACTACTGGACCAAGGCATGGGTTGTCCCCCATGGATGGCCCTCATCCTTCGAATTGGAAAGAATTTCTGTTAGTTCCCACCAATCTCTGTGGAAAACAGCTTCACAGCTCATAACTGTTTAATAAAGGTCTTATTGTCACAAACTGGTACTGACCTACTGCTTAGTTCAGTGTCCTTGGTGTGGACACTTTGCCCCTGCCAGCACAAAGGACTCATAAACATGTAGGCCTGAGAGTCAGGGTGTGATTCAGACATGTAAACTTGGGTGCCTCTGTGATGTTTGTTCTGCCTTTGTTCTTTATGGAGATCTATGTAGTCAACCATTCCTACAGATTTTATCTAACCCAGTTTATTTAATCCAACTGGTTAAATGCAAGCTTTAGTGCCTAGAGCATGCCTGGAGTATCTAAAATGTATATGAAAGACTATTGCCCTTCTGCAGTGCCATCTGCCCAGCTTAAACCCTTCTGCTGGGCAACAGGGTCCTGCTCCAGGTGAACAGGTCTCCAAGTTCCACAATCTGAAGGCACTTCATGAAGGCACTTCATGCTAGAGCTTCCCCATACATAACTTTCATGGTTGCCTCTGCATCTGATGCTATTTCCACTCCCTGCTCCAATGCGGGAAGTATTAATAGGTCTAATGGACAGATGCTCTCTACTCTCAATCCTGTCTTTTCTGCAATAGGTAGGACTTTTCTGCCCAAATTTAGGTGTCTTTAATGTACTTGTAGTTATCTGAGTTCAGCATCTAAATGACTGTAACACTTCATGGGAAGGACAAGACTCACCCTGTCATTATTCATCCGAATATAGGGGAAAACCACCAGGTCAGATGATCTGTGCTTTAGACCAGCCCCTTCTTTGCTCTATAGCAGACTTCAGGTACCTAGTTCAACATCAAGGGTTCATCTGTATGCTTGTAGGCATCTAGTGCAAGCTGATGCTGTAGAGCTTTCTTCTTGGTCTCCAGCTTCCAACACAGGAGAACATTAGTGTCTTGTAGGTTTGGGGTGATGCCTACCATCTTTAAGTATTTGTAAATTTACCATGCATAGATCTGACTACATTTCCATTATGATTTCTTTGCTTCTTGTCTTAGTATCTTCCATTTATTACCTGTCTTATCTCTTGAATTAGCCCTGATGAAGGAAAAAAGGCAACACTGCTGGACTGCCTCTCCACTTGAGCACAAGCTAACCACAGACTCAGACCTCCATTTTCACTTTTATCCATCATTCGCAAGTGGCAAAGGCAAATCAGTGGAAGGACTCTTGGCTGTTACTCTGGCCCCTGTCACAGCCTCCTGGAAATAATGTAACCTCTATTTTCTTATCTGTCACATAGCAAAGATAGTGTGGCTTCGTCTGGCATTTGCAGCAAATGTTTGTACAGTGTTGGACATATTTGAATGAAAGGCACTACAGAGCTATTAAATAATCATGCTATATACTGTGCTTTCTCAAATGGGTCCCCTTAACAATGTGGTGTGCAAGTACTGCGATTCTAGCACCGTATTTGACATCCAATTACCACACCCCCCACATCCCTCTGGAGCTGAATGTCGTCTGTGCAACTTCACAGCACTGGAGGTAGAACACTTATGCTTGTCTTGTTTCATAAAACACCCTTGCCTGCTTTTCTCCTTTCCTAGGCTGATTTTCCCTCAGGAAATCCACACAATCTGGTGGAATTCGCTCAAGCCAGGATTAAAATAAAGTTCTGTTGAGCTGCACTTCTAGAATTGGACAAGACTCTTCTTTCTGATGCTCTTGAATGCCACCCTGTAAATTTGCAAGGGCAGAAGACAATACCGTGAGGAGACCTGGATTCTTGGCAATTTTCTTATTGAAGTGATTTATCTTTCTTGTTTCATTTACTTGCATTACTTTCTAGTTGGCCCTTTAAATTACTTTTAAGGGAAAGAAACTTGGTGATGTAATTCATTCAACATACTGCCAGAGTCTATGCTGAGGGAGATTATATGCTACATATACACTTGGTGATCTCTCTGGGCAATTAAAAGCTCCAGTCTCTAGAAGAAAATGTCCATTTTTACCTGGTTTGTTTTTTTTTTTTACTATCAGGACAGGTGGTGATGTTCAAGTCACCACCATTTAGGCACTGGTTGCTCTGGCCTCTGTGCTGTGCCAAGTACCATTTTGAATGGTTTGCCTCCTGTTTGTGATGCACACACTGTATCTAGATACTGCACTGTTCAAAACATAACTGGAAACCATCTGAAAATGTGTTCTTGAAGAATTTCTGATGCTTTTTATTCAGATATTTCTAGACAGCCTGGAAATACCAGAGGGAATTGCCTTTCCAGCAGGGTTTGAGCAGACTCAAATACAGACAGAAATGAGAAGAACAAAGAGTGACAGGAAGCAGAGTCTGATTGTGATGGATTTCTGTCTCAAAGCTGATGGCTTTTTAAACTGATTTATTTTAAGATTGTCCCTTTTTTTCCTGTTTCCCCTTTAAAATTCCCTTGGGTTTTCTGTACAATTTGTCTACTACAATCTGCTATGTACATCACCTGCCCTGTAGAAATCAGCTAATAGGATAAAAATTAAGAAGAAATTGTTTAGCTTGAAATCATTCCTTTCTCTGAATCATTGTTTTAATGTTGAAATAGGAATATAATATCTTCAGAGACCTTCAGTTTCCTGTCAAAACTGTTTGAAAAATCAACAAGTGGAGAAATCTGTGGGGAGCAGCTAGATGACAGACTGAATGACCATGTAAATTTAAATTCTTGTGGGGAAGTTTATATATTAAATGGTAAAATGAACTTACAGGGGGTTCCCTCACTGTATTTCCTGTACTGAATGGAGGAGAAACGAATTGTGGAAAACCTTAACCCAGATTTGAATCTGGGGACTGAGGCTATCTTTTAAATAAATTCAATTTTTTATAACAGATCCTGATTAAACAAACACTTCATAGATTTTGAAGCATTTTTTTAACAGCCAAGCATATCTAATTTGTCCATAATGTGCTTATCACAGGAAGAAGTCTGAATGACTTGTCCACGCAGTGAGGATATTATAGAACCCTAATTGTTGAGTCTTTGTTGATTAGCCTAAAACAAAGGAGTAATGGTCCTAGTGAAGAGCAGGGGTTATCCTGGCAGAAAATATCAGTACTTTAACTTACACAGCAGAATTTCAGCAAGGAATCATAGAATGCTTTGGGTTAAGAGGGACCTTAAATTTCATTTTATCTTAACCCCTTGCCATGGGCAGGGCATCTTCCACTAGACCAGGTTGCTTCAAGCCCTGTCCAACCTGACAATTGATGTTCTTGGAAGACTGGGCCAGGTGCATGAGATTGGCCATAAAAAACAAGAGTACATACATTTCATTACTTTCTCACACTGTCTAATAAAATGGGAAAAAGTTTGATCTGGGATATGTCATCTGTTCAAGAAGTCCAGTGGATACTACTATAGGTTGTTTCCTTGCAAGGAAGATGATTACAAGCTAGGAGGAAACCTGCGAGAGTGAGAGAAGCTATACTGCATAGTGAGACTCTTTAGACCATTGGGTTGGAAGTCACATTTGGGGATGCCTTAAAGGAAACAGAATTTCAGCTGAATATTAACTATTCAAAGTGTTCCAAACTTCTGGGAACAAGTATTTCAGAAGTGCACACAGATCCCTGCAGAGATTAGACCCCTCCAGCTGTCCTCCTTCTGGGACCACAGTCTTCATCTCTGGCAATTGGAAATGTGCTAAATGCAGAGAGCCTTATTTAGGTGCTCAGCAAAGCAATATTTGGACAGACAGGATTACCTTGCTCCTGGTTTATGAAGTTCATACCTTGTGTGGCACATTTATCACCCCTCTTCCCTCTTGGAATAGGGGGAAGGGAACAGTAGGAGGGAAAAGAAAGTAGACGACAAGAGAGGGGGGACCCGACAAGGGAGGGAACTTGTGAGGCATGTCTTCCCATCCTGAGTGATTTATTTTTCTTCTGGGAAACACTGAAACTTACAAGTTGAAATTAATGGGATAAAAACACTTTCCAGGTGCTCATAAGTGCAAAACTGCAATAAATCAAAGAAGGAGGAATGTTGCAGCCTAGGGACAAAAACAAAACAAAACAAACCAGGCAAAAGTGCTGTGTTTTCTCTGATAGGACAGTCTCCAAGTTCCTGTGAATGCACTAAGGGCATGTTTTGGGCTGCACAAGGAGCTTTCTTGGGCCAGTTGAATCTGTTGGTATAGGAGCTTGTTCTCTGGGTTTGAAGCACAATGAGCCAGATGTGGAGAGAGCCAGAGGGACAAAAAGGACCAAGAGGGAAAACTGGCAAAGCCAGATGACAGAATCACCTGTTATCTATAATGGAGAGAGATCTTTGTTCTCACTCTGTGACCCCAAAACTTCAGGCCACCTCTCTGCCAACATCCCAATATCCTACGAGATTACATTTACTCAGCTCTTCTTGAAGGGGTACAGAGCCAACCTTAAGGCAGATGATGTACCATGAGCTCTGGCTCTGACTTCCATATTGTCCCCCTGTTGGTGATGAGGATGGAGAGTTGCATTAAGCTTAGGCTTTGTACCTTCCTGCATGGAAGATAAGAAGGATGTGGAATTTTGGAGCAAGTCCAGCAGAATCCATGGACCTACTTCAAGAGCTGGAGCCTCTCTATGCTCTGGAAACAAGCTGGGACAGCTGAGGGTCACCTGGAGAGAAGAAGGCTCCAGAGAGACCCTGAAGTCCCTTCCAGTGCCTAAAGCTGGAAGGGACTCTAAGAGCTGGAAAGGGACTTGGGAGAAGGGGCTGGAGGGAGAAAACAAAGGGAAACGGCTTCCCACTGGCAGAGGGCAAGGTTAGATGGGATATTGGAATGCAGTTCTTGGCTGTAAGGTTGTTGAGGCTGTGGCACAGGTTACCCAGAGAAACTGGGGCTGCGCCAGCCCTGGAAGTGTTCAAGGCCAGGTAGAAGCTTAGAGCAACCTGATCTAGTGGAAAGGGGGGTTGGAATAGATGAGCTTTAAAAGGTCCGTTCCAACTGAAAGCATTCTGTGACTCTATGCTATGTTTGAATGATTTGCTGGTGTCTTAAGGAATGGCTTCATTGTCAGTTTGTGGCTGGTTTCCTCTCTCGAAGGCTTCTGGGCAGAGCGGTTTGCTCTTTTGTGGTTACTGATCACCAAAGAAACTCCTGATCCAGGGCAATGGATCCCTTTTCATCTGCAGCATTCACACAAGAGCTCCTTCAGTGCCCATCATCCCAACAATGCTGACCTTATTCTAGCATCTCCACTAACAATTTCTTATTTATTTATTTATTTATTTATTTATTTATTTATTTATTTATTTATTTATTCGTTTATTTGAAACCAGAGAACTCATGCCTCAAGTACTGCTGGGGTTTTCATTAGAAGAATTTGCAGTGCCGTGTGGAAAATGGGTCATTTGAACTCTTGGAAAATGGAAGCATCTAGAATGTGTTTTTGTGGAAATAATTCCCCATTTTTTCAAACATCACCTCCCGCACATCATTAAATAATTAATATTATTTGTTATTCTTTCTTGTTACTCTATGCTATTAAGAATAATTTCTGATTGCTAATGATAACTACTTATTATTATTGAGGCAACACCTGGAAACTTTGTGGCAACTCTGGCCTATATCATGCCAGAAGTTATGCAAATATACTGGAGAAATTCAGTCTTGACTTTCTTTTCTCTGTCTCTCAAGTTGTCCTGGGCTGGGGCCCAGCAAACATGTTATTCATTCCTGATTTGCTGACAGCTGTAGACAGCACACTGAGTCAGTTGCCTACTTGAGATGAACCACTGGTCAATTAAACTTTTACTGAAAATCTCTGGGCATAAGAAAGGAAATGTTTATGAGCTAATGTTAAGACTGCTAGGGATAAAGGGGAACAAAAGCCTTCCACAATTGTTATAGGGGAAAATGAGAACCCAATCTCATTAATAAACAGAGAGCAGGATGTAATTATTAATTGGCTCTAAACTTGCCTGATTATGGAATTTCTTTATAAATATGTGTAGTGGTTTTAAGTTCACCTATTTCTGATTCCCTGAATTATGTGCAGTGGTTTGAGTATCTACTAGAATTATTTACTCTTTTTCTGCTGTGAGATAGGATTAGGAGAGAAGCAAAGCAGACACAAAACTTACAAGGCTATAAAGATAGGTTTATTAACAATACTACAAGAGAGAAAAAAAATTAATAAGAATCAGAATAAAAGCTTCAAGACACTTCTCCTCTCCCCCAACAGCTTTTTTTCTTTCTCACAAACAACGTATAAAGACAAAACTTGGAACCCTAGGTCAGTTTACCACTTCCCTCAGTTCTTTTAGAGAGAGAAGTCTCTTTTAGTCTGCCATGGAACTTCCCACAGGACAAGAAAGAACAGTTCTCTTGTGGCTTTTTAACTGTCACAAAAGCAGCCACCTGGAAATACGCATTTGTGAAGTCCCTCCCATATTACACAGCCTCCCACAGCTGCATATGGCTCATGGGCTCATGGGGTACCATTTTAAAGATTAATGGTTCCAAAAGCAAAGGTTTTTCTTCATCTCTAGGAACAGAGATCTTTTCTCTTTCTAGGGGCAGATCTTCATCTCATCTCTCTCTCTCTGTTCAAGCTTCTCTTAAGATCACAGCTACTTCAGTATTTACTCAGTCCACCACAAATGCCTTTGCTTATATCTGCAGTTTGAATACTCTTATCTCCCCAATGCATATTTTTCCATGATTTAAAGGGCTATTCTAGTATATTACAGTCCATTAGCATGGCTTACAAAAGTATTTCAGCCTAAACTAAGGCATCTTCTCATTCTCCTCCATCTAAGATGTAACTCTTCTTTCATTGACTTTGATGTCTTCCTATTGTCGCTCTACATGCTTTCACTCTTTCTTTTTTCTCACTCAGAGAGGATTTAATGTTTTGCAAGTTTCATCTGTCAAGGAAAGAGTTAACATTCTCCCAAGTCTGCAGAGGGCATGATGGTTCTTCTGAGCAGTGGCCGGCCCGAAGGTGGTAAAATCAGGCCAGGATCTCAGGGTTCTGGCTGCTGCAGTGCCACCTGCCTGGCTGCAGTGCCGGCTTTGGTCTCAGCTGCATGATCTCTCACATGGCTGGGGGAAGGACCTGGTCCAGCCAGGGCTCCCCAGGGCCATGGCTTTAGTGACAGGAAGTTAGCAGCCGCTCAAGCCCAATCCAGCCGGGAATGGGGCATACTCTCCTTCCCTCCCCCTGCCTGGTGGCTGCTGGGCCCAATCCGTCTGGGACTGCTGCAGCAGCAGGGCCCGGCCAGTCTGCGCCAGCCCTGGGGGCCATGCAGTGGAAAGAGGCCAGCCTCACCGGCCCCTGTTACTTCTTCCTTGGCCGGAAGAAAAGATAATTTTCCCCAGGATTTCTCTGATTTTAACATGTGTATTCCCAGAGGTGTGTCAACTTTCTACTGGTCTAACCAGATATCAATATTCAGACTTAGTCACTGACTGGTTAATCACAGCTTTTCTTAGAAAAATCACTTCCATAGGTGTCTTCCTTTCCTCATCAAATGTCAGTAAATGCAAACCAGGACAGTATGTCATTAGGAAGAGAAATAAAGAGAAAAATTAAGCTGATAAGGATAGGCTTGGAAACTTTGAAAGTATACAAAATGCAGTAGCTGGCTGACATTTATCCTGCTTGTTAAAGGCATTTAAGTAAAGAGTTAATGAATCATTGCGGAGCATGTGGAAATCTGGCCGTGGTATATAAAAGCAAATGTTTCTAGTTTGCTTTTACATGGCAGGAGTTGTCTGCTCTGCCTATCATGGTGCAAATATAGCAGAGCCCCATGCCCAGAGGACATAGGGGGAAGAACACCAGTGGATCTGATCTGTGACACCATCCCGGGGGAAATTTGTAACATGCAGGGAAAAAAGAAATATTTCTGGATCTTCCAGAATTTGAGGAATAAAAAGCTCTGCTACAAAACAGTCATGCTGATCAGTTTATTAGTGGAGAAGAATGGTACACAGAAAACAAGTATATTATGGTTTAAAACTACTTCTAACTACTGGTAGGTAAATCACTTCACATCTTTTTCATGTCTTGGACCTCATACTCACTTAAGGGGCCCCAGAAGCTCTCCCTTTTATCTTCCGGAGGTGCAACCCAGAGCGTGTGGAAGGACCCACCAGCCCCAGATTGAGTAGCACTCTCTCCTGAACTTCATTTGTTCATGTGCCTTGGTGAATCAATGGTCTGACCAAGACAGAGCACTTGAGAAAGCTGAAATGGGCAGCAGATGCAAAACCTGGCATTAGGGAAGCCCTGGTGAAAGCAAGGAGAAGCAGCTCACTGGATGTGGATGGGGAAGTCTGAGGAGAGCTGTTTGAGAAGGAAGAGACTTGATCAAAGGATGAATGTCAGTGGGATGGGATGGCATTTGTCAGAGTTAGAGGAAAAGAGGTTCCCACACGTGGATTCCCTACAGCCCCTCGACATAATACCCATGGTCTGGCCTTGACAGGACAGATCATAGAGTCACCTGCCCAGCCTGAGAGAAAGGCCTCCCCAATGGTGCCTTGCACACAGTGGTTTGCCCTGGTTTCTCCCCTCCCCAATGCCCCTGGCCCTATGGTTTCTCCTCTCCTCTGTGTCCCCATTGGTTGTGGTACCTCGGTGACCAGTCCCATCTTCCCTATAGGTCACTGACCTTACCTGCCCTTTGTATCACCCCTATGTCTCAAGGTCATTGCCTGCTGAACCTCATACTGAAGCTTGAGCCTGGCCCTTTTTGTTTTGGATCTCCCTTCAGCTCCTGGAAATAAACCTGGCTGGAACTGATCTAGTACACAGGCCTTCTTGCCTCTCCTTGCTGAGCTAGCCTCGTGGCGTGTGTGGATGTGTTGCGATAGGACATGATATAAAGATGCTTGACTCCAGTCAGAAGGCAGTAGAAATCAGAAGGCTTTATTTACAATTCATTCAGCCCTTTTATAACATGCTGTGCTAAGAAGACATGTTATATTGGCCTATAGAACTGAGACCTCTCCCACTGGCTAAGTAACATAAGTAACAAACAACACCTGTTGTTATGAGAAAAGAATATAGTTTACACAAAGGTGTTTTGAGAAAAAAAACCAAAACTGTTAAAAAGTTTTCGTTGGGAAGAGCTAGCTCTTCTCAAGCTCAAAAACTATTAAGTCCACAAAGATGTGTGAGTTTGATTGCTTTGCCTGAATTCTTCCCAAGCGGCCTTTCCACTGGAGAAGCTGACTGGGATCTGGCAGTAACTCCACCCCTAAAAAGCACACTGCAACACCCACACAAGGATTTGGTGATGGAGATGGGTTGGAACAGGCATGCTGCAGAGGCAGTGAGTGTAAGGCAAGGAGCCAGAACTGAACGCAAATTCTGGAAATTACCAGACTCCCCACTAGTTAACATATTTAAACACAATTGGTATTTTTCCCTTCAGAATGAAAGCTCTGGTTTAAGCATGAGTTATCAATCAGTGTCATAGCAATCTGCAGTAAGATTGCACCATTGTAGAAGTTGACCTCTTGTCTGCAAATCTATGCATTTGTTGAAGGTCATTGCTTTGCCTTAGGTCTCCCTGGGGTTTTTCCCTCACTTAATTATCACTGGGGGAAGAATCAGCCCCAGAACTATTTAGTCCAGCTTTTTCCAAGTACACAACACAAGTGACATTATTTTGGCAACTTATCTGTGATATTTTTTTAGTTGTCTTGTTCTTTTTCTGGACTTTAATATGTGTTTCAAATCTTCACTGCTAAAAGTAAAAAGTAAAAGAAGAGACAATTTAGATGAGTAATACACAGGCCCTAACAGAAGTTGGAGGAGAGAAACAGTAACAAATAAACCTAAATAAATAGTCAAACTCCTAATAACTTATGTCCAATCACCAGACAACTGTAGCAGAGCAGCCAAATTAGCTGCCATACCCTGATGCTGATAGTATAGATAAAAAAATTAAAACAAATCTGGACCAAAGAGAGGTTCTCAGCAATGGTACAACAGTTTGCTTTCTAGCCAAGGCAAAAATAACATGTAATCATTTAATACCATTTCTTCAAATAAACTTCATTTTGAGATAATAATTTCCAGATGGATGAAGGTTTATAAACATCTCTGCCACATGATGCATTACCACTGGGTAACAGAAAGGTTAAGAGAGGGGTTTCGTCACTGGATCTATATCAGTAAATTAAATGTGCCCAGTGCTTATCTTCTGAGGCTAAATGGCAAGGGTGGGTTGTGTCCACATTTTTGTCCCTTCTTGCTATCCAAAACTAAGTGGCTTCTTCCAAACTGCCTGTTTGGAGTTGTCAACTTGTATTGCCTTCTGAGCTGTGCCTGGGAGGTGTGCATACAACAGTCTTCTGATTGTCCAGACCTGAATGGTGCTAAGAGCATCCTAAAAATTAAACCATCTGGAGAGGAGAGCTCTCATGTCTGGAAAGAATCCCAGATGCTTTTTGATTTATCTGTATGGACACAGGCAAAGAGAAAAAACTTTGCAGAAAACACCACAATTCTTTCTGCATCCACCCATACTGTCCTTGAAACTGTTTTGGAAGCTTATCTAAATCTTCAGGGCTGGGTTATCAGAGCCAGCTTTGAAAACATGGAATCCCCCACAAATGGTCATACTCAAAAACAAGGCAAGAACCTGTTCAAGATGTCCATATAGTTTTCCGGCTAATGGCCTAGCACCACTTCTTGGATGAAATACTAACCTTGATTTCCTTGGAGCCAAAGCTGCTAATCAGGCTGTCAGTGTTACACATGTGTTTGATTGCTTTGCTGGGTTGGGGCCCTGCAAAATCAACACTGGGAATGCGAAGGAATCAATGGCACTTCGCACTTAGCATGGAGAACTTTGAATGTTAATAATTATTTTTCATTTTTCTGGTTAGCATTTAGAGACAGGCCTGAAACAAATCCAGACAGAAATCAGCCACAGTTATTAGTGTCTCAAATCTTTGTCTTGTAGGCTTCAGTCTGGTTAAAACAACAGAAAGAAAAAAAAGCTGCACATTTTTCAGATGGAGGCCCCTAAGATATGTGGAATTTTAAATAAATTACTTGCGTTGGATCCAGCACTAATTATTTCCCTTCAAAACCTCAGATTTTTTTCCCACTGCTTACAGGGGATTAGTTAGTTGTGAGTTTTTCCTCAGTTTTATCCATACCTTCCACCATGGCAATACCTCCATAGATCCCACAGCTAAATGAAGCATAGAGACAGTTGGATTTCTTCAAGGGATTGATGGAAAATTGAAATGTGTCTGGCTCATCCTGCTTCATTTTTCACCTGGTGGGTTGGAAGAAGAGTCCTCATCCAGGATCTCACATCTTGGGCAAATCGACTGCTGTGGAGCCAAGGCCAGAGGTGCCCTCTCGGGTTTGGTTTCTCTCAACCGAGAGTCAGGTGGTGATCCTGGTGGTGGTTCAAGTGAGTCTATTTTTGCCCTCTGAAGGCTTTGAGCCAGAGGCGAGAATTAAATGGAGTCTTCAAAGTCTTGTTGTTTCTTGGTTTCTCATGTGTTTATTAATTCCTCTCTTACAATTTTCTCTGTGCCCGGCCAAGATTCTCACAGCTGCTTGGACACAGGATGACTCCCCTCGTGATGGGAGGTCGCTACCTCGTATACAGATAATTACGTGCGTCTTATTTACAATTCTGTACCAATGCCTATTACCTATACTAAAGGGGTCATCTCTACTCTGACCCAATCTCCTTAAACTACTGTGTGCCACCATCACTGCAAAAGATGGATGCCAAGGGAGGACAAGAAGAAACCAGGGTACCACCCTAAATCCTCCATCTTGTTCCCCATTCTAAGAACCCAAAACTACAAAAATTTCCACCCAGTGATAAACTACACTACTGTCTGTTGTACCTTTGTGATTTGTAATTCTTCTCTGTGTTGGAAGTTTTTCTCATGGACTGAAATAAAAGCCTGTGTCTTCCTGCGCTCTGTGCCAGGAAACCCCCTTGGACAGACCCCAGACCCTCTTTCTCAGGTCTCAGACCCCTCTGCCGAGGTCTGTGACCTTCCAGGGCAACTAAAGGAATGCCCTGGACTCCGACAGTGCCCCAATTCTTAAGGTTCTCCCCGAAAGTCCCTGCATTCCTTGGGTGTCTATATGTTGCCGGATTCTCTGCAGCTCATTTACCAGGCTCCTTTTAGCCTTTCAAAGCAGGAGCTGTGTAGTCAAGTAGCTCCAAAATTTCCCAGTCGTTTGGGGTTGCATGTTTCTGTGGCTCTGGAACAGCCCTTGGATGGTGAAGGTGTTCCAGGGACTCTTCTGCACTATTCCACATAAAAATATGAAATCCAGCACATTTTGAAGTGCTTATTAGAAGAGCAGATAAGCTTTGGGATTATATTTTGAACTTAATTAACAAACATAAGAGGTAGATCTTGAAATGAAAGGTTAGTAGTTTATTACATTCATGAATATTTTGATGAGATGGTGGTACTCAATGTGATTCCCAATTATCTTTGGGCAAGACTAAAGATCTGACTTCAGGGACTACATGTTGATGTAAATGATACACATGCTGCTGTGGGTGTAATCTTTTTAATTTAGTGCTTTTAGCTCCAAACCTGAAGTTTGGTGGGCCTGACAGCAACAAAAAGGGAGAAATTGGAATTTTACAGTCCACTGTATTTGCCTTTTCCATGGTAGAGGATGTCAATCCAAAGGCATCTGGAGGTTCCTGGGTATTTGAAGGGAGATTCTGACTAAGATTTTCAAAGGCTGCATGTCTGGAGGACTTAACAAATATCTGCTATCTGCTCCTCCTTCCCAACTGAAGAGATTATAGGCTGGGCCAGCTCATTTGGGGCAAAATGGGAACCATGTTCCCTGTCTGGAGAGCCAAGCATCACCAATTCCCAGTTTGAATGCATGCTGAAATTCAGGATCATGCTCAAATTGTTTCTTGAAAACCTTTATTCTTGACTGTAAGAACAGCTGTGGATGAGTCTCTGTTACTGATTGCTCAATATGTTTCTCATGAGTTGATATTTCAGAAACATTTAACAACTATCTTATTAACTGTTAAACCCTGCATGGTTTTATCTCAAAGCCTTTGTGAGATATCAAATCCACTGCTGCCAAGCTGGATGCCAGGTCTTAGGCATGTGGAAGAAGCCATGAGCCTGTTGTGTGTCCCTTAAACTACATAACCCAACAAAGAGTGTGAATATCTTACTCTATAATATCTGCATGTCAAAATTTCCCCAACCTTTCTTCTTCACCCTCCATTGACATGACAGATGTTTTTGGACACCTTCCCAGTTTCATCAGGTCAGCTCTCAGTAGGCTGGAAATCTCTGTTTCCCATATAGTCCCCCCAAAATATAAACAAATATCATCTGTGGTGGTTCTGAGCAGTGGAAAGGTATATGTTTTGTTATGGATTCATGTTTACATTACTACTGGGAGCACACTAGGTGGTTTTATATTTTTGGAGTTTTTTATTTCTCTTGCATATGCCATAGTTCTGTAACCCAGCACAAATACTGGAACTCCTTTTGAAAAGGAGTGGCTTAGAAGGGCTCCAAACCTCATCTGCTCTCTCTGGATTTTACAAGGCAACAGTTATCCATTTTACACCCCACAATTTCTTCCACGACCAGGATCTCTCTTTCATGTCCTTCTCCCCAGGTAATCTCTGCTAGGTGTGTAGTGTCATCTCATGCTGACATGACAAAGGTGAATATACAATCACAGAATGGTTTGGGTTAGAAAGGGCCCTTAAAGATCATTCCATCCCCTTGCCATGGGAAGGACACCTTCAACTAGACCAGGTTGCTCCAAGCCCCATCCTCCCTGGCCACAAACACTTCAGGAATGGGGCAGCCACAGCTTCTTTGGGCAACTTGTGCCAGGGCCTTACCATCCTCACGGGGAAGAGTTTCCTCCAATATCAAATCTAACCCTATCCTCAGTTTGAAGCCATTCCTCCTTGTCCTGTCATTCTATGTTGTTTTCACAAGTCTCTCTCCAGCTCTTTTGGAGACCCTTTAGGCACTGGAGGAGGGGTCTAAGGTCTTCCCTGGAGCCTTCTTTTCTTGAGGCTAAACGCTCCCAGCTCTCCCAGAGCAGAGTGGCTCCAGTTCTTGAAGCATCTCCATGGCCTCCTCTGGACTCACTTCAGCAGCTCCATGTCCTTCTGAGGCTGGGGGCCCCAGAACTGGAGGTAGCTCTTCAGGGAGGTTCTCACCAGAGCTGAATAGTTTGGGACAATTACTTACCTTGACCTGGTGATAACAAGGCTCTGAAGCAATTACACTGTGCTACTGCAAATGCACAGATGAACTCTTTGCTATGTGTTTTATGCTGCTTCTCTCTGTCATTAGAGACTTCACTGTCTCTTCAGTAACACTAAGGATGTGAAAACTTCACGTAATGCATATACAAACAACCCAATGCATTTGCTAATCAAACCAGTCTCAGCTGTTGGCAGAAGAACTGAATGCTCTCTCTGATTTGGCATGTGGGTCATGAAGGTTACTTTCCACGGAACACACACATTTGCTGCTGCCAAGTTTGGGACAGGTCTACAGCACCACTGAAACCAGGCAAGTATCTGAAATAAGGTTTCTCTTGGTGGGAAGTGTCCTGCAGAGCTTGTTGCTTCATGTTTTGTTTTTTTTCACCAGTGAACCACTAAGACCCAGAAGTGACCTTTCCAGCATTTGGTGCTTCTCCTACCCACTACCAAGCTTGTTGCAGAACAGAGCTTGTTGTGCTGTCACGGCAGTGGTGGAAAAGGGAGGGTTAATATTTGCAGAACTTCTGTGACCTCAGGAGAGCCTGAGAGCAGGGAATGGGTGGCTTTGTTTTGTTTTCATTGGAAATGGGGAGAGTTGATCTTGTCTTGACACTCACCATGCTACCAAAGGGTTCAGAAATTTACCAGCCAAATTTCACCAGAGACTAGGGGAAAAAATATTTTGGTCAATCAGTCTGTGAGATTAGCAGCAGAGTGATGGAAGCCTGGAGGGAAGGTGTGCATGGTGAAGGCAGCACAGCCAGGTTATGCTCTGAGACTGATTTTTATGGCTGTCAGCTAATCTGTCTGTGGGCAAATCTAGCTCATGTTACCAGCAGTAGGATGAAAGAATGGCCCATAATTGGAAGCAGACTATGGCCCATTGTTGGGGGTTAGGATTTTTCCTTTTGTTTGTTTCCCTCATGGAATTTTGTCCCATATGTTGCTAGGAAACAATAACTTCCAATACTTAAGCAAACAAAAATGTAGCTGAGTGTCACAACATTCCATTGAAATGGCCCTGGCTGGGGGCAGGTTGCAAGCGATAATGCAAGAGAAAAGGCTATCCCTGAAGTCTGGGGCTGGGTTTTTGGTCAGTCCGGACTCCATGCTCAGAGGAGGAAGGAGCTGTTTGCTGTTTTCCCTGCTACCTGGTTGTGTGGAGCTCAGAACCAGCACATGTGGCGCCAAAATATTGGGATTGCTTCCCACCAGACCCTCTGCCTGCAGCATGTTGCCATGGCCACTCCTGTGTGTTGGACTCTGAGATCCCAGTCAGCTGCAGTTTTCCTGCACTGCAAATCTGTTTCATTCTTTTTTTTGTTCCCTGGCCATTTGTGGATTAGGAAGGTCCAGAGCCAGCGTATGGGTTGTTGCTGTACAAGCCACCTCTGTGCAGTAGCCCAGCAATTGCAACCAGCTGCTGCCTGTGGCTTCAAGTCTCAGCCAAACTGCCAATAACTCTGTGGTCTCCAAGCTCACACCACAGCGCCCCCTGCAGCCACGGAAGAATCATCACACCTGCCCTGCCCACTGGGAGCCACCACCGCCCCTGCCGGCTGTGACTGTAACTACACCGAAGGGGAAATTGCTTAAAGAGCAGGGCAGAGATTGTTTATTGGATTTTCTTTTCGTTTTTCATTTGTTGTTGCTGCCATTTTGTTTGTTTGCCTTGTTATACACATACATACTAGTAAAGAACTGTTATTCCTTTCCCCATATCTTTGCCTGAAAGCCTCTTAATTTCAAAATTATAATAATTCAGAGGAAAGGGGGTCATATCTCCATTTCAAGGGAGGTTCCTGCCTCCCTTGGCAGACACTAGTCTTTCAAAGTGAAACACCCATAAACTGGATCTCCTGACAGCTTGCTGGAGTCAATCCTGTACCCCTTGGAAGGAAGCAGCTCAAGGGCAGCTCCTGCTTGAACCCAGTGACTTTGTCCCCTTTTTGGAAGAGGGAGGTGTTGGAACCTGTCCCATGTTTCCCATCACAAATGCCTTCAATCACAAAATTCTACTGTGCACAAAATCTTTCCTCAAACTCAACCTTTTTTGATGAAAATTTGACTCTTTCAGCAAACCTTCATGATTTCTCAACTGCACAGAAGACTATATTCCCCAAACCAAAGACAGACAAATATCAGCCCTAGAACAGATAATCACACAAAGCCCAGAAATGGCAGGGAAGCTGGTAATACTGCTTTACCAACTGCTAAGGGGACCCTCATTGTCAGTTTCCTGCAGTGCAGGTGGTTGTTGTTCCCAAAATCCAGGGTAGCTATCCTTGCTCCCTTTCTCATGGTGTTATATAAAGTACAGGGAAATATTCACTCGAGCAGAATGAATGGAAAAAATTGAACAATCATCAGATAAACTCTCCATGAAAAAAAATATCATAGGGAATATTAACAAGGAAAAATTAAATGGCAGTTTTCATTTTTGGTGGGAAAAAGTCCCTTTATAGTGTCTCATTCTGCTATAAAAGGGAGAGTTAGGAAGGATGCTTTTGATAAAATAAAGCACAAACGCAGCAATATTGTATCTGAGAACCATTTATTGACAAAAAAGGGTTAGTGTTCCTACTAAATGGGGATAGGAAAAGGAGCAGAGAGAGGAAAGAGAGAGGCTATTTGTTGGCATCAGCCTAGCAGGTGGAGCCTGTGTACTGTGAAGAGCAGTCTGTTTGCCTAGCTCACATGGTGGGCTGGGCGCGATTTCCAAACAGTAGCAGGCTGTGTGTTCCTTCTGTTGTCAGAGAACAGGCTGACATTGCCATGGACACAGTCCTGGAACAGCCGCAGGTTCTCAGGGGTGGGGTACTGCGGCTGTGGGCACAACCAAGTGCGGGCGGTGGTGGCAGATTGGTCGCTATGGGCTACTGCTATGGCAATTTGATGCAGGTTGGCAGCGCAGGAAACATAGCGGCGGCGGCAGTTGCAGTGAGGTGCAAGTGGGCTTGTGCTGTGGGCTTGGCTGGGTGCAGGTTGGCGGTGGTGACGGTGGCGGCTGTGCCTGGGAAGCGTGACAGGGATGGCTGGCTGTGGCAGCACCCACTCCATAGGGGACCCAATGGAGCACGAGGTCATTGCAAAGACAAGCTCATTCCTGTGAACAATGAAGCAGGGAAGCAGGACCAGGGAAGAATAGGTAATGGGGGGAGGGTGGCCGAGCGGACCCTACAGGTGAGCCCCCGCTCCCTCCAATCAACCCAAAGCAAAATGGCCCTCACTGTGTCTCAGTTAGCTGCTTTAAGTGCACAGCCACACTTCGCGGCCATGTTTGGCAGGCATTCTTTGTGGGCATCCGAGCATTTGCCCCATCCACAAGTGGGGATGCATCACTCAGTGTTTGATCATGGAGGCTTTGTCTGCTCTGACTGGCTGCTAGGAGAAGCCTCCTCAGGGATAGGGCTGCCAGCACAGGAATCTTTCACTTCATGTATAACACATGTTGAAGCAAAAATAAAAATCAGATTGGTCCCTCTCAATAGCTAGATACACTTAGTAAAAATGATTCCTATACCCTTTGCTGTCTCTATTGCTGGTGCTCCTGCATAATCCTTTCAGCATCCATTTGTTCAAAATCCCTTCTTCCTGCCTCCTGCAATCTCAGGATTGGTAAGGATGGAAACCTTTGAAGTTTGTACCCCATAGTTATGGCTGGTGGAAAGGTTGCTTCTGTCCTTCAGGAGGACATCACACATGGGTGAGAGGGACCCAAAGATGGTTCCTTCTTGTGGGCATGCTAAACCATACAGGTCTGCCATGCCTCAGCCTGAGGAAACATATTGAGCATCACAGTATGGCTTGATAACACTGTGCCATGTTGAGATGTTGAAATGTTGTGAATGTCTGATCTCTAGAAGTATTAGAGGTCATTTTGAACAGGGCTTGGAGCAACCTGGTCTAGTGGAAGGTGTCCCTGCCTATGGCAGGAGATTGGTACTGAATGATCTTTAGGGTCCCTTTCAACCCAAACCATTTTGTGATTCTGTGATTCTGTGTCTGGAGAACAGACTGCTTTTAGGCAACCCATTGATCAGGGAGGGCTTTTGGCTGAGTTTTGAGGTGCAGTAGGGGACAGGTTTGAAACACCTCATTCAATATATCAACCTCATTTGAGGTACAGGAGTCCAGCCATTGTCACATTGTCCAGCCACCCTCATACACCCCTAAGGGCCTTTGGGCATCGTGTGGTTGATGCTGAGCAGTGAGTTGGCCAGAAGGTCCTTAGAACATTCATGGTCCTTGGACTCTAGATAGGGTCTAACACTTTACATTTGGTAAAGTTGATTAATTAGGAAGAGTACTTCAGTCTGGGTACACTGGTGTGGCCATGCTTCAAAGGTGCATAAACATGGTGGTAAAGGAGCACACTGTACAGGTCAGCCTGTGCTTCACCATAGGATCAACAGGTGACAGCCACTGCTTCTGTCCCAGCTCTGACATCACCTCTCTATGTGACCCTGGACTACTCTGCTCAGATTCTGTATCTGTCAGATTGGGACAATAATGACTGTCTCCCTCACAAGTGAAGTTTACAAGTTCACCTCACAGCTATTGTCCCAGCACTGTGTTATGGGGTGGTTGGGTTAATTGAAGATCTGACGGAGTTTGTGTTTTCCCTTTGCAAGAGGAGATGGAGCATCACCCCAGGTGTCCCAGCAAATCTTCCAGCTTGCTTTCTGCTTTTGTGATAAAAGGGGGCATGTCAGCTCTAGAAAATGCATGTTACTCAAGAAAGAGGAGAGTGCTGTGAAAGGTCTTCTTTTCTGCAAAATTAGTTTTGCTGAGTTTACAAGGTGCTGAAGGCGATTAATGCTGCATGCTCTGGTGCCATGAGATTGCAAACAAAGTTTCAATATGCCTTTCTACAGCACCATTTATCAGCCTCCATCTTCTTCCCTTCTATTTTTTTCCACATATTTTCCCTCTTTCCCGTGACACCCCCCCCCCCCNNNCCCCCCCCCCCCCCCAAATTAATCTCATTCCTATGGTTTGTCTCCTGGATTTATTCCCATTCTTTAGATTGTCTTATTAATTTTACTCTCTTTTCAAAGGAAAAAACCCAGTCTTGTGCGCTAAAGACTTTACAACATTATCTCATAGTCCTGGATTTAAAATGCCTCACTGAGGGTCTATAATGTACTGATATGGAAAGACTAGACTTATTACTAAACTAGTAATGTAGGAATTTTTATGAACTTCAGAGCTCTGAAATCTTTTCTAACCACATGGCGTGGATTGTTGAGGCATGAGCAGCCACTGGCAAAAAGCTACTGTGGCTGGATACGCCAGCTTTGTAAACACCTTGGAGCAGGTGTTTACAAGCAGCAAAGATGAATGAGCCAAGGAGCTGGGTGGAGAGAAATGGGATGCATGCAACAGCAGTTGGTGAGATCTACCTGCTTCCTCCCAGGTTTGTACCTTGTGCATTGGCCAGGTTAGAGCTCCCAAGGTATAAATCATGGTATTAGAAAATATCTTCAATAAAATAAGATTGCTAGGAGTTGGGATGCAACTGTATAATTATCTTAGTCTCTGTTTTGACCACTGCTATGTACTGAGTGAGAAGGAGATCAAAACCAACATGGCTATGCTGCATTATTATGACAGACTGGTCTGGTTAAGATGAGCTGCTGCTGCACCTCTCATTTTAACACCTTTCCTTATGTTGCTTACAAATATCTTTTGCCAAGTAAAAGTGTATTCAGTGTATGGCATTTGGAAATCATTAGGAAATTAGGAAATAATGTGTGACAAATTTGGTGATCTTCTATGATGGACCTACAGAGTTTGTGGATAGGTCCAGAGCAATTGGCATCATCTGCCTGGATTTCCGCCAAACATTTTACACTGTCTAACACAACAACTGTAGCATTGTCAGCTGCTTTACAGCTGGACATAATGAGTCTGATCATAACATACTGATTCAGCTGTCCTGGCTTGTTCTAGAAGTCCCTAGGGAAACAAAGACCTCAGCCAATCCCATCCAAGCCCTGCATGCAGACACACCACTGGCCAGAGATCTGGGTGATGGAGAGATTCCCAACCAACAGGCTTTCCAAGCCCGGGAAATTCAAACTCACTATAAAGGGAGCTTGGAACAATAAATCGGGCTGTTGCTCAGAACTCAGGAATTACTGTGTCGAGTGTCTGTCCCTAACCCAGGGCCCTCATGTTACAAACAACCTTGTCTCCAAATTGGAGAGATGGATTTGATGGATGGACCACTTGGTGGATAAAGAACTGGCTGGATGGTCGCACACAGAGTTATAATCAACGGCTCATTGTCCACATGGAGACCAGTGGACAATGGGTCCACTGTCGAGTGGGGTCCCTCATCACTGGTGCTGGGGGTGATACTGTTCAACAGCTTTGTTGGCAACATGGACAGTGGGACCTAGGCATCCTCAGCATGTTCACTGACTACACTGAGCTGTGTGCTGCAGTCACACACTCCAGGGAAGGGATGGCATCCAGAGTCACTTAGACAGGCTGGAGAGGTGGGCCTGTGTGAACCTCATGGAGTCCAGCAAAGCCATGTGCAAGATTCTACACCTGGGTCATGTCAGTCCCAGGCACACTTACAGGTGGGGAAGAGAAGTGATAGAGAGCAGCCCTGTGGGGAGGCACTTGTGGGTAATGGTTGATGAAAAACTCACCATGAGCTGGCAGTGAGTGCTCCCAGCACAAAAATCCAGCAAAATTCTGGGCTGCATCCATAGAAACACAGCCATGAGGTCGAGGCAGGTGATTCTCCCCCTCTACTCTGCTCTTGTGAGATCTTACTTAGAGTACTGCATCCAGTTCTGCTGCCACTAAAACAGAGAGGGACATGGAACTTCTGGAGCAAGTCCAGAGGGGGTCCTAAAGTTGATGAAGGCACTGGAGCTCCTCCCTTATGGAGACAGGCTGAGAGAATTGAGGCTGTTCAGCCTTGAGAACAGAAGGTTGTGGGGCAACCTCATAGCACCTTTCAGTATCTGAAGGAAGTCAGGAGGTTCATCACCAACTGTGGTGAGAGGACAAGGGGATATAGGTTCAAACTCTAACAGGGGAAGTTTAGATTAGATATTAGGAAGAAATTAGTTACTATGAGAGTGGTGAGGCCCTGGTACAGGTTGCCCAGAGAAGCTGTGGCTTCCGCAACCCTGGAATTGTTCAAACCCAGGTTGGACAAGGCCTTGAGTAACCTGGTTTAGTAGAAAGTGCCCCCATTGCAGGGGGGTTTGGGACTAGATGCTGTTTAAGGTCCATTCTAACCCCCTAACTTTCTATGAATCTATCATTAGGCAATGAGGTTGACATTCAGAAGTTGGCATTTATTGCTGACTGTGGTGCCCAGTAAAATGCAATCCCCCAGCTTGATACTGCTCATTACATTCTCAGAGTATAGTTTCAAAAAGACATGAAACAATTTTGCTCCTTGCTCCAGACACCTGGGCAGCTGCACTGCTTGGTGCTAGGCAGTGTCATGCTTCCTCTATGAGGTGAAGGCACCACCATTGTCATCTGTGCACGGTTTTGCCAAGTTTTCTAGTCCTTCAGGGTTAAAGCCAACAGTAGAAAGAAGGACACAGAGGTATTTGAGATGCATTTTGAAGCTGACTATCCATAATGTGATTCATATAATTGTGGGATCTGCCATCATATGAGATTTTTTTTTCCACTGCAAGGCATTTGGGAGACATCCTTCCCTTTCATTTTTACCCACTTGTCAATCTTCTTTTCATTCCATTTTATTGAATTAGAAACACTGGGTTTGATGATACTTTTCCTCAGAGACTGAACATACCAGGACATTCTCCACATAATTCAGGTAGTAGAAGTGATGCCTTGAGAGGCTACCTAGAACAGAGGCTAGACAGTATTAAAGGAATGAAGTAGGTATTTATTAAAAGGTCTTCAAAGGATACAGCTTGGGCAGTACAAGAGCCTGGCTGTGTCTTCACCCAAGATGGATAGTGGGTCATGAGTTTTCACACTTTTATAAGTTTGGGTTCATTTGCATATTAGGGTTATTTGTCCAATTACAGCTTCAGGTTATGAAGTTCCATCCTCCCAGATTGCTCTCCTCAATTCACTCTTGTTTATACTTTTTGGGCCTGAAGCTGCAATGGTGTCCTTGGTTCTCAGGCTAGAAAAGGATTGTTCTGTCTAACTAAACTGTGAGGAGAACTTTCTAACACTTTATATGAAGTTCAGAGTTATAAACTAATGCAGTACAGAGTCTGGGAAATATGAAAGCTAAAACTTAAGACATCGGAAGTATATTGGCTGCCCTGAAATCACCCGTGGAAAAACAAAGAGGAGGAAAAGTTCAGTATCCCCCTGTGCTGGATTTATTAACCCAACCCTGGGATGGCTCTTTAAAGAGAACAGACACACAACCTATGCTGAGGATGAATTACTGGATCCCATTATAACAGGAGGCATGGAGGTATCCAAATAAAGGAGAAAAACCTCTCCAGCTAATCAACATCTGCTGCTGTTTGCAGGAACCCCCCTTTCTCTAGGCAAGCCACTGCTGTGATTCATGCCATGTCCCACACTGTTGCCTGTCCTTACCATCTGAATAGTGCACATGCATATTTCCTCCTTACATAGGTGTTTCTGGCCATTCAGCAAAGCAGGTGGATAAGAAAGATGTAACTCATCCATGAGGAGGACGACAGACAAGGTGTCAGGGGGAAAAGTTTCTGGTGAGTCTCTGGATGGGAGACATGGTTCTACTTTTCTGTGTCAGCAAGGACTAAGCCAGCCCCTTTTTGCTGCCCATGATGTTGCCTTGTGGCTCACCGGGAGAAAAGAGGGCGGCTTGAACCCAGTCTCAGGTTTATATGGGTATTACCAAAAGTTGCATTCCATTTTCTGAATGGTCAAACCACATGCTAATAGCCAAGAACTGGTGCCTGATAGGTCCCTGTCATTTCCAAACAATTCTAACAGTCCTGGCAGGCAATATTTCATATTCCTCTTCAACTAAAAACCAAACTGTGTTAACCCATAGCACTTGGCAACCATCAAGTGCCCAGATTTTGGCAGGGAAGATGAGTGGAGAGAAAGAGGCTGAGTGACAACAAAAGCTTGGTGAGGCTCAAGTGTTCAGGTGAGCTTTGAAGACATAAATCTCACCTCCAAGCATACAGTTATAGAACAGTTGGCATGCATGCTCACACATGAACACACACACCATCTCGCATGGCAGATGTCCTCAGAAGAGTTGCCTTAAACTGATGGGTAACACAAGTAATAAAGGTGTTGTGCCATTAGTCTCTTCCATGTACTCTCCCTTAACTTCAATGCTACTTTGTAAGACCTCTTAAGGATAAAGGCTGTCTCTTTATTATGTATGTGTGCTTTGTCAAGCATGGTGGCAAATATTCAGTCAAGTCTGGGACATTGATACGTATCACGGTTGCTAGGATTTGATCAATAGTCCTATGAAAAGGTAGGGATAAACTAGAAAATCCCAGTCATTGATGTGATTTGTGCTCTTCAGGAGAGAGACCACCAACCAGAGCAAAATGGCAAGAAGGTCAGGGTCAGAAGAGCAATGTTTCAGGGGCTTGGGGGTATTTTTAATCACCTACTCGCTACTAGACAGATGCATTAATACAAATGAGAAGGTATAAACCAGTTTTACTCTAATACATTCAAAGCAAAGATAAATAGCAAAAATTTGTGTGCTGATACTAAGCTAAATAGGAGAGTCAAAAGTAAGATCTGAATCTAAGGATTTTGTGGTATCTTCCTTCTCTAACTCTTCTTTATGGTTTTGTTTCTTCAAATAACTTACACTAATCTATTTCTGGCAAAACAACTCAAAGGTCTGCTGAGAAGCTTACAGAGGTCCTCACTAGTTAACCACTCATTTCATGGAAAACTTGGGCACTGGAGGTCCATGTATTTCTGAGAAGGATTATATGATATGGCACCTGAAACAGCAAGCGTTTAACTCAGTGTTTGTGTCTGTGCAAATAAATTCAATGTGCACAAGATTGTCCTGTGACTCTGAGATCATTTGGTGTGGAAGAACTTGCATCCACATCTCTAAATCTGAGCAGGTAACTTTATGTGAACTGCTCATTGGGAATGGTTCTTGGCCTTTGTTGGATCCCAAATCACATGTGAACATGTCTCCATGCCCAAGAAAGTTCTCCAAAACTTTTCAGGAACAGGTAAGAAATCAGTGTTGACTCCAGAAGCCCCTCATTGAATTAGGTCTTCTTTCAGGACCAGAGTGACTAGTAGTTTCACCTCCATGCATTAAGTTGCAATCAAACTGAACCTTACTGGGGGAGCCTCAGAAACTGTCGATTATTGGAGTGATGTCTTTTTGTCCCAGGTTTACATTTGGGTCTCATGGCTTTTTTTCTCATACCAGGAACATGTGAATTTCCCATTCCCAGCACTTTATAAAATCATTGGCCTTTGTTCTCAGATTGCACCATCATCCAGTGATGAGCTGGAGTGCAGATGTAACCAAGGGTAATTTGGACAGGATTTTAAGTCCTGCTAAAGAGAGATGCAGTCTAAAATCTATATCACTCAAGAGATGATGGTGACCTTCCCAGAGTACAACATATTCTTGGTTTCTCTTCTGGAGCCATTTTATATGCCCAGTTGTGAGATAAGGTCTTTGAGGCGGCTGCCAGTACCTCTGACAGGGAAAACTGAGTGCAGCAACCAGGCTGCAAGGCAAATAATTTGCAGGAATGGGGTCTCTGCTGTGCTTCCCACTCCCTGCTGGCCTTTGAAGTAAATAAGCAGTCTGGGTGCTGGAGGAAAGCTCCTGCCCAGCAATGTGGGCTGACACGAGGCAGCTACCAACTCTTGATAGGAGAGGAATGGGGGAGAAAAGAAATTACACTCTCTGTGAGACAATACTCTGTGGCTGCTCTGAAAGATGACAGGGACAGCAAGTCATTTATAATTTGTCAGAAATGTCTCCATCTGAGAACCCTTGCAGAGAGGAGGAGCAGGAGCAGCTGCTGGCCTAAACCTAGATCATATATTACTGTTTTGGGACCTGCTAGCAAGGATTGGCTGCTTTTTCCAGCATGAAATGAAATGAAATGAGATTCCTCATGGTTTTGCTAACTCAGTCTTCCATTATAGAAGGAGATATGGCTGCAGACAAACAAGCTGGAATTTTGTCTAAGGAATTTGGAAGTGCTCAGGGAGACAGAACAAGGGATAAAATGATAGCTACAACATACTGACTTATGAAGGTCAAATTATGGCCACTTCAGGCAGTCTTGAGGCTAGAAAGAGAGCACGCTGAGACCATCTACACTTGCTTGATGTCCCCACCAGTCATTCAGCAAATCCTCAGGTCTTTGGACCACCTCAGCTTAACCAAGTTCCCAAATGGATCAGACTTTGAGCAGGTTTGGTAACCTACCTGGAAGATAACAGACTTTTGCAAGATACTAATATCTTACATGGATGAAGCTAATAAGCTCATTGGGCCATTCAGTTCCTCAGTGGATGTTGCTAAGAGCCAGAGCAACAGCATGGGTTCATGGGCAGAAGTATTGGGCAGGAAGCACAAAGGAAATGGTAAAGTCTGATCTTCTGTTCATGTGGTGGTTGCAGCTGGCAATGACAGTTTTTATGGGGCATCAGTTCAGAAGTGAAAATAAATCTTCAAGGATCAAGAATTGCAAAACCTGTGGGGCCACTGCAGAGATAGGGCTGTTGTAGGTTGGCCAGGAGTAAGACAATGAAAGAACTGAGTTTAACCATTCCATAAGTGAGCACAAGCCCCATAGGAATGTATAAGAGCTCCTCACAATAGCTGAGGTGGATCAACAGAGTGAACATTAAATATGCAGCAAGAGGGGATCATCCAGGGTTACCCTCAGCAGTCTGACTATATAAAATGGACCATAAATACAAAGGGAATAGGCTCTTCTCCATATCAGCAGGGAACCAGGCATGAAGTCATGGTCTTAAATGGAGCCCTGGGAGAGCTCTGTTAAGACTGGGAGGCAATTTCTAACAGTAAATCCAGTTAAGTACTGGCATTGATTGCCTGGGAGGTTGTCATTTTGGAACCAACTGTAGTCTTTAAAAACAGATAAAACGAACACCTGCCAGAAATGGCTTAGGAAAAATGGATCCTTCCTTGAGGCAAAACAAAGATCTCCATCACCTCTCCTCATCCTTCCAGCCTTCTTTTTTAAGACTCTGACTTGACTTGCCTTCTGTGAAGGCCCTTGAGCCTATAAGGGGATCTTCTAGGCCAAAGCCCCAGAGGAATCTACCATAGGCTTCAAGAATGCCTCATAGCTTAGGGTGAGCAAAAATGTTTCCCCCAGGGTGCTCTGGCAGTACTGTGTTAATCCACCTCAGTTTTGCTTTTCCCATTGGCCCATTGGCCTTGACTACCTCTATTGTTCATACATGTCTATAGTTCTAGACGTTTCTGCTCTCCCTGTTTCCCCATTGGTTGTAGTATCACTGATGGTCTGCCCTCATGTTCCCTATAGGTCATTGCCCTTTTCCCTGCCCTCGTACCACCCCTGTGCCCTTAGACCATTGGTTCCTGACCCCTATACTTAACCCTGGACATTCCATTGATTTCTTGTCTTTTGTCACTGGACTCCTTTGGCAGGAGGCAGCAATAAACCCTGCTGGAACTGTGTACCGAAGACCCTTCCTGTCTTTCCTTCGCTGACTTTTCTGTGGGGTGTGTGTGTGTGGATTAAGTGACTGCTCATGTGCCCACCCAAGTGGCTTCCTGAGAAGAAGGTTTTTGAGGAGGGTAGTGGCATCTCTCCATCCATTCCACACTGCTACATCCTTCTAATTGGCACAATATTTAATGCTCAAGAAATGCACCACTCTCTCAGGACTGAAGAGATGTGTGTCTTACAACACAGGTGCGCAGCAAAGGTATTCAGTAAAATCCTTCCGCAGAAGTTTCTTCCTCATTTACATGTTCTTTGCAACATTACTTTTAAAGGAAAGTATTGATACTATGGCATTTCTGCCATGATGTTTCAATAAAACCAGTTGTGTAGTGCTGTGCTATCAGCATCCCTTTATGATGACATGAATATGGCCCAAACTGTTTCACTTCTTTCCAACTTTATGAGATTGTTACCAGATGATAAATGGCCTACACCTGGCTAACAATGCTTGTTCTCCAAAACTCCTGGCTTGTGGAAACTACACAATGCCCGTTTACGTAAGAGGGAGAGCTGGAAATTCACCAGCCTCAGTATCCTGCCAATTTAGCCAGGTCCTTTGGAACACTGGGGTGCATGACCACCAGGGACCACCAGTAAGACCCCCAGGATAGAAGAACATAAAGGAAAGGGGAAATATGTTAATGATTTTGGGGAAATGATTATCATATGTATGCGTAGTCTGGGACAATCAATGAATATATATGAAAAATTTGTATATAAACAGAAACTTTCCTGTACTCAGCATGCACAGCTTTTGGGAGGAACTATCCCCTCGTGCATCTGGCTGAATAAAGAATGCCTGCTTCTTAACACTACATTAGTGTTAAGGAGTTTTTGGTAACAAGATCATATCCTCCTTAACAGGAAGAGTTAAGGATATTCCTAAATGCTCCTCACTGAACATCTTGAGCTTAAAAGACACTAAACTGAGTTTCCAGTCACTGTTAGCTCAAACCACCTTTGTGATTTGAACATGAATTAAGTCAGGCCAAGAGTCAATAGGAATTATAAGCTGTGTCTTCCACTGTTACTGTTTGTGCAAAGGAGTGGTCTTAGAAAAACAGCTGGTAACCTGAATGCAGGTTGAGGCCATGGTGTTTGAAGAACTACATCCTGAAAAAAAAGAAAAGAGAATCTCTAGCATGTGTAGACATGGGAGGCAGGGGAGCGAAGAAAGAAAGCATTATCAGCCTTACTTTACAAAGTGGGAGCTTATGCGCAATGTGTTTCCTTGTTACTTGACCTTCTTCTGGAATTGCAGTGCATCTCAGGAAGACTTTGGGCAGGGGCTGAAGGTAACATTAGTGAGACTGAAGTTTCAGTGTGTAGAGGATAGTTTACAGTCTGAAGTACTCACAGAAATCTGCCTTCATTGTTTATAGAGACAAAGAGGCAATTCCAGAGTGCAAGTCATGTGACTGTTTTCATATACTTACATTAGCAAACTAAGAGTAGATTGTTTTATTTCTCTACCTAAAAATGACATAGTCTTGAAGTTCCTATCTGTGACCATGGACCTCCACAGGTCAGCTACAAATGTAGAGAGACTCTATATATTATATATTAGTTTAGGACTAATCTGCTGCAAGATATTGAGAAGTCTCAGCTTCTGCTGAGGCAAGGGCCTGGGCAACACGCAGACCTGATCTGGTTGAAGACATCCCTATTCATTGGAGGGGACTTGGCACTAGATGGTCTTTAAAAGTGCCTTCCTACCCAAACCATTCTACGAGTCTATGATTCTTTGTTAAGGCGCTTTCTGCCATAGACTGAAGGCCAAATCCCAGCTGGAGGACATGTCTGATGGCAGTAGCCTGTGCGGGAAGTTTTTGAAGGTTATGCAGTGTGTCTGAGAGCTGTCCTACCAGCAAGGACATAATGGGTGAGGTAAGCAGTTCCAACAGGTGTTAAGCTACTACACTACCCTCTCTTTGAGAGAGCCCAGTCCTGCTGGTGAAATCCATGTAGTAGTCCTGAATACAACACTAGATTTAGTTTGTGATATGGGAAGTGAAGTCATAGCAGAAAAAACAGATCCAGCTTAGGCTGCTAAATTCAGGCTCTCCAGGGCCCTTCTGACATTGCTTTCAAACCTCTTGTTTCTCCAGACTGTGATTTCCATGAAAAATATGGGAAGGGACACAGGAGGTCTTCCAATCCAGTTTACCCTTCTTTATGGCTCCTAAGGTACATAGCTGCAAACTGTTACTCATCTCAGAGTTGAGGACATGAATGAGCTTTCTGTTTGGGAAAGCTTTCAAAGACGTGCTGAAGCTGTTTTAATACAGCCAGCAAAGGGAACTATCAGCACAAAACATGCCGGAAGAAAGAAATTGAAAACAGCCTTGGAAAAAATGTGTATACATGTGGCATTACATTTATTTATTATCCTGTGCTATAGAGCTCTTGCCCAAGCTGGGTTGAAAGCTTAATGAAAATGGTGGATTTTTCTAAGCTCTACCAGGGTTTAGACTCTCCAGAAAATGTATAAACAAGGAACATTTTTGAAGTCTTCTCCTACTAATGGTTATTCATAACTGTTCAAGGGACCTGTTGTTTTACATGACTGACAGCAGTGAAAAGAAAAAAGATTCCAAATGTGGTCTTTCTATGCCATGATTTGTCTAGGAGATGGACATAATTCAAAGCCCATTTTCTGTTCCTGCCACAGCTGGTTTGACATCTGTGTAATGGAGCAGAAGCAATGGGGATTGATTTGGCTTGTGAGATTAATGGTACTTGATTTTTCTTCCAGTGTCTCTGAGAAAGAAGGTGATGGACCAGGTCTTGCTGTAGAAGACAAGCTGATTTCACTGTTTCCATTGGCACAATTTAGGAAAATCAGGAAAAACATGCTTAAGCCTGACTTGATAGAGGAAGATAGGTAAGATGACACTGAATGCTGGAACCTGGAATCCCCAACATTGTCTAGGTGAACATCTCTCAGAGCGATCTCTTAATTGTCCTGTACCTCCATCTCCTCCAATGACCCATGGAAAATCACTCCTCATCACCCTCAAAGGAAGGTTGCAATTCCCAGGTCATTGATACAAATTTATCAGTAGTTGGGCATGAGGATGACTTGGTCCTGTCTCACTACAGTAGGATGTACAGTAGGCAAAACCTGATGTTTTCCCATTCCCATCTTTTGTGTTAGTGCAAAAATATCTGAAGACAACATTTTCAAGATTAGGCCTTTCAGAGCAGCTCTAAGACACCTTGAAAGATCGCCAAGGGTTTTCTTTTCACACTCTGTGGGTGTTTCAGCTTCTGAGGCTGGAAGTCCAGCATGTTTTGAGTTGTTCAGGAGTTACTTCAATTTTGTAAACATGATGAGCCTGGTTTTGAGAATGGGCTCAAAATGTCCCTCCAAAGATGTTGCATGACATACCCTGAATACTAACCAAGATACTGGGACTGAGTCGCTCACCTCTGTGAAATCAGAGCCTCAGCACACTGGTTCCAGCAGTGTCTTTGTGAAAACTGTAGCAGCACATCTCCCTACATGTTTTTGCTTTCTGCAGCCAAACCCAATGCCAGGAATACAAAGGGAGGGTCTGCAGGTAACTGCTAAGGCCATCACATCCATATTATCAGACTGTGAATGATGACTGTTTTGTGTCCTGATGTTCAGTCGTCTCTGCTCTGCTGCACTTTTGTGGTTGATGCCTTTTAGTGGATGCCTGCAGCACAAATGAGGTCTGTGATATAGGGCACCCTGCCTTTTTCCTCACCTGGCTCCTTACTAGTAACTGGAAGTGCATATGGCCCCCTTGCCAGGCTTATATTTGCAGCTGAGGAACTTCTGCTATCGCCAAAGGTTTAGCTTTGACTGACAAGTGAGAAGAACCATCCTCATGCAATGTGCCACAAAAGCCTACAAACATATTTGGGTCCAGGCCCCTCAAAGTCGCTGAAGCCCCCTGTCTTCTGTGTACTTTTCCACATTTTCTTTAAGTTGTCCCATGCACTTCTTCAAACTCTACCACCACAGAGAAAGGCAAAATTGTTCTTTCTAGTAATCTTGAAACATCTTTGGGTCTAAAATTTCTGTGCTGATACTTGTTGCCAGCTCTCACTATGGCATGCCAAGCACATCTCAGGGTGACAGCTCTGGAAAACCCAGGCAATAATTCCTCACCCTCTTGCCTTATTTTTGTAAAAAAAAAAAATCAGTGGATATCTCGCAAATATTTATTTATTTATTTATTATTTATAATGAGAAAAAACCACACAGCACAATGGAGGTTGAACATTTAAAATGCATTTCACAGAAGTTTCTTCCTTGCCCTTGACTCCATCCTAGGAAAATGCTTGGCTGAGATGATGGAAATTAAAATGATGCGATTAAACCAGCATTATAGGAAAGGAAGCCATGAGTTGTTGCTAATGTCAAACAAAGCAACCTGAGCACTAGATAATATAAATATGATCTATGTTCACACACGTTTTCTGTCTATCTGCTCTAAATTTCAACAGTCCATGCAGGGTATAAAACAAAGCAATTTTTCTGCTTATATGCAGCGAATGTTTGGGTCCCTCTCCTCACCTGATTAAAACACAGTATAAAATGTACTAAATGTTAATATGTCCTAAGGGAGAAACAACCATCTCGTTGTGGGAATTCATCTCACCTGACTTTAGCGATGGGATTAATCTCAGATAAATGCAAATATTTTCAGTGCACTCTTGCCTCAGTTGAACAATCAAACTTTTATGACAGTAAATGGAGATCTAGCCAGTACTGGGAATCAAGACCAATACTAAATTAAGTAAATAAGGTAAAAAAGAAAGATGATGTTAAAAATCTGTAACTTGGCTGAGTTGTGCCCTAAAACACCATTGGTTGTATGGATTTTGTACCATTGCCTTGAATGGAACATAGATTTCTGTCTCAGAGTAAAGCATGCACTTTGTAAACATAAAATACATTTTCAAAATCCCACCCTATATGTTTATGTTGCAAGTCAATGGAGAGAAGCAAGGACTTGCAGGATATGATTCATCTTACCTCAGGTAGACCTTTCAAACTGACTAAATGGTCTCATGTGGCCAGTTCTCTCCTTTTACTGAAATTAGAGGTCAGGGCATCCAGATGGGATGGTGACTTCTACACTGCAGACATCCGAACACAGGTGAGATGAATCCCACACAATTGCTTGAAGTTCTTTAGTAAATTTCATTGTGTGCTTGTATTTTTTCCTGAAAGCGGCTGCATTACTGGCATGGCTTGGCTACTGCTCTCTTCTCCAGCTGAATTAGCAAAGAAAATCAGCAACCACAGTCTGAGGGTTGAAGCACCTCAGCATATATAATGCAGCATGAATTTATTAGACAACGTCTTCAGGAACCTCCTCAGTTTGACTTGCCAGATCTTTTTAACTTTCAACATAGACATTTCTAGGATTACATCTCCTTGACCTCATGATGCAAAAGAATTTGCCAGCTTCCTTTACTCATTCATCAGGGGGATTCATAAAATAGTGTTAACAATAGGCATTCCTGTGCAAATATGTATGGGTGGGTGGGTGTTTGTAAGTGAAATATTCAATAAGCTATTGAAAAACATGGTAGATGAAGATGTTCTGCATGCCAGATATGATTTTTTTTTTTAGTTTTTGGTGTTGGCAGTAATAATTACAGAAATCTTCAGTTTCAGCTTAGAGAAGGGGTATGAACAGGAAGGAAGGAAACAGAACTCTTATATTGAAAAGAAAGTGAACTTGTTTAATATAACATGATGTTAAGAACTACTGCCAGTTTTGTTGACAATGACTTGCAGTTATAACTTAATTTTTTTTCTTTTTTTAAGTTTTAGGCACCAAATATGAGTTCCTCAAATATTATGAAGACTAAAGTCCTTGCAATTCTGGAAAAAACTTTTAGTGGCATTAAAGGCGTGAATGGGAACATATGGCAGAGTACCTGTGACAGCAACATTTTGATCAGATGTCTCAAGAGGTCCCTTCATAGTCTTCTTTCATGCATTGAATTATAGCATAATGATTTTCCTTTCTTCCTGTCTCCTCCATTAGCAATTCCAAATGGACTTTGTAAGATATAATACTAGGAATTTGATTCTTTTCCTGTGCTGGAAGCTGAATTTGTAGACCCTTAGCATTTCCTCAGCATTGGAAGGCAGAAAGAGGTGCTTTGGCCATCCAGTGCAACTACTGGAGCACTGAGATCTTGAGCACTGTGGCCCTTAAGCCCACCATTGAGGCCTCTGGACATTAAGGATCAGACTGTAGTGGCCTTAATTCTATAGATGGGCTCTGCCTCTTATCCTCCACAGGTGACACAGATATGTTGTTGATAAACTCAGCAGCCCCTGATGGTTTTTTTTCATGGAATTGCTTGCCTTTATTCCTTAGTTAAAAGGACAAAGTCAATTTTGAAAGCCCATTTGCACAGTGGTCATTCCAGAGGTCCTGCCATTTTAGATCATGCCAATAATGGCTAGTTAAAGAAAGAGACACCCCATCTTTCCTAGTAGGAGGTATTTCTTAATGTTGACTATCACCCAGTCAGGGATTAAGTAAATTTAATTTTTTTTTTAAACTTCACAATGTATCAGTTCTGAAATTTATCATTTGAATGTGTAAAAGAAACATCATGGGCAGGAAAATGTGATTGCTTTGCACTGGGGCTTGTGCAGAAATTATGGCCCATCTTTTTCATGAATGAGAGGGAGACTGAGTGGCTTATCTGGGGCTCCCTTCTGATGCCTTAGGACATTTTGGTTCACTTACTGTTGAGGAAGAGGGCTTAGAAAAAAACCCCATGCCTCTCCTTCAGAGAGGGATCAGCATTCAATAGCAGCTTCTGGCCAGGCTGTGCTCTGCAATAATTGTCAGAGTCTAGGAAAATGAGAAGAGCGAAGATGCAAACAGTGGCTCTCAGCTGCTGGCCACAGTGGACAAGGCACATGTAGTGGTTTGAAAACAAACCAAGTGAGAGGCTCCAAGTCAGAAAATATAATTTAATAAGAAGAAGGAGAAAAAAAAAGTAGAATAAAAATAAATCCAATAATACAAAAGACCACTGACAGAGTCAGAATACAACCTGATACGGGTGATGGAAGCAGTCCAGATGAGGTGGTCTTCCTGAAGCAGTGATCCTGTAGAAAGGTCTGATAGCTCCGGTCCTCTGGGAATCCAGTGGGTAAAGGCTGCCCAAATCCCAGATTATATCCAGGTGAGAATGCCTGGCTCCTCCCCCCTGGGCGGAGCATCCCACAATGGGATGGTGAGTCATGCAGAAGAGTCTTTGATGGCCCATTAGGGAGAGATTGCTCCTGGAGGCAGTTATCTATGAGTCATACAGCAAGGCATCTGATGGGCCATTAACAGAAGATAGTCCAGGGAGAGGGGATCTGGGAAACACTGCTTCAACAATTGGATTCAACAGTTTGTGAAGATGGTGATAGAATATTTTGCATACTCTATACTACAACCCAGGACAGCACAAAAGCCAGAATGTGCTGGGGGTTTGAATACAGTTTTTGAGCCAAACTCCAGCTTCTTCTCTCTCCAACACAGTCTGGATTCCTTCCCAATCCCCTGTGGGAAGCAAGGTCTCTTTCACAGTCCCTTCTTTCATGGCCCTTCTTGCTCCATTTGCTTTGTCAGGGTGCCTTTCCTTGCTCTGACAACAGGGATGAGTGTATCCTTAATCAAACCCAAACCTGCCTGCTTGGATGAAAGTAGAGCGTGATGAGCATGGCAAATCCTTTTCCTCAAACAATGCAAGCCCATACTTCTCCTGATTTCCCAGAAGGTACCCAGAGAGGCTATGTGTGAAAGATAAGCAAAAAGTTGACATTGGAAGCTTGCAGAGGAATTTTTCAGAGTGCAAATAATCTGGTTCACATCAGTCCTCTAGCTTATTCGTGCCCCTTTCTACAATCAGATGTTCAATGCACAGTGCAAAGGCTGGTGAGTGACTCCACCTTCCTGGCTTATAGGAGCTGCTGTTTGCTCTGTGGCAGTGAGGGAAGTGCTATAGGTCAATGGGGAGGCAGCCAGAGTAATGGTGTTTTCAGGGACCCTCTGCAAAAGCTGTCTTGGCTGGTATCTCATGTGCTGTAATCTACCATGAATCCCTGAAGAGTTCAGCTGCATTCTAGAAGGGCCATGTCCTTGAGGGAGAAAACATTTTGACCACTGTGGCAATCTAATTTATTAGCAGGTTTGCAAGGAGATTGAAGAAAGCCTGACCATGACTGTCAAGCCAGTAAGTTTCAGGCTCAGGATAGACTGGCCCAGCAAGCTGGGACACAGCACCAAGCTACCTGAGAGGGAAGGTAAGAAAGTTCAGCTATATAGACATAAACCATGTCGTGCCAATTGTGCTCAGGGTTGGGAAATTGTACCTAGTTTATTTCCTACATCTGTAGGAGCCAAACATCTGTAGCTATTGGATTGTTCAGTGTGAAGTCATAAACCCTGCAACATGTGGAAATGGGATGTCGCTAGCCGAGGCTGGGTGTGTCCCACCTTAGGGACAGAAAGAGAGCAGGCCAGAAGCATCGCAGTGAGGAGACAAAAATCTTCTACTTTATTTACAATTTCACTACTTTATACATTTGTACAGAGGTCCAGAGATTGGCTACAGAGGTCGCCACCTCTTAACCTGGATGGTGGACATGACCATCAATCATCTCTTCTCTCAGAGGAGAAGAATGCAAACATTCTAAGAATAAACATTGTTTACAGAAGGCTACGTGAGAACAGAGACAGAAGGCAGAAAACCTCAGGGCAACAATGGGATGCTCCTAGGAAGCATCTATCATATGACCAGCTCTTTGGGTTGAGAAACTCCCTGATCATTATTTAGAAGCAGATTTCTTCATTTTATTTTGAAGTTTTCTCTCCTAAAAGGCCTTTTCAGAGACCTATCTGATTCCCTTACCTCCAATTGTTGTCTGTCCCTTCTTTAGCCCTATTACTGCCTTCCAAATTCAGGGTCTGTACTTCATGCTTCCCTATCTTCCCTTCTCCAGTGCACACCACCACTCTCCCAAATCCTTGTTGGGCACTCTTTTTTGAAAGCTCAACACTGCAGACTGGAGAATGCAGAAAGACCTGCAAACAGCCAATGTGCCAGGTGAGTGTAAACAAGATTTCTGCACACTATCCAGTCTTTCCCTAGCATGGAAAGTCTGTCAGTCTGACCACTGGGATTGCAGGAATGCATAACAAACTACCTGCTTCTAAAAAGCTCCTGAAATAGGGACTCGCTGTCTAAAATATGAAGCAGAAATAATGTTCCTAGAGATGGAACATTATTTCTGTCACCTTTTGGAGATGGTGTCTTATATCATGATACCGATTTACTGCCTTCCCATCTCTCTAGCCAGAAATGTACACTGTCAGCACAGTGTTTTGGTCCAGGCCCAGGGCTCTGAAACCTTCAGTTCAGCCCTATGGGCTTGTCAGCAGCCATATATTGTGGCAATAGTGTATTCACTTAGCACTGGTCTTGTTCCACTACTGGGGTAGTCAAATATGAAGGCAGTTTTCTCAAGGTGAGGTGGATGCATCAAGTCTTTCTGTGTTGTCCAAATTCCAGCAAATGAAAATCACAGATTCTCACTTGTGTCTCCATGTGGTGAATACAAAATAAAATGAAAGGTGACCCAGAAAATGAGAGATGCAAAGATTGTTTCCAGATAGACTGTGCTGTCATACCATGGGAAATAAAGTTAGTGGGAAATCTGATCATATTGAGCCTTTTATTTTTGTGTATAATAGCCCTGAAGAAACTAGAAGAAATAATAACCAAACATCACTGTGCCCTGTCCTCAGGTGGTTTGGAAACACTTTCATCTACCTGGGGCTCTTGCAGCTTTCACAACCCAGAATTCTGAAGCAATTCAGCCATGCAAATTTTGCATAGCCAAAGACTTGTGCTTTCATAGCCTCACTGCCTGTTAGCTTCCCAAAGTTGAAAGGATGAGGAGAGCAGTTTGGGAGATCTCATGGTAGCAGATTGTCTAGAAAACCCAACTGAAGAAGGTAGAAAGTTCTCATTTAATTATAGAAAATGTGAGAGTCCAGGAGGGCAGGTCCAAGATTGGATATTGGGTATTGCTGTCATGGGCTTTTCAATATTCTCTCTGCATCTGCAAATTTCTTTTCCTACTTTGTCTCAATATGAAGGCCATCAGGTATACCAAAGTCCCATTTATGCAAGTCTTGAAACCTGGAGAAATGAGGAATATGGACATGTAGAACAGCAAATAACCAGCTTAAGCTTCGATGCCATTTGTTCCACCTTAAAGGCAAGCAAAAGTTGTGCTGTATGTCATCTCCAGGTCTAGAAATGAAGCTGCTGCTCTCTAGGCAGCCAATATGAAGAGTGAGAAGGTTCCCCCTGAGCCTCCTTTTCTCCAGACTAAGCCCCCCTATCTCCCTCAGCTGCTCCTGGTGCTCCAGATCCTTCCCCAGCTCCATTCCCTTCTCTGGACCTGGTTCAGCCCCTCAATTTCTCCCTTGTCATTAAGGGCTGAGAACTGCCCCTAGCATTGGAGGTGCCTCATCAGTGCCCAGCCCAGGGGGATGCTCACTGCCCTGGTCATGCTGCCACACCACTGCTGGTACAGGCCAGGTGCCCTCCGCCTTCATGCCCACCTAGGCACACCTGGGTTCAATCTGTCAATCAGCATCCCCAGGACATTTCCCACTGGGCACTTTTCAGCCACTCTGCCCCCTAAATGCCTTTAGCTCTGCACATATTGTGGTGACCCAAGTGCAGGACATGACACTTGGCCTTTTTGAATGTCACACAATTGGGTTTGTCCCATCGATGCAGCCTTACCAGATCTTTTCACAGAGCCTTCCTGCCCTCAAGCCATTCAATGCTCCTGCTCAGCTTAGTTTTGCCTACAAACTGGCTGAGAGTAGTAATATCATTCAGTATCTTTACAGTCCCAGCAGCTCTCTGACCCATCCTAGAGGCTGCCTAGATCAAAGAAGTTTTCATGGTTGGGACAGACAACTGAGTTGGTTGAGTGGCCCATGGAAGTGTTAATTGGCACCCTTCTGACCATCCATCTGGTTGGATGCTCAGGCTGGAGCTTGTGACAGGAAGAACAGAGCCATGTTGCAGAGTGTCATACCATCTGTCCTGTTGTAAAAACATTAACATTTTAAACCTCAAAGGTTGTTTACGGACTTGAAGCAATTCTCCCTTTTGTCACTGTATTAAACAGGAAAGGAGGTTTTAAACAGAATAATATGGAGTTAATTATTATATTTTGTTAATTATTATATCATTATTCTGGAGTTAATTATTATAACTTTGATTTCTGATTCTTTCACTATGTGCTTCTTAATAAGGAGCAGTTTCACCTAATGAAAGAAGTAGCTCCAATGTAAGTGGAGGAAGTCACACTCAGGTACAAGATAACGTGCTTTGAAAAAATAAAAGGATCCCTTATTTGTCTTCTCAGAAATGGTGATGAACAAGGTAATTGCTATTGTGAATCAGTATAGCTCCCAAGATCACATCAGTTTCCACTGGCTGGGGATCTCTCCCTCAGTCTCAGACGTCATGTTGTTTAGGTGTGGATGCAATATCCTCTTCTAGGAGACAAATGCTGGCAAATGGCTGCATGTTCTTCCCAAATGCCTTTGAAATCTGATTCAGAATATGCTCCCTGCTTAACTGGAGAACTTCAAGTGTGGGTTTAATTTCCCTTGCACAGATACCTATAAATCAAATGTGTAAGTCTCACTTGGGGCATTTGGTAACAAAGGACAGAAGTAAGCTCCAGAGGGCAACTGTCTTGATGGTCTTGATGGTCTTGATGGTCTTGATGTCTAAACATCCTCTTAGAGTGAAATGATCACCCCACGTGTAGGGTACCTTCTGTCCAGTGCAGATGGGTACTGACATGCACACCTAAACACAGGAATGCAAATCCCTCTCCTCAATTTCTACCCCTAACTTGCTCAGGTCTGTGTAAAAGAGGGTTTTTTTGGTGCCAACTTTTCCTTCAGCTTGAATAGGTTTTGTCCCTAGTTGATGTGTAAGCACTGCCAGGAACACTGAGTCATGACAGTTCAGTCATTGGTAGATCAGTAGCAAAGTTTGAGCTGGTGCCACCTGGGATGCTCTCAAGCTCACAATGTTCCTGAAATCTGAATGGACCATGGACTGCCCAGTCAGCAGGATGCATATAACTATCCTAGGTATTTTTTAGTGCTTTCTGGTTGATCTCAGTGTCATAGAACCATCTTTGGAATAATTAATTTACTAGTACAGATGTAGTTTATGAACCTACTTGTGTTTTGTAGCCGAATAAGCTAACATCTCATGCCATTCATGAGTTGCAGTCTGGTCTCTTTGTATATCTTCCACTCTGAACTAATTTTGCTTGAATTTGTGTGACCAGCACTTAACTGCAGTTTAGATGATGTCTCAGCTGTTCTCTGTGCCATGATATGAACATTTCCCTCTGTCTGTTGGAAACATCTTTCATGATATACATTATGGTTGCAGCTGTTCTTTTTAAGGTCTCAGATAGACTGTTCTCAGATAGACTTACTCAGGTCCTTTTTCCTCTACCATTATCTTGAATCAATAAGCTTCCACCTTAGTCTCTAAATGCAGTGTCTTACTCTTTGTTACTGGTAAAATTCACCTGTTTCTCTCAGCCTTCTTTCAAGGTCATCCAGTTTTTCCCTCTTCCCATGTATTCTGATCCCCCTCTGCACTCGCCATACAGTCACTCAAGTTTGTGTCTTCAGCAGATCTCATGACCAGGTGCCTATTTTTTTTCTGCCAAGTTCATTAAGGAAAATATTTAATAAGATCGGTCCCAGGACTGATTATTAAGGACAATGATGGAGTTTCTCTGAATTTACTCACAAATAACAGACAGCAAATATTGGCCCCAGATGGTATTTTGTTCAAAACAAAATAATGGCTTCCATCTGTCTTTCCAAACTGAGGTGTATGGAGCACTTGCTGGTGATCTGTGCAGGGCTGGCCCTTTGCAAAGTGCTAGTTCTTCCTTGTTATTCTAGCTTTGAAATTCTGCTAGCTAAATTAAGCAAAGCTTACACTAAATGTTTTCCTAATACTATTTTCACAGGTAAGAAACTGTGAGTTTCTGGTGGGGCTATGTGTGATTGGAAGGGAAGCTCACCTGTGGGATATAGCTCAAGCAAATTAGGACCCATGGAATTCCTTAACTGTTTATCAATACAGAGTGTATTATTTATGTCACAGTAGCACCAGATAGTTCAAAGAAGGGATATGACCACAGATAGGCTAAGACCTTGCATGGACTCCATCTGAAGGCTGTCCTCATCTCAGAAAGATTACAGACTGGGTTACCAAAGGGAAGTGAATGAGACAATAGGTGAACAAAGGAGGAGGATGCATCTGAAGAGAACATATCCATCCATGCATATTTACCTTGTCATTATGAAAATTCCTGTCCCTTATGCAGCTGACACATTGCTATCATGTTATGCAGCTGCAGATTCTCCATGTGTGTCTGTCATGTCACGGTAAGAAGCTTTGGAAATTTCACAGTTTGTGGAATTGTTGGTACATCTTGACAACTCAGTTTGCAAACATCCAGGAATTCTTTCACTGGAGCTGATGCAGGCTACTGGGGGGATAACAACAACTTGCCTGGAGTCAGTGTAAGCTCTTATAGTTAGAACTTGTAATGCCAGGTTTGAAAAACATCTGAGAGAATGCAAAGAAAACATGGAACTGGGTTTAGGACAGAGAAACAAGCAGATGAAGTCCTCCGTATCTTTTGGTTTTTTGATTGTAAGGTTGTGGATTAGGTGCTGAGTTGTTACAGAACCTGTTACAGTATTTAGGGTCTTTGTCAATGTCTGGTTTTTAAAGTTTTTAGAAATGCCTCTGCCTGAATTAAAGTGCAAACAAGACCATATATCAATGTCAGTAGTGTGGGTTTTATTTAATAGTAAATATAAGAGAGAGAGAGAGAGAGGGAGGAAGAGGAAGAGAAAGAAGTAGAAAAGAGGTGGGGGGACAGGAAAAAAATGACAGAGACAGAATAAAGAAAATATCACCACTCCGTGGATCCCACCAGTGTCCCTATAATTCTCACCAGCTGGTCTTCTTGGTGGTGATAGCTGCCCAAAGCATAGAATCCAATTGGTTAATTATACTCTCAGGCCAAGTAGGAATGCCCAGGTACCTCCCTCCAGGGAGTCTTGCAGCAGACTCTGGATCTTTTGCATCACATGAAATGCTGTGGTGGAAGGCCTCTGGGGAGGGCTTTGGAGGGGTCTTTGATGGATTATGACACCCTCTCAGCTGCCTCTCATGTGAATGTCCTGTGGATATGGACTTCCTGGGATTGAGGGTTCCACAGCTTGTTTAGGAACAAAACAAAGGGCCAGTTTGTGTAAGGGAGGATGGGTGTTCACTGCCTCTGACCAGAGGTTACGCCACATACCTGCCTCATTTCAGGGGGAGTCTGTGTAAACCTGGACTGTGTGGGCTGTGGTTTCCCCCACCCCAAACCCAGCCAGAGATGATTCTCAGCACGGCTGTTTGGTTTGGCTTTCTTGTGGATGCATTCCTTTCCCTCAGCCTTGTTTGTTTCTCCCTGGACATGAGATGATTAAACATTAGTGTCCCCTTTATCTTATCTAGGCACCTTAACTCACAGTCCAAAGTTCCAGTGAGGCATCTTCAAGGAGGCTTCTGTGGTCGTAACTTCTTTATACAGTTTTCATTATAATGGGCAAAATTCCTTCATAACAATGTTTAAGGCATTAATCATTTCCATCCCTCATGGTCTTCTTCATGGTCAGGTTGACAAGTATTGAATTCAATGGCTGAGCCATACCAACAGTCCTGTGAGAGGAGATTGCTCCATTCACATAGATCCGGTCTTACATGTGTAAATACTTCTCTTGAGCCAAATTCTCTGATGGTGGTTGTGTGCACTCTCAGCATCAGGACAGCCAACTTCTTGCTACATTATTGATTTCTTCTGTAGCATCAATGAGTATTCAGCTAATGGTTATGGATTTAAACTCACCTTATTGAAAAGAAAGCATCACAGTGACAAGGAAAATATGCTTTTCTAATTGCTACTAACCATCCTTACAACTACAATGTGGCATACAAAAGTCTACAACAAAGAAAATATATCTTTTACTACATGACAAGCCAAAGCTGAAGATACAAAGAAAGCAGAGACAAGTTGCCAAAGCAGACACCAATCATCTGAAGCTCTCAAGGCTTATCAAAACTACATCAAGTTGACTAACCTCCGTCAGAGCCCTTCTGGACCTGCTGCATGAGAGGGATAAAGAAAGAAATTTGCAGGTAGTGTTCCAAAATCAAAGCTCTGACATAAAACTGGGTGTCTGACTTCTACACAAACAGACCTAAAAGACAAAATTCATCTCATCTAACACAGGCATCTATGTGAAAGAGGCCTCCATGTGAGCAAGACACCCCGGGCTGTCTTTACAGTTAGTGAAGAGAAACAGAGCATGGTTCTGACAATAGAAATATCTACATGAGGCTGAGATGAATTGCACTTCAGAAGTGCCTGTTTTCCTCTCTTGACTCCAATGCCTGGGGGGTGTGGGGTCTGTGGCTCAGATGGAGATGTCTGCAGGCACAGAGCTGGAAAGCCAAGTAACATGGATTTCACCATGATAAATTCCCCTTGAATGACAGTGAAGGTGCTTGCCAGGGATGCACACCATATCTTAGGTCTAATATTTTAGGAATTTAAGTGCATTCTTTGCACTGAAAAGAAAAACAATTGAGCAGAGTGGGAACAGCACACATTAAACCAAACTCACCATAACTCAGAGGCAAATGAAGACAAATTCTATCCTAGAGCTTAGAAACAGACAGGACTTTGTGTTAACGCAGTCTTATCTTCTGGGGACAGTGGCTGGAGAAATACCAGGATATTAAACCTGCAAGAGACAATGAATTGGAGGAAAAGAAATGCCTCAATGAAATATTCTGGTCATGCAATGCCTTGTGATTGTTCACTAACTTGGTACATTGCCAGTTGCATATTAGATTATTCACTAACTTGGTACATTGCCAGTTGCATATTAGAAGGATAAAACTCTTCCCACTTGTTCCTTCCCCTTTGGACATTTTTAATCAGCTAATTTCTCCCAAGGCTACCCAGGCAGGCCAGAGTTCAATCCAAATTCCCATTAGAAATAGGAAAGACCTGTCTGATCACTGAGTTTATCCAGCTGCATAGTTTGCAGTGAATAATGACTACTGGGGCTTTAGCAAACTGTGGGGGCAGTAGGGTAAGTGAGGGAAGTGACAGCTATGAATTATCACAGACTTGCTGGGGTTATAGACACTTGTTATGGTATTTCCTATTGATGTGTATTTTCTGTATATGTTTATGCAAATATTGACATGATTATGGCATCTTTCTGCTACATTTCCCTGTTATTTTTTTTTCTCTTCATGTGACACACCCATAGGAAGAGATTTTGGTTTTTTTGGGGGGACAGGACCAGGACAGGTGCAACCTTTTTTTAAGATAATTGCACTATAACTTGGAAAGAACCAGATTTGGTTCTCCTTTGCATCCAGCATGGGAGCTCTTGGCCAGTCATCCCAACCAAGACCCTCTGGAAGAGTCTTTCTTCCCAGAAACTCCAGAAGATTCCTTGAGCAGCTGCCTGCCTACCTCAAACAACCCAGTGGAACAGAATCAATCCCATACAAAAGTTTTGGTCCATGTGAAAGGTGAAAGGTGTGTCATAGGGCTGTCCTGTGAACTTGTGCTGAAACTTCTGCATTGCGTAACCACCACATGATCCTTCCTCTGTGTTGTCCTGCGGAATTGGGATGCTGGAGTCCTTCATATTCTGCAAGGTCTTGAGGCCACACTTCAGTGAAGATGATGAGCTGTTGCAAGTTATCACCACCATGGGCAGAAGGAACATCTGCAATTTCAGAGCTTATATTTGTGGCCTCACTAAATCAGCCTATGAGAAACTGTAGAAAAGAATGTGGAAATTGAATATAAATGAAATTGAAGGCACCTGGAAACTGGTCAGCATAAAACTGATGGTGACCAGACTGCGTTCCCCTTGGGAGCTGAAGAATGGGAAACAAGCATGGCAAAGTGACACTGGGAATATTCCCCTTCAAACATTTTTTTTCTGTGCTATACTTAATAGTCTAGGAAGTATCAATTTTAAAAACATTCTTGTAGTGACATCAACCCTATTAAAAGTTTCAAAGTGAGGCTAAGTTAAAGTCTCAGAACTGCAAATGCAAGAGCACTCCAGGTGCGAAGAGGAGCTGGCAAAGCTGAGTACAGACACAAAGTCAATTATCTCAGAAAAATGGCATCTGGTATAGATGAGAACAGAATTCTAAAATCAAGTAATAGGTTTATGTCATTTCTCCTGTCATGTTGCAATTAAAGAGTGAGGTATTGTGTGCTGGGTGGGTGTTTTGTCCATTTTAACAATCTGTGAGTGCTCATGGCTGGTTTTCATGTGTCATATATTCTATACTGCAGGGCACAACTAAAGCTGCTTAGTGTAAAGCTTGCTGCATGCAGTTAATCCTCTGGTGTCCTGTGGTTCTCAGGGTACTTGTGTGGTCTGTTCACATATTGTTTCAAAGAAAAATTACATCAAGGGGACAGACCTGAGGCCTGTCTCTGCCAACCTTGCTTTACCCTTTTTCCAACTAAGCTATGTATTAGGATCAATGCCAATTCAATTGTTATCTTTTTGAGCTTTTTTTCCCCAATCTTTAGGATTCTGAACAAAATTAAATAATTTGGGTTCATCAATTACACTTCAAAGGGGTTTTGTTTGTTTGTTAATTGATTTGTTTACTAGTTTTTTCCTGCAAAAGAAAATATTAAAGGAACAGAAGAACAGTGTAAAAGGAAGAAATTGCTATTGGACTTGAATATTGGACTCTTCCAGCCACTGGAAGAGTGGCTGATATTTCAAGCAAAGATAGAAAAAGAAAATCATCCTTGAAGACCAAGCCCAGCTTTCAGAGAATTTATTGGATTTCCCCTCTAAACAGAAGGATTGACTTCAATGACATTCCTCCAGCCCTGATTTCTGTCAGCAAAGTTACATATGGAGTGCATTTGACAGAGGACATTTTGATGGGAAACCTGCCCCTCCACCCTCACCTCCCTCTATTGTGTTACACTCCAAGAAAATAGGGACATAAAAAATACTCCAGGATGACTTCTCCAAGAGCAGCTTAATGTAGCTCTGGAGGAGAGGCTCAGCTATGGGAGACCAAGTGTGTGGTGAGACTGCACCTTTAGTGACAAAAATAAGGCCAAAAAAAAAAAAAAAGAAACTTGGAAGAATTCTTCTGGGAGTCTTTCAGTTTTCATCAGTCAGCCTCTTCTGCACATTCTAATTCCTTAATTCCTGGAGGACAAATTTGCTTCTGGTGGAAGCAGGCTCAAGGCCATACATATTCATGCCATACTCGATTCCACCTCTTATTCTTGTCATTTGGAGCAACAGGAAGTCATCAGCAAACCAATCACTAAAATGGCAAGTCATCAATAGTTCTGGAAAGTGTAGAGGTCTGATAGCTGAAGTTTGAGGACAAGCCTGAGCAAGATAATGGAAGCTGCAGATAACCTCCTGGCACACATCTCTTCTTGCTTCTTCAACCAGTGCCTCTGGCCATCATGTGTAAGATGTGACACCCATTGCAGCAATCCTTTTACTTTATGTCCCATTGGCAGACCCTGAATTTGCAGATAAGGCAAAGTAAATTCAAGTGGGATATGATCAGCATTCAATAAATTAATCAGCTGTTGTTATTGACAGAAGTTGGTGAACCCTTCCCCTCACAAGGAGATAATGTGGGTCTCAGTTTCCCTGCAGGAGCTTCTCAATTGAAATGACACTTTCAACTCCCTAGAAATTTATTATTGACTAACAGCTTAATCTGAAACGAAGATTGTCAGCCCATGCTTTTAACCCAGGTCTCTCTCATCTCATCACCCTACAAAAACAAGCTGGTAAAGTGCAATTCCCATGGGAGCTGAGATATCCTCTGCTCTGCAAATAATAGAGATGTTTCCCATTTGCATCTTAAACTGGTTCAGAAGGCTAATTCTTTGAAGTACAGGACTAGTCCTAGTGAGCCTCATCTTCTTCACTAAGCAATACCTTCTCCTTAGAGTTGCATGGGTAGAAAGCTGCACGGCAGAATATATTGTCTTTGGCCAGAAGAACTCCCAGAACTAACAATTTCCAACTTACAAAGATCTCATGGAATCCCTGTTTAGTGAGAGAAAAGACATTTCCCTCCCTTTGCATATTAGAATATAGTCCCCTTTAGGCACTAGAAGGGGCTCTAAGGTCTCCCCAGAGCCTTCTCTTCTCCAGGATGAACACCCCCAGCTCTCAGCCTGTCTCCAGAGCAGAGGTGCTCTTGACCTCTGATTGATTCGGTTGCCTCCTCTCAACTTGCTCCAACAGAGGCTAAAGTCCTTATGTTGGCATTATGAACATAAGAAGGACCCAGGTAATGGACTGCCATCAAATTTCATCTAAGAAACTCCTGGTATGTCAGCAGCTACTGCCAAGGGACCATAATGTAGCTGGGTAAGATAATAAGGTGGTCAGATGGGTTACTTTTGAGATGGTATATCTGGTGCACTTCATTAACTGTTATCCTGATGTCTGTTTTGGTCTGCACAGAAACCTGATGGCATGAATATCCCTGCGGAAATCGAGGTGTGAGGTCACACGTGTCTTCCAGGTGTTTTGCTGTATGAAAAGAAACCTTGCAGTGGTGTGAGATGTTTATGAGGTGATATCTATACCTGTGAGACATGAAGAGAGGAAGAAAGACAAAGTTCAAGTGCACTGCTAAGTAGCCTTAAAAAACTTGCCAAATGCATCTTAAAGACATTGAGTCATTGATACAACACTCCAAATTTCCATTGTATTTGCTACATGAGTGTCTAAAGTTCAGCGCTACCATCCTTCCAACATGGTTAATTTTTTTCATGGTGGTTGTGTCATGGTTGCCATAGTGGTGTAAAGGAGATCTGAAAATGCAGTAGCCAAACTGCTGGAGGATCACTATGAGCAAGAAGCAGGAAAAGAGAGAGGAGTGGGTGGAAATACATGTTTTGTGTCTGTAGTCAGGAAACTGGCTTCCCTCTAAGAGAAAACACGACAGGAGGAATGTATATGGATCTACAGGGAAAAGGAAGGGAGAGGAACATCAGAGCATCACCAAGACAAAAAAGCTACTAGCTGTTAGATGAGATAATACTGTCTGGGGAAATGCAGTTATGATCAGCATCTGCTTTGTACTGAGTTTCACTTTCACCGGTATCTTCACTGGAGATGGATAGAAGAGTTGTAAGAGTGTGTGTGGGAGTCATTGCTCCAGTCTGATGGGTATCAGCCAGGTGGGTGAGACCAGATGCAGGGCTCAGATTTACATGCCATTCCTGTTGCCTTGTAAAGGATGGACAGCTGGGAGGAAGGTGGGAATGTCCTGCTTTGGCAGGGGAGTAGATACAGGATGCTCTCATCTGTACATAATTGCGCTGAGAGTCAGGAACTCCTGCTAGCTCTGACAGTCCCCAGACATGGATGTGTCAATAGAACAAAAGTGTTCAAAGCTGGAAGCTTAAGATGTAGGCTCCCATGATGACATACCTTGAACTTCGAAGGAGCTAAATAAGCAGAAGGCTTAATTTGTTTTGGCCTCTGCAGTGAAATAGTAGAAACCAAGTGCCTGTCAGCATTCCCAATAATTTGTTTAATTTTGTTTACGTTTTTTGCCTCAGTTTCCTTCAAGTAAAAGAGGATTCTGTTTGCCTTTCCCACAGGATCACAGTGAGGATCTACATGTAAGATCTTCAGAAAGGAACAAGTGACATTCTTTACTTGGATTTATGGGGAAAAGGGAAATTTCTAGTTCAGGTAGTGTGGCAGGATGTTCCTCTCTGCCACAGAAGAGCTTATCTGTTCTATCAGCTGGTGTGATAAGTCAGGGCATCTTTCACCTCACATGAATTTGCGAATTGGTGAGATGATACAGGCTGGACATCTGTCCGGTAATGAGTTATTTTGGGTGCAATGGAGGTGGCATTCCCAGCTGACAATAAACATCTTGCCTTGAGACCAGATTGAAGGGAGATAAGCTGTGAATTTCTGACTGACAGACATTTCACTTTACAAAATAAAAGCTACGCAAAACTTTCACAAAGCAGAAATCTTCTGCACATTCTATGGAAATGTGTGAGGATCTCTCATCAAGGTTTGGGACGCTGGCCTTTGAGTTATCTCCTGGGAGGTGAGTGAAAGGACTCTATGTGTACGCCATCATCAGTTTGGTGGTTACATTGACTCCTAATCTATACTGTTTCTTTGCTAGCTATAATGTAGGTACCTTAATGTTGTGCACTGTTTTATGTAATCTAGTTGTAGTTCTTTGTTTTAACCTGTGTAGTTAGTAACTCTGTTTAAGGCCTTTTATCTGTTAATCTCCTGTCTATTCAACAGACCCAACTGGCCATTTTTAAGAACTTGTGAGCCAGGGTGGTTTAGGTATGGGTCGCCTGAATTTAAGATGCTGCCAAAAATCTGAACCTGAGACAGGGCTTCTCTAACACTTTCACTCGATCCGTAACAGGTAGTGATAAGTTAAAGCTCATGGCTGCAAAGAGAAGCAGCCTTGTCTTGAGTGATGCAACTTATGGTGAGACAGAGCTTCCTTAGGGGTGGCCCATGTGGCACAGTGGCAGTGCACAAGGTGTTGCATTACTGCAGCACTCATTTGTGGCTTAAAACACATTATTCAAGTTACCACACTTGACTTCACAGCTTGGACAGGTAAAAAGTGGCATGGGTACTTTAGAAAGATAACTAAGTTTGCTGTTGTAAACTCAGTGTGAAGTTTAGTAGAGGCAGACCAATACTGCAACAGGCATGGCCACTATCAGCTGACAGTATGATCTGTGACTCATTTGGATGATTTACCTGATGACGGAGCCTGTGGAAGTCATCAAACCAGAAAAGCTTCTTCAAGCGCATGGTGATTTCCTCCTGGTTGGGCAGAAAACAGTGATATATGGGCCTCAAAATAACAAAGTTTTAAGGAAGATGAGGTTTAAAGCTGAGTCAAAAATGAAATGACTGTGCTATACCTCTTAAAAAGCCACATCAAACTGTTGGATCTGGACACAATAGGCTTCTGGAAGTGTTTAACAATTTTTAAGGCTAACCTATGGCTTTTGCTCTATTAAGAGATTTTTCTAACAGTTGAAGAAGCAGCACTTTTACTGTCTGTCAGCTTGAGGAGCCCTGTGTTTCATCTGCCTTTGAACATAGGGAAAAAATGAGGGCATAGCAAGACAGTGCCTGTGCCCTATCTACTAGGGCTGCTGAGCTCCAGCTAGCCTGACAAGATGCTGTAGAGCTTTCTCCCTTGGTAATGTCTGGCTTTTCTTACTGAGCAGTGGAGAAGAATGGCTTTTCCTCTGACTTTTGCCTCTCCATAAAGTAATTTTCTCAGTGGGTAAAAAATCAAAAATAATCACTCTGGCCCCAGAATCAGCTACCAGGTTAGGGATTAATGAGAAATACCCTTGCAGAAGGATGGCTGAGGAATAACCCAGTTCTTCAGTTCAAGGACTGAGTTGTTTGGTGTTTGATTAGGGTAAAAACTTTCTCTGCTTGCTTGTAAATCTTTATGGGATTGTATTTGATCGAAAGGTGGAAAGTGATGCCCACAAAAATGCTTTCACTGTATGTGCAACAGACGCTTTAGCTGACAGTGGTGCCCCCTGAGCAGAACTATCTTAAAACCATGCAAGAATGAAGACTATTGAAGTGAAAGTCATCAGTGCTTCTGGTCCACTCTGTCCCAACAGCAAATTGTTCCCCACAGCTTTCTCTTGATATGAAGGAGCTCTTCCCACATTAGAAAATGTGGTTGTCTAAAGCAGGGGTGAGGCTATGCCATGTTCTCTTTGGTCTTATGTTGTGTGACATGGATGGTTGTGATGAGAGACTGATTGCCTTCTCCCTCTCCCTTCCCTTCTGCCTTGTGTTCCTGTATCGTGGAATTCCTTAGTTAGCCCGTGTCCAGCATGTGAGACAAAAATGTCCCAGGCTGGAGGTTAGGAGACATGATGGGCCCAGATCCTCTTGGCTGCAGGTGAGGATACCCTCTAGGCAGCACACCAGTGTCACCATTCCTCATGTCATCTGCATCTGCAGTGCTCTGTACAAGAGCTGGATACCTCTGGGCTCAGCTTTTCTGAGATTTCAGCCTCAATCAAACGGCACAGTGTTGAGTATTTGGATACCTTTGGGGGAAGGGATAACAGGATCCTGTCTGAATGTCTGCTGTTACTTTCATCTCCCAGAGAAAGCTCTGGATTACCATGGGGAGGACAAATCTTGTTCAACCCACAAGAGGAAGAATTTGGCAGCATTTTCCCTTACTCTTCCCTTACTTCCTCTTCCTACTTCCTATCTGATGACAGATACTTGTCTTCATCACAAAGACACTGTCTCAATCTGGCAGCCCCTGCTCAGGGAAATCCTTGTGAGTCTGGGAAAAATGGGGCTGAAGGAGGTGAAGTAGTATAGGAAAAGGTTCAAAAAGGCTCAAGTGAAAGTGGTTTGGGTCAGAAAAGCACTGAAGCTGAAGCCCTGGTTTCATGCCTGGGATGTTTTGGTTTTCTGAAATTCTTTTCCCAGGGAATTTTCTGTAAACAAGAGAAGTGTTTTTGTAACTGTACTATGCTTTTCATTCCTTTTCCTAGGAGGGACTTCTTCTTGATGTCCCTCTGGTCTGACCAATGTGATTGAAGAGGTTTGTCTTTGTTTCACCAATCAAATTGGTCTGTGTAGGATAGTATAAAAGGGCGACACATCCCAAAAATAAAAGAGTTATTTTCAGCCTTCTGAAGTTCGGACTCTGTGTCGTTGTGGTGTAAAACAGTGTCACTGAAGCCTCCTGCATATTTATGTGAACCTTCTTACCTTGAGAAATGAGTATGAGGCTTCTGGAGTACACCAACTGCATGATTCACTAGGACTGGCTTTTTGTAAGTTTTTGGGTAAACAGACAAAGGCACAAGGGCAACCTTGGCTTGTCCAAACCAGCCTGGCACACTGCTCACTCTGCTGCCAGTGGATTCCGAAGACCATAGGATGGGACAGATGTGACTACATCCTTCTGAATGAGGCTTGACGGGCTCAGTCTTGGCAAAAAGAGGGCACAGGATAGGTGCAAGCAAATCCCACTCTGCAACCTTATATAGGAGCACCTCTGTGTCCAAGAAGGAGATGGTCAGCAGGTGGAATAGTGGGCTGGGGGCTGAATTTGAGACCCGGGGTCAGCATGGGTGGGAAACACCGATGCAAGGCTCCTCGTTTTTGGGAACTGTAATGGTGAAAATCATATCACATAGACTGCGGCAGTTGTAATTTCTTCCTTTCCTTCTTTTTTAGTATTAGAGATCCATTTGGACTGCACACTCATCTGCCTTCACTCCCATACAGGGACTGTGTGTATCACATTCCACTTACACCTGGCTCAAAATAGGTCACAAGAATTTGAGCCATGGAAAACATTTAGCAGAGGACTTCTAGCAGCCTTCCAGTACATAAAGGGACACCAAGAGATACAGAGAGGGACTTTGGTCCTTCAGGGACCGAATAAGAGGAAATGGCTTCTCACTGACAGAGAGCAGGGTTAGATGGGATAATGGAAAGAAATTCTTGACTGTGAGAGTGGTCAGGCCCTGACACAAGCTGCCCAGAGAATCTGTGGCTGCCCCATTCCTGGAAGTGTTCAAGGCCAGGTTGGATGGGGTTTGGAACAACCTTGTCTAGTGGAAGGTGTCCCTGCCCATGGCATGGGAGTGAAATGGGAACCATTCTGTTATTCTGTGATTCAATGCTTTGGTCCTTCCCTGGTCTAAGGTGTGCTCAAAGAATAGGTATAAGTACAGTTCTGTCTCAAACTGATGCATTATGTATAGTATCTTTTGATAGACATGAGTGGGGAGCATAGTTGATGTACTTTCCTTCTTATTTCCTTTGCAACATTTCCCTCTGTTTCCACTCTGAGGTGCTCTTTGCAATCGGATCCACCCAGGTCAAGCAAAAGTCAACCAGCAAGATGACAGCAGATGAAATCATGCATCCTGTCAGTCTAGCCTAAACCTACACAGATCTGCTACGATAAAGCCACTCCAGGCCATTGTGGAGATTTACTTATAAAATGAGAAGAAGGGATGAAATCACCCTCTAACTCTTCAGGTTTCCCAAACACATAGCAAGAAGAGAGATGGGATTTTGGGGTGTGTGTCTGTTTAGGTGGCATTTTGAAAATATTTTTTCCCCCAACTGTAACAATTAAAAAGCCAGAATAAAGATGTAAAAAAAAAACAAACCAAAAACCCAAGCAAAACAAACCCCAAAACAACTAAACTCACTGGTTTCAAGGTGGGTTAACAATGTGAAAAGCTCATGCCAGAACATGTGTTATTAGCAATAAAAAAGTTCTTTATTTGCCTGTCTGGGGAATTTCTTTCACACTCACTTAAAAAACCCCCTATCTTTATTTGTTTCCCTTCTATCACACACACAACCAGATCAGTTAAATAAAACAGAGTTTTATATTCACTCCAGGCAAGGATCCTTGCCAAAATCTGTGCCTCCTTTTTCTCCCCCCACTCATGTTCTTATATACAGACCAGTGATGAAAACACAAAAAAATCTGAAGCCTATGAGGTGACAGATGAACAAGATGTAGAGAATTATCCAAATGCTGCTGTGAAGGAATGGCTTTTACTGGCAACAGGGAACATATTTCTACAAAGGTTAGAGGAATTTTTCTGTTTCTGTTAGATTTTTCCAAGGCTGGAAATTTTAATTTCATGAGGAGACTAAGATCCTACATTTTAGGTGTTCTAGACAATTCTTTCTCTTGATTTGTTCCTTTGTTTGTTTAGCTTTTTATCAACAGTGAGGATTTGTGGTTCAGCTTATTTTATGTGCAGAAATCTCATTTGTGTGACTGTGGTTGCCAGACGTGATAGACACTGATACCACTCAGAGCAAAGTGAGGAGAATGTTGGCTGCAAATTATACCGCGAGTTTTGCTTCCAAGGAGGACCTTGCAAGCCTACTAGTGAATTTTTTCCCAATATCCAGTCTAGACCTCCTCTGGCACAACTTGAGACGATTTTCTTTTGTCTTGTCACTTGTTACTTGGGAGAAGAGACCAGCCCTCACCTGGCTTCACCCTCCTGTCAGGGAGTTGTAGATAGCAAGAATGTCCTGCCTGAGCCTTCTTTTCTCCAGGCTGAGCCCCTCAGCTCTCCCACCTCTCATCACCAGTGCCAGCAAAGGGGTGCAGTCATTCAAATTACTTCTCTCATCCTGCTGGCCACACCACTGCTGACACAAGGATACTATTGACCTTCTTGCGCCCCATGGCACACCTGAGCTCACGTTCAGCTGCTGTGGATTGGCAGCCCCAGGTCCTTTCCCATCCTGCAGCTTTCCAACCACTCTGTACCAAGGCTGGAGAGCTGTGTGACTCAGGGTCAGGACCCAACAGTTGGCCTTATTGAACCTCATACCACTGGCCTTGACCTATGGATCCAGCCTGCACAGATCTTTCTGTAGAGCCTTCCTGCCCTCCAGCATATCAACACTCCCACCTAACTTGGTGTCATCTGTGAACTTACTGACAGTGCACTCGATCCCCCTGTCTAAATCATCAATAAATGTATTACACAAGACAGGCCTCAATATTGAGCCCCAGGGAACCCCACAAGTGACTAGCCACCAACTGGATTTAGTCCCATTCCCCACCACTCTCTGGGCCCAACCATCCACCCAGCTTTTACTCAGCAAACACTGTACCTGTCAGAGCCATGAACAGACAGTTTCTCCAGGAGAATGTTGTAGGAGACAATGCTTTACTGGAGTCTGTGTAGACAACACCCACAGCCTTTCCCTCATCTACCAAGCAGGTCTTGTTGCCAAGATAGCCATCAGGTTGGTCAAGTAAGACCTGCCTTTCACAAACCCATGATGGCTGGGCCTGGTTCCCTGGTTGTTCTGCATGTGCCACATGATGGCACTCAAGATGATTTGCTTAATCACCTTCTCTGGCACAGAAGTCAGGCTGACAGTCCTGCAGTTCCCTGGAGAAAAACAGGCTAGATGTCTACATGTATATTTATGTATGTATGTATTGGCACTGTGTATGTGCACATGTTGGATACGGGAACGTGAAACTGCAACAGTCTCTATCAGGCTATTAGGTTCAGCAGCTCTTACCCTCATCTGATATTGCAATCCTATAGTTGAACCAAGACTTAAAACAAGTGGCTTGCAAGAGCAACATACCATGTTGGATGAGATATTATCTGCTAAATATTCTTGCTTTTGTGTAAACAAAAGTTAGGGACCAATCAAAGAAAAGACACCTAAACCTGTGCATCCCACCCCAGATCTGATATTGTGCTTTATAACATCTGTGGAACTGGCATTGAGTCACTGGAAGACATTGAGTTCAATAGGCTTCAGATCAACCCAGGACTGCAAAATGTCCTCGTGGATGTGTCCTAAGAGGGGCTTCTGGCCAATGCAGCAGTAGAAGAAATACAGATAGTTTTACAAAATCACAGAATTAACTAGGTTGGAAAAGACCTTTGAGATTATCAAGTCCAAGCTAGACCACACCACCTCATCAACTAAACCATGGCACTGAATGCCACATCCAATCTTTTTTTAAATACCTCCAGGGATGGTGACTCCCCAACCCCCCTGAGCAGCTGATTCCGTTGCCCGATCAGTCTCTGTGTGAAGAATATTTTCCTAATATCAAGTCTAAACCTCCCCAATGTGCAGCTTGAGACTGTGTCCTCTTGTTCTGTCACTGGCTGCCTGTGAGACTGCCCCCCACATGATTACAACATCCTTTCAGGGAGTTGTAGAGAGTGACAAGGTTCTCCCCTGAGCCTCCTTTTCTTCAGTCTCAGCCTCTCAGGTCCTTCAGCTGTTCCTCATAGGGCTTGTGTTCTAGATCCCTCACCAGCCTTGTTGTTCTTCTCTGGATGCATTTGAGAATCTCAATGCCCTTCCTAAATTGAGGGTTTAGGACACAGTACTCAAGGTGGGGTCCAACCAGTGCTGAGTACAGGGGAAGAATCTCCCCGGTCCTGCTGGGCACACTATTCCTGGTATAGGCCAGGATGTCATTGGCCTCCTTGGCCATGTGGGCACACTGCTGGCTCATGTTCAGCCTGCCACTGATCAGCACCCCCAGGTCCCTTTCTGCCTGACCATTGTCCAAACACTGTCTCTAGCCTGTAGTGCTGCAGGGTGTTGATGTGGCCAAAGTGCTGGACCCAGCAGTTGGAATTATTAAACCTCATAGTGTTGTATTCAGCCAATCTATCCAGTCTGTTCAGGTCCCTCTGCAGAGTTCTCCTACCCTCCGTCAGATCCACATTCATTCCCATCTTGGTGTCATCTGCAAATTTGTTGATGGTGGACTCAATCCCCTCATCCAGATCATCAATAATGATATTAAACAGAACTGGCCCTAGCACAGATCCCTGAGATGCACCAGCAGTGCCTGGCCACCAGCTGGATGCAGCACTGTTCACCACCACTCTCTGGACCCAGCCATGCAGCCAGTTCTTAGAGCAAAGAATGCTCCTGTCTAAGCCATGGGCTGCCAGCCTTTCTAGGAGTATGCTGTGGGAGACGGTGTCAAAGGCTTTGTTGAAGTCCAGGTAGACAACATCCAGAGCCTTCCCCTCATCTACCAGGTGGGTCACCTTGTCATAAAAGGAGATCAGGTTGGTCAGGCAGGACCTGTCCCTCTTAATTCTGTAATGGCTGGGTCTGATCCCCTGGCCATCCTGTAGGTACTGTGTGATGACATGTTCCATAATCTTGCTGGGCACCAATATCAGGCTGACAGGCCTGTAGTTTTCCCAGATTCTCCTTCTGGCCCTTCTTGTGGATAGGCATCCAGCTTCCAATCATCTGGGGCTTCCCCAGGTTAAGTGATGGAGAGGGGCTTCACGAGCTAATCTGCCAGCTCCCTCATCATCCTATGATGGATCCCACCTTGTCCCATAGACTTGTGAGCATCTAAGTGGCTCACCTGGTCTCTGACTGCTTCTTCCTGAATAACGCTATTCTGCTCCCTGTACCCGTCTACCAGCTCAGGAGGCTAGTTGTCCTGAGGATAACCTGTCTTAATATTGAAAGCTGAGGCAAAGAAGGAGTTAAGTACTTCTGCCTTTTCCTCCTCTTTAGTTATGATATTCCCCCTACATCCAATAAAGAATGGAGGTTGTTCTTACCCCTCCTTTTGCCATTTATGTATTTATAATTTTTTAATAATTATTTAAATTATTTTCCTTCACAGAAGTGGCCAGATTAAGTTCTAATTGGGCTTTTGCCTCTCTATTTTTTTTCCTACATGACATAGCAACATCCTTAAACAATTCCTGAGATACCTGCCCCTCTTTCCAAAGGTACATCCTCTTCTTTTCCCTTCATTCCTTCAAAATCTCCTTGCCCATCCAGGCTGGTTGTCTTCCCTGCTGGCTCATCTTTCAGCATATAAAGACAGTCTGCTGCTGTGTCTTCAAGATTTCTCTATTAAAATATATCCATCCTTCCTGGACCCCTTTATTTTAAGGGATGTTTCCCAAGGTATTCTCTGAGTCAGTCTCTTGAGTAGGCCAGTGTCTGCCCTCCAGAAGTCCAGAGTGGAAGATTTGTTGATGGCCCTCTTTGCTTCACTGAATATTGAGAACTCTATTATTTCATGATCACAGGAATGCCAGCTCCTGTCATAGTACATGGGACAGACATATCCGCAGCAGAGTCAATTCATGTTGCAGCAAACTCAGCTTTACAAAAGTGGGCAGGGCATGCTGAAGCTTAAATTATCAGTCGCCGAGTACTTGGACTAAAGGAATGACCAAAGTTCCAAAACTGATGATTTGTGGCCTATTTCCAGTCTCCTTTTGAGACTGTAGTCACAAAAGAAAATTACACTTAAACGGCAGGAAGTATAAAAAGAGCCTGAAAGTTGAATGACTTAAATCAAAACTCAGGAGAGAGCAAGAGGGGGATTTCTGATTGTGAGCAAGGGTTTGGAGGAGAAGCATTTAAGCATGGTGCTACTTGGGTAACACTCAAGCTCCATCCCAAAGCTGTAGATAAGAGCAAAAGGAAAGATATGAAGGCAGACCATCTCAGACAAAGAAGAATCACAACACTGCTGTATTTGCAAGGCATGGGAGGAATGAAATGTTGGAAGAGGCAACACTAAACTTCTTGACCTCTGCTCAGCTGACTTGGAGGGAATGTAAAACACCCAGAGGAATTGTGTTTGTGATCTTAGAATACACAGAGAGTTTTACTGCAGAAAACTGGGGAAAATTGGAAGAGCTTGCAGTTTAAATTCATCTTTGTTAACCCCCCGTAGGATTAAAGGGCAGCACAGGCCAGTGTGGGGCCTGAAAGGAAGGTGAAGATTAGCATAGGAAGACTAATTTGGAGGTCTCTGAAAAGAAGTAGAAGCAAATTCAAAGGATAATTCAAAAAACAAATAAAGAGATTCACCAGAGAAAGCACAGAAACACATGAAAAAGAAAATAATAATGTGCTAGACGGACCGCTAAGGAAAACGTGTATTTAAGAATATTTTAAGACGAGTGAAGGCAGATGAATAGTACCTCTCAATGTGGATGGAACCTGAGCTGGCTTTGGGGATCTCCTTGCAAATATCTGAGATTGCAAAGGAAGGACTAAGGCATGGTACTCCTAGAGAGTCATATGCTGGTGATACCCCAGAAAGTTTGTTTTTCAGAATCTTAAATCTGGAAAGCCCCACGTGTAGGCTTTTTTTGTACAGGCAGTTAAATATCCACAGGTGATGCACCAAAACCTCTGAGTATCTCTCAGCATGTGAGGTCTGGACCCTAATTCCTGAAGAAGTTAATTAAGGAGCTGTGGCACTCCCGTGCTTCTCTTCACAAAGCTCTTCCTGGCCAAGAGGACACCCCTTTATTTATGCCTACACAATTCCTCAAACATGACCTCATCTCAAAGCTTGTCAGGAAGGGACTGTCTAGGCCATAGTGAGGCACTCCTGGACTTGTGGGGCTTGTGATCCCAGATATATTTGTTTCAGGACAGATTTTGATTGTCTGAAGAACTCCTGTGGTTTCAACAGAAGTAGAATGAGCCTTGTGGTACTTTGTTTCAAATTTGTCATTTGTCAAGAAAATTAGAAAATTAGGAGAAAGAAGAGTGAAGAACAGAAAGAGAAGAGAAAATATTTCTTTAAAAAAGTATTATTCAGTTATTCACTTTAGAGAGGTATTCACTGTTATGGGATGTGACTCAAAGTGGAAAAGAAAGGCTGCTTATCTCTGGTTCAGCTTTGCTCCTTTCTGTCTGAGAAATGGGAAAACTGATGGAGAATGAGGAGATGACTTTAAGCTTTAAGCTTTGCAGCTTTTCTCTCTTAAACATGAAATTTTTAGGTCCATAACTAGAATTAGTGTTACGTAGCTGAGCAGATCAATGATTTAAATCTCTCACTACAAAGTAATTTCTTCATAAACTGGTTTTGATTTTTTTCAGACCTACAGGGCATTTCTCCAAGCCTCAGGAGTAGGACTTCTCCCAGCAGATTTCATTCACATAGCAGGCAAACACACAATAGATAAAAATACTCCCAATGCAGATGCATTATCCTTTTTAAACCTGGATAATTCAGGTGATGTTGAGACCTGACTTCTAGGTTGAAGTTAGTGGAGAATTTATGCTTGCGATGTTGAAAATTAAGAAGAAAGGGAAATATCTTACAACAAGAAACCTAAATATTCATTCTGTTTAGCCATTAAGTGACAAATTGACTTGATTACTATATAAAGTATCTTGTAGAAGAGAATACAAATTATCAGGGCCTCTCATGCAATGGAAAAAGAGCAAACGTAATGTAACCAGATGTCTCATACAGAAGGCACAACAAATTCATGTTATAAAAGCATGGAAGTGTGCAAGTGTGTACAGTTAGTGCTGGGAACAGAAAAGGAAGTGGAAGATACCTCTTGAGTCTTTGAATATGGGCAGGTTTCTTTATTCAGGAAGAGCTGCAGTCAAACACAGATTACTCAGTTTAATATACAGGTAACTGGGTAACATTAAACAGCCTGCAAGATGAGCTAATAACCACTCCTGGAGTTACACCATGATCTAAAACTCTTTATTAATCTGAAACTGGTCTGTCTTCAGCCTTTTTGGCATGATTCTGGTTTCAGATATTAGTCCAAAGCATGTGGATTTCATTACAATTGCTGAAAGCATGTCCAGAACCAGAGAAAGAGGCTTCAAATTGCATCATACAACAGAAAGATTTCCTCCCCCCCGCCCCAAATCTGCAAAGCACAGTACTCAGTCTGGGAAATTATTTTACCTGTTTTCAGCAAATCTTTCATGTGTGAATGTAATGATATTCTACAGTGTTTCTGAAGCACAGGACAAACAAGGGGAGAGATGTCCTGAAATTCCATCCTGCATTTAAGGAGAAAACATGCCTTGGTTTCTGGGGGAAGGAGCCTTAAATGGGAAGCAAGGAGTGATTTACAAGATTTTCTGTAAATAAAAGTGTCTTCTGTAGTGTCATCAATGAAATTTATTGTGGGAATCACTCATCACTCAAACAGAAATGCATGTTCAAGCAGTCAAAATGCCAGAGGTGCAAAATCACAGTCTGTACTTGGTTGATGTTCTGTAGAAACCAGAAGACAAAGAAAAAGAAAGATGTGTCTTGTCCCAGAAACGCCTCCTGAATCTTGTGTTGATTTTACAACTTCTTAGGGTGCGATCATGGTTTTTTTTTTGGATAGCTGCGATATGTAGTACTGGCAGGTGATGACACAAGCACCTTAAAATACAGGAGGAAGGAGAAGTGGAAGGAAAATACATGCTGTCCTTGGATATAAAACATAGTCTTTTGATTCAAATCTCAGAAAGCTGTAAGATGCTGGTCCTTAATGTACAGGAATTATATAGCAGTTATTTCTTGATGTTAAGAGAATATATTATCTGTAAAGATGGTGTGGACTAGGAGTGGAGAAAGGAGAGGTATCTTTGCAAATGTTAAGAAATGTGGAGACTCTCAGTGTTTTGGAGTTCAGTGCATTGCTTCCTGTCACTTCAGAGACACAGATGAAATAACAATGCCTGGCTGTATGTGATGTTTTGCTTTACAAAAACAGAAGCAAAGGGCTGCAAACTGAATTTTTCCTGCTTTGGTTGGAGGGAAATGGGGGACGTGATTCCAAGATGGGTTATTCAACACCTTATGAAAACAAGGTTGCCAGAACGTCTTTTGAAGTACATATGCAGAATCATCTTGAGGTTTTGGAAATCCAAGACTTGCAGGATAAAATACAGTCCCCACCCCCATCTATTGTCATGATGTTGCTTTAATATCGTAATGAACACTTGTAGGACACCAGATGCAGATGGATTGCAGAAGACTTAGAAACCCCTGTCATTTTCCTCAAAATCCAGCCAGCTGACCCTATCCTTTGAAGTGAAGGGAACCACTTTTACTCTGTCAGGCTAGCAACAAGAAAACAAGGTAGCAAATGAGAATAGCTCCATCTACCCTTCAGCAGAATCACTAGTCAAAGCCACTTCCAAAGGTACTTTGATATGGCCTTTTCTACTCACAGTTTTCCATTCAGGAAGGCTTCAACCTCAGACATTTCTAACAGAGCATTGCAGATCTATTTCAAAGGGCTTTGTAGATATTTTTTGAGTTAAAGCTTCATAAAATATCCAGGGCATCTGAAGCACTCATTATTGGTCATTAAAACTATTGAGCACCCTTAACCCTAAGAGAAAGCAGGAGGAAAACACTGTTCAGAACTTTGGAAAAACCCACTTTTAAAGTAATTTTCCTGTGTTGGAGCTATAAATATACATACACACACACACAGATATCCCTATCCTGAGGCCCTGCAAGGTAGTCTTTCCCCTGCTGGAAAAGTGCTGTAGGCGTTGAACAGTTTTGGCAGAGCCTGGGTTCATATAGCTGGGTCAGTAGATAGCTGGCTCTCAACCAGAAAACACAAAGTGGATGTAAATGGTAATTTCTGTAGCCAAGGCAATTTTCAGATGAGGTGAAGAAAAAGGAGTGAATACCAGAGTGAGGTATAGTGTTGGCTGAAATGGAGTATAAGGTCACATAACTTATATTTAAACTTAAAACGCACCTTCCTTTGCCAGTGATTCCTCATGATCTTTTCAAGCCACCCCTCTCATGCTGGAAGCTTTTAAAGGGGTATCTTTCACTTTGTAGTGGTCACAGTGGTTTCAGTTTGTGCCACCAGCTTTCCTTGCTTAAGATCTTGCATTGTGACATATTGCTTCAATACAATACATTTTATGACACCTTTGCTGGATGGTCAAAGGCCACATTCCTTCCATCTATCCTGCATGCAATTTTCATTCTCTTGTCTTCAGTGCATTATAGAAACCAATCTTCCTTCCTTCCTTCTCTTTTTTTCTCTCTTCGCTCACTCGCCCACCCGCCTGCACCATCACCTCCGCATCACCGCCCTCCCCCGCCAAGATATTGTGGGTTATTACCTCAATCCTTTTCAGCTGAGAAAGGTTTGAGGTAATGACCTGAAACTTCCTGGAAAAGATCCCAAAAAGCCCCAGATGAAAACCACATGCAACATATTAGAGACCCTCATGGCATAAAGAAATATTACTTCAAGTAACAAGAAGTACACTGATCACCTACTTATGTACCAGCTGGTAAGAGGCATGTATGATCAGCTATGAATATGAACCAGGTGGGTGAATTAGCTGATTGGCTAAGTTTTGGCAAGAAAGGTGGAAAAATATATTTATTGTCTTTTAGGAAATAGTTTCCCTAATCACTGTTCTTGAAGTTGCATTAGAGATCTGACTCTTTGCGGTAGCAAAAACCTGGAAGAGATCCACAGAATCTGCATGATGCCAAATGCTATTGGGTTATGAACCCATAGAGCCCCACTGATGCTTGCTTGATGATGTAATATCAAGGTGAAAAGGCCAAAGAACTTTTTATTGTTACCACAGGGAGAAAAAGAGTTCTCTTTTTTTCTGTGCCCACTTAAAAAATTGTCCTTTTTTATCAGTAACAACCAAATGCATCACCCCTGCTCCATCCCTCAGCAACCCTATAGGTCTACAGACACAAGCAAGCAAGAGAGGATCATGCTAAAACAGTCATTTTGGCCCAAGTCCAGGAAGATATTTCAGCTTTTGTTTTCCACTGAAGTTGAATGCACTTATCGAACTGAAGGTGAGTTAATACTGAGTTGCTCTGTGCCTTTTGTGTTGCAGAGCCATCTCATCGTCTAATACAAGTTTCACCGTGCAGTAACATGGGAACATGACTTGTGCTTTTTTGGAGCATTGTTTTATTAAATCCAGATGATGCAATTCAGCCCAGAGCTCAGTGCTATTCATTCTTCTTACAGACTAAGGACAATATCCTGCCACAGAAAGGTGCAAAGTATCAAAAGTACTGAGCATTTTAACAGGCTGCCCAGGTGTCATGGTTTGACACTGGCCAAACGCCAGGCACTTGTGAAAGTCATTTGCTTACCCTCTCCTGCTACAGTTGGGTAAAGGAGAGGGAAAAGAATTAACAAAGGCCTCATGAGCTGAGACAAGGATTAGGAGAAAAATACTCTAAGGGCAAAACAAAATTAAAAAATTTAAAATTTAAAGGTATAAAGTAAATTTATTATTAACAGCATCAGAGGAGGATAATGAGAAGTAAAATAAGCCCTTAAAACACCTTTTTTCCCCCTAGCCCTTCTCTCCTTCCCACTGACAGCACAGGGAGACAGAGCATGGGAGAGCTGGTCAGTTAGTTACTCGAGATCATTTTTTGTTCGCTCAGGGAGAGGAGTCCTTTTTCTGCTATCCTGTGGGGTCCCTCCCATAGGCAAACAGTCTTCCCAAAATTGTTGTGGCATGGGTCACTCGTCCATGAGGGGCGGAGCGTATTGGTTTGGCACAGCCTAGTTTTTGGTAGCCAGGGGGCCATAGAGATGACTCCTGTGAGAAGCTGCTGGAAGCTTCCCACCATGTTGAGGAGAGCCAACGGCTGATGGCTCTGAAGATGGACATCCTGCTGGCCAACACCGGGCCAATGAGAGCAGCTGGTAATGCCTCTGTGATGACATATTTAAGGAGAAAATCAAAACAAAGTAAGGGGTTTTGCTTCTAGTTAGAGAAGAGGAGGTAAGAACACGTGCAAGGAAACAACATGGAGCCACCAAGGTCCATGGAGAAAGAGGGGGAGGAGGTGATCCAGCTGCTGGAGCTGAGATTCTTCTGCAGACCATGGTGAAGCAGGTTGTCCCCCTGCAGCCCATGGCTGCATGCGGGATGCAGAGATCCACCTGCAGCCTGTCGAAAGGTGCCCATGCTGAAGTGGGTGGATGCCTGGAGGAAGCTGTGATCCACTGGGAGACCCAGAGAAGAGAGAGGGTCCTTGCTTCCAGGCTGGAGGACTTTAAAAGCCTGTCTTTGGAGGACTGCACCCTGTGGGAAGAGAGCCATGTTGCAGCAGTTTTGGAAGAAATGTCCACCCATGGAAGTGACTCACATTTGCAGCAGGTATGGTATGGTATGGTTGCTGCTTGTGAGAGTGGACCCCCACTAGGGCAGTTCACAGAGCGCTGTCTCCCATAGGAGGATCCACATGGCCTCACAGGGGAAGGACTCCACTCCTGGAGCAGTGGAAGAAAATCTTGGTGATCAACTGACCAAAACCCCCATGGCCTGTCTCCCTGTGCTGTTGGTGGGAAGGAGGGAAGCGCTGGGGGGAAGAAGGTGTTTTAAGGGCTCATTTTACTTCTTATTATCCTCCTCTGATTCTGTTAGTAATAAATTTCACTTGCAACTAAAGTTGAACTTGTTTTGCCCTTCAAGTGTTTTCTCCCGACCCTTATCTCACTCATGAAGCCTTCATTAACTTTTTTTCTTTTTCCCTCCTTTGCCCAGCTGTGTCAGCAGAGAATGAGCAAGTGACTCTCATGGGTACCTGGCACTGCGCCAGCACCAAACCACAACAGGGGTACAATCTTCAAAGGATAGACTGCTCTAGCTTGGAAGCAAGGGCCCTCTTTCTCTATCTCTGGAAGCAAGGGCCTTCTCTCTCTCTCTATTCCCACTAGACCATAGCTTTCTCTAGTATCCACCCACTCTGGCATGAGCACTTTTCCCATAGGCCCCGAGTGGATCTCTGCATACCCCACAGACTTCGTGCATTACAAGGGGACAGCTTGTTTTATCTCTGTCCTTACCATGGCTTGCAGAAGAATATTGGTTCCGATGCCTGAAGCACCTCCTCCCCCCACTTTTTTTCCACTGATCTTGGTGCCACCATGTTGCCTCTCCTCTCCTCTCCTCTCCTCTCCTCTCCTCTCCTCTCCTCTCCGAAAAACTGCTGCTTGTAAGTACCATTGTCAACAAGTTCCATGAATTTAAAGATTTTTGCAAGATCCTGCAGCTCCAAAAAGTTTATCTTGTCTAGGTTCAATATCTGGAATCGCTTGCCATGCTTCTGCTGCCCACCATGCAGCCCCGCCTCCATTGTGTGCTGCCATGGCTCTGGCACCATTTAGCGCCTCTTTTCATGTGGGGCACTGGGAAGGGAAAGCTGCCACCACCACCCCTACCCTCCTGCCCGCAGTGGCTGGCTAGGGACAGCCAGGCAGGCAGGGCTCACTGGGAAGGGGAAGCCGCCACCACCACTGCTCTTTTCACTTGCAGCACAGATGGCACGTGGCAGCCAGGCAGGCAAGGCCACACCAAGACAGCGCATGGCAGCACCAAGCCAGCGCATTGCCACGTGCCACAGCAGGGGTGGCCCCGGGCATTTGCCACCCCTAGAAAAAAACTGCGCATGCGGTTTTGGTTTTCTTCTTAAACAGGTCATCACAGAGGTGCTGCCAACCTCTGTAATTGGGCCAGCAGCATGTCTATCTTCAGAGCCATCAGAGATTGGCTCTGTCGGACATGGTCACAGCTTCTAGCAGCTTCTCACAGAAGCTATTTCTGTGGCCCTCCCCCACTACCAAAAAATCAGGCCCTGCCAAATCAACACACCAGGGCCGTGGTGGAGTCCCTATCCCTAGAGGAATTTAGCAGACATATGGATGTGGCACTTGGGGAGATAGGTTAGTGGTGGGCCTGGTAGTGCTGGAGGATCAGTTGGACCCAATGATCTTAGAGGGCTTTTCCAATCTAAATTGTTCTAAGAGATGTGAAAGAGTAACAGCAGCTTGGATGTTCCAATACTGTTTTACCCATCACACCCAAGTAGGGATGTAACCTATTGCAACTGATCTACCATATTGCAAACAACACTGTTCCAGAGCCCAAACCAAGGCATAATAACGAGCTACCAGCAGAACAGTCTGTCCAGGACATGCTTATGGTGGGGGAAGGAGCCCCCTTATTTAGTTTCTCTTCCCTTTTTCCTTTCCAATTAAACCACACTGGATATTGTAAAAGCAGAACAATGACTCCTGAAAAATTAAGTCCAGACAGCTGCCAGCTCTTGTGACTTCACTGTACAAGTCATAATGTCTATGTTTTCCCTTAAAGCCCCAGTTCTGGGAGCTGAGTATGTGGGCTTTCATTTCCCCCCTCCTTGGGGGAAAAACAATAAAGTTTATTGTTGCTCTCATGGATGTGGAAAAAGCTAGAATATATGTCCTGAGTGTGCCTAAATGTACCAAAACCAAGAAGTCAGAGAAAAAGAATCCAGAGTACATTAATCCTCACAATTTCTAAGCCAGCCTTAGAATTTATGAGCCTGTTGCTTCAGATACATCATTTTGGCATGGTTGGTATAGATGAAATGGAATATAAGAAACAGCTGAGAGGAAGAAAAGGGAAAGGTGACTTGTTTTATCTGGTTCTCCATGGCAAGGTGCACTGGGCAATTATTTACAGTAATTCTTCCGCGTCTCAGCATATTCTCCAAAATTTACTTGCCTGTCACCTTTGCGAAAGTATAAATGCCAGGCTAGAACTGGAAAGAGTTTGATAACATTTTAAGGAAATCTGTGAATAATATTCCACTTCTATTTTATTCAATCTTTGATTTCCATCTTTTTTTTTCTTTTTTTGCCTCCTGTGCAGTACAGATTTTGCAACAAGCCTTTGCCCTGGGCATGGCCTTTTTGAACATTAAGAAACAAAAAAGGAGTAGAGAATAAAAGGCAGCCTCATTTTTTGTTTTCACATGTTTCCTAAGAGAAAAGATTTGCCATCTGGGTGGAAATCTGACAAAACAACACAGGAGGGGTTGGACCCATCAGCTAAGCCGAACAGCTGCGGGGAAGCTACATGAAAACTGAATCATTCCACTGGAATAATTTATTGTAGCTGTTTTGCATGGATAATAATGAAAAGAAATTCAGCTCCTTTATCTCCTCTTGCAGCATGGGGTCCCATGCCAGACATTTGCAAAGCACTTTTCTCAAGACGTAGTGAGAGTTTCATCTGGAGTGTTGTCCAAGAGTCAGCTAGGAGGGAAAACAGCCCGAAATACCATTTTGGATCTGTAATGTGGCATCTCAGGGCATCACAGTCCATTCCTTCAGCATGTCCCGCTTGTGAAGCTTCTGATTATCATCCTCAGTTAGTCCCAAATTGGTAATACCTGACTTGAGGCATTTTTGGCTGCTCCTTGACTTGTGGTAGATGGGTCACTGGCTTGCTGTACTGCCATCTGGGGCTGTGACACAGGATATCTCAGACCATCTCACCTTCTCTCTACCATGGAATGTAGCCCATAGGGCTAGAAGAACTTTAATCACTTGAGTCCTCCTGAATCTGAATGCCTTTAGGTTGCCATCTAGGTCCCAGACCTCCTCCACCTGAAAATACCCTGCCAGACCATTACCTCCTTGTCTTTGGTTCTCAAGGCCTGCCTTCTCTCTTGGCTAGATGCACGCTCAGATGATTGTGTTGACTTTGCTATTTATCAGTGTTAATTTATATCTCTAGGACTAAATGCTGGCAATTAACAGTAAAAGTTCTTCAACTGAATTGATTGAAGAAATAAATAGCAGAAAAATATAGAGAAATAAGGGCTGCTAGCAAACCACTTCCAATTTGACAGAGTAGTTCTCAAGCACTGATGAGGCCGCACTTCGAATCTTGTCTACATTCTTGGGTCCCTCACAACAAGAAAGACATTATGTGCTGGAGGTTATCCAAGGAAGGGAATGGAGCTGGGGAAGGGTGTGCTGGAGCACAAATCTGATGAGGAGTAGCTGGGAGCTCTCAGCCTGGAGAAGAGGACGCTCAGGGGAACCTTCTCCCTCTCTACAACGCCCTGACAGGAGGCTGCAGCCAGGTGGGTATTGCTGTGTTCTCCCAGGTAACAAGTGTTTCAAAACAAGGAAATGGCTTCAAGTTGTGCCGGAAGAGATTTGAATTGAATATTAGGAAATATTTCTTCACTGAAAGGACTGTCCAGCCCTGGAACAGTCTGCCCAGAGTGGTGGATTCCCCATCCCTAGCAAGATTTAAAAGCAATGTAGATGTGGCACCTGGGGACATGGGTTCATGGTGGCCTTGGCAGTGCTTGGGGAATGGTTGGACCCAATAATCTTAGGAGGCCTTTCCAAACTAAAATATTCTATGAATCTGTGAGAAAACTTCATTTAACTTCCAAAATTAAACAAAATTAGTCCAAAATTATTCACAGTCCAAGATATGCTGGTACAAAGGAACTTCTGGAGGTCTCTCATCCATATAAACTGACATGGGTTGATATAGTTTGGGGGTTTTTTTGGTTAATAGAATATTGCTCTGCTAGGACCTTAAAATTCTCTGGAAAGGACAGGGACCTATTAGGGGGCAGGTTTTGGATTGACATGCAGTTCTGACCATTCAGAAAACGGAATGCAACTTTTGGTAATACTCATATAAACTGAGGCTGGGTTCGAGACTTCCTCTTTCTCCTTGTGGAGCGACCCGGTAATATCCTGGGCAGCTGAGGAAGACCATGGAGGGGATCAGGGCTGGCCATGGCAGGGCTGTGCCCCGGCCCCTGGCTGCCAGCACCCCTGGCCCAGGGGGAGGATGGGATCTCCCCCCACCCTACGCTGTGTCTCAAAGAGCAGCTGTGGGCGGCTCACACCATCAAATCGAGGGGGGTAACAAAAAGCACCCACCAGCCCCCTCTGGCATAGCTTTGAAACCAGAGATCACATGTCCATCGCAGGCCTAGGCAAGCTTTAACTCTTTCCTGACACAGATTGAGACTTTCTTAAACTCTAACCCTTCTTAGAGATGAGAGTAAAGGCCAAATTGAAGACATGTAATGGCAAAATACGAAGATCTCAAAGTCAGTAAAGGAAGAGTGACTTTTTAAGTGATAGAGATGACAAGTTGCCTTGGTTCTAGGCTGAAAATCTCTTACAGGTTATGGTAACAGACTGTAATATGCTAGAATAATCTTTTAAATCGTGAACAATATAAATTGGGGAGATGATTTGTGGATTTGAGCAAAGGTATCTGTGATGGACTGAGTGAATATTGAATTAGCAACTGTGATTTTGTGACCCCATGAGAGAGTGAACAGAGAGAGATGAGAAGAAGACCTCTACCAGTGAAGAAGTGAGACGACAACTCTGTTCCCTGAGTCAAAAAAATCCTTTGCCTTTGAAACTGCTCATTTTTAAAAGGTACCACCCCAATCTGTGAGTCTATGGCCCAAAGGTAGTCATGGGAAAGGCTACGTGATATGGGAAGTCCCACAACTACAGAATCTCCTGGGCAGGCTGCTTTTGTGTGAGTTGGAAGCCACGAGCAGACTGTTTTCTCTTGTGGAAATTTACCAAACAACAGGAGAGACTTCTCTCTCTCAAAGACTGAATGAAAGACTGTTTCATAAGTGGTACTGACCTGGAGTTCTGAGTTTTGCCTCTTTACATTGTTTATAGAAAATGAACAGTTTGTGGTGGGAGAACAGTTTGGTTTAAAAATTCATTTGTGTTTCTTTTCTGATTTTCTTCTCTTAGTGTATGTTAATAAAATCTGTTTTTACTTTTACTTTTATTCTTCTGCAAAACCAGAAAAGCCTGGTTTTGCCTTTTTCTCCCAAAATCCTATCTCCAAAAGTTAGCAAACAAATTCGGCAAACGTAAAACCACCACATAAATGGTGCTGTGACTTGGATATAGCATACCAAAACCACAACACAAACATAAAAGCAACATAATCTATTGCCTGTTTTATTTGCCACTACTGAAAATTTTTAGGCTTTACCCATCCATCTAGCTATTCCTTCAGAAGCTGGAAGCTACTTTTAAATCTTCCCCTTAAAGAAGCACAACTCCCTTAAGCTCATTTTGTAGGTCTTGCAAGTGCCTGACCACCTTGGTAGCTTCACAGAGCTTAGTGGTTTTTAATCTCATCTGGAAGGACGGTGGGCCAAGAAAGGGGCAATGCAAGGAAACCAGGAAGAGCCTTCCCTCACAGGAGTGCTAGTTCAGCTTTGGGGCCTCAAGGAATTTGCACATCTCTGAAAATATGGTGGTAAGTGCAAGAGCAGATTTATTGGGTAGACTGAGAAAATCCATCATCTTTTCCCTCTTAGCACTGCTCCATCTATCACACACACAATGCTATATGATGAGGAGCCAGACTGCTGCCCTTTTTTATATTACAGGTCCCCAAATCCCTGAAGCACTTGAATCCAGACTTGGAGGTCTCTCAGGCTGTTTTTTAGCAATGGAGCATAACACACACCATGCAGTTTGTTCTGCCTTTCCATTACAAGCCTCTTTTAAGTTTGCAAATGACTTAGCCACACTTCAGTAGTTCAACTTGACATTTCCTATGCCTTGGGATGATTTTGTGGTGTAAAATTTTCACAAAACCTTGGCCCATGAACCTTAAGTGGCTGGATTTCTGTTGGTTTTTTTTTTTTAATTCACACAGTCAGATTCTCAGCTGATATCTGCAGTTCACAACCGCTATGGGCCCAGCCCGCTCCTGCTGCTATGTAGCCAAATTGCAAACTCTGCAGAAAGCATTATCTTTTCATGGTACTGCTAACTGTCACATAGGCATAGGCATAGGCCCTTTTTTTTTCCTTTTGGAGTTAAGGTTTGCCTGGGCCATGGCTGCAGGGAGCTCAGGTCCATGTAGTGCGATGCAAAGCCTAAAAGCCAAGAGGCATGATTGTACCAGTGTCTGACCCAGGTCTGACACAAACAGTGCAAAGATATTGCTGGCAGTTAGAGGTTTCTTCCTGATGCTCCATAGATGTTTCAGTGGTGGTGAAATGTTTTCTGTGAACGACTTCTTCACAAGTGCGCCTTTATTTTTAGTGCTTTGATTTGCAATTTTCATTTATACTGTCTTCTTTTTTCTCCATAAATTTGATAATATCTTTACCTAGACCTAGTTTCTCAGTCCAGGTGCCATGAATTCCCTAGCTCATTGCAAGGCAAGATCTGACAACAGATCCCAACAGCACCATGATGCATGGTGTGGCTGGCACGTTGGAAGGAAGGGATGCCTTCCAGATAGGCTTTGACAGGTTGGAGAGGTCGGCCTGTGCAAACCTCATGATTCTCAAAAAGGCCAAATGAAAGGTCCTCCACATAGGCGGGGGCAATCCCAAGCACAAGTGTAGGCTGGACAGAGAACGGATCAACAATAGCCCTGGGGAGAAAGAATTGGGGGTGTTTGTATATGAAAAGCTAAATATGACTCAGCAAAGCACACTCCCAGCTCAGAAAGCCAACCACATCCTCAGCTACATCAAAAGAGGTGTGACCGGTGGGTCAAGGGAGGTGTGTCTGCCCTTCAACTCTGCTGTTTGGACACCCCACCTTGAACACTGTGTGCAGCTTGGGGTCTCCAACATAAGAAAGATGTGAACCTGTTTGAACAAGTCCAGAGAGGAGTCACTAAGTGATCACAGAACTGGAGCACCTTTCCTGTGGAGACCGGCTGGGAGAGTTGGAACTTTTCAGTCTGGAGAAAAGAAGGCTGCAGGGAGACTGCTAGAGCCCCTGCCAGTGCCTAAAGGGAGCACTTCACTACAAGGCTGGAAAGGGACTTTTCATGAAGTCATGTGATGATGAGACTAGGGGGAATGGCATTAAGATCAAGGAGGATAAGTTTAAATTAGATATAAGGAAGAAATTCTTCATATGATGGTGCTGAGGCCCTGGCACGAGTTGCCTAAAGAAGCTTCCACCCCTGAAAGTGTTCAACGGCAGGCTGAATGGAGTCCTGAGCAACCCAGTCTAGTGAAAGGTGGGCCTGCCTATGGCGTAGGGTTGGAACAAGATGTTTTTTAAGGTCCCTTCCAACCCAAACCATTTTATGATTTTATGATTCTATAAGTTGACTCATTAGCCAGACCCCAGACTTCCACACAGCTCCCCTGATGCTAGGATTAGGACATAGGTGACAGAAATGTCTAAATTAGAGTGTCAGCTAATTTCCCAGTTTGCCTTTACCAAGCAGCCTTTTCTTTGCTTTTGCTCCCCTCCATCACCCCAAATGAGATACTTCCTCTCTTGTTTGTGCAGCCAAAAAACCATTTATCTTCTTTTAAAATAGCTATGTGTCATTTGTTTAAAATAATCATGTCAAGGACTGTGGAGGACTTGAAAAATGTGCTAATATTAAGCAGACTTTCATACTAAAATCTCTCTATCCCATGAAAGGTCAGTCAGTTCAGTTCATATGCTACAGGAAAGACAAATGACAGCATTAATGACTGGTAAAGAAATAATTGCAGTCAAGTAAATTTCTAAGGCAGCCATGGGGTCAGGGCTGTAATGTGTTAATTACTTACATGGGGTAATAATTAACTACTAACTGATATAAATGCTCCTCACTGAGTGGTTATATCAGTGTGATGTATGTCATAGGTCTGTGAACCTGAAATTGTGTTTCTGTTGCCTGGGGTGGCTTCTTGTCTTTTGTAACCCCCCCTAGGGCTGGGCAAATTGGGCTGCGGGAATCTGTCTATTGGGAGTATTTTTGGAATAAGTTAGTGATGAGGCAGAGATTGAGAGATCTCTACTGATGTCCCTCATGGAGGGGCTGAGCTCTCCTCATGTTTATGAAGGTGGCTCATTACTGTCTCCTAAGTGTTCTGATTGCATCTTGGGATATGGCCAGATAACTTAGGAAATTTTTACATATTCCTAGTTTGCCCATGTATGTCTGTCTTGGTACCTCTGTGCCCCATCAGTTCTTTCCATCTCTGTTATCTGCTTGTGGGGACTCTGGACCTGCCTCTTGTATTGTGTCAGTGTCTCAGAGTCCCAGCTGCAGGCAACTGTTCCTATGGGTCCTGCTCGTGGAGGAAATGCTCTGGAAGAGTCCGAGTAACAGGGAACCTCTCCTCCTCTCACCTGCATTACAAAGCAGACTTGCAAAGGTCATCTCCCCCCGGCTTCCCCATCTTTCTCTTTTATGTCAGAGGAATCCACCATTCATCCCTCTGTGCAGTGACCCAAGGAGAGATGAAGCAGCTTTCCCTGTTTTCAGGTTGCCCAGTGCTTTCTGGGATCAGTGACCACACAAACACATCCCTGTCCCTCTGGAGATGGCTTGGGCACCTGGCCCTGCTGCTGGCAGCACCACACAAGTCAGTCACAACAAGTCATCGTTGTGACTGCTTGTTACTGAAGCTCCGAGCTGCAAGATAAGAACCATCAAAAGGACTGTCTGCTTCAAGTACCAGACTCACCTGGAAAGTCTCCCCAAGATTTTGGAAGACTTTACAGTGGAAGATGGAGGTGCATTCACTGGTTTAGAAAATGAGTCTGTGCCATGGCTAGAGCATTTTCTGGTTTTGATGCTGGACTAAATGTTGTCATGCTGCTTCAATGTGCAATTTTACAGGTGACTCAGTATTAAAACATTTTCCAATAGAAGATTGTATCAGTATATGAGCAGATGTTTGTCCTTTGGGAGACCTGGCACCTCCATCCTCACATGATGCCAAATCAAGTAATTCAGATAATGCTTGAAAAGTCTTCAAGAGTTCCCTCAGCTTTCTCTTTGGTCTTCATGTTGCCTTGAAGTGAGGCTGAGATTTTTGTTTGAGGGCTTGGCTGTACGGTTTGTGTATTTTGAATGCAGAAGAGCTCTTCTAGGGAGTGATTAACCACTGTGGATACCTCCAGGTCTTGGAGATAAGTGGAGAGGACCACAGGACACCACCAACCAAAAGTAATTAAATGCCCAAAACCTCAAGTGTAGGGGTGGAAAAATGAAGGGATTCTTCATTATCTCAGACTACCTTTGGGCAGCTCCATTTCTATTCAACTGCTTTTCTAGGCCCTTTTTCAAATGTCCTGGTTCCAAAAGGGCTTTTAAAAGGAGGATACATTCTCTACCTGTACAAAACACTGAGCAGACCCATCAAACAGCTAATTTCTAAAGGGAAAGCAGTAACTTTTCAATGAACAGAAAGAGGGCCTGTTTATAAGTATGAAGAATGGGCACACTGATTTGCACTTGTAATCTTGCAGTGTGTGTCATGGGTTGACGCTGGGCAAATGCCAGTGCACCTATGAGTGTATAGTTTTTTAATAAACTACTGTGAGATGTGGTCAGTCAGGAACAGAGCAGAGCAGGCCTGTCACTTGAAATAGGAAGAAAACATTTATTAACCTACATAACAATAACAATAGACAATACATAACAACAGACAATAGACACAGAAAGAAAACCCAATCACTCAAAGGCAGACAAGAAAATCTCCCAGAACACTTTTCCTCCTCCTCCCAATTTCCATCCTTTACATGCTCAACAGTTGACACCAGCACATACCTTCATATCTACTTGCTTAAACCTTCTACAACTCTGGGTTCTCAATCCAAGTCATTATCCTTTAAAAACACAATCTTCAATCCATCCAGAGAGAGAGAGGAGTCTCTCTCGCACCACAGACCGCCCCCACAGGAAACACAGGGCCATCCTCCCGTGCTCCCACATCACCCATGGCACCACTCGAAGAACTCCACCACGGTGACACCCTCCTTCCATGTCCGGTGCTCTCACCACCGTCCATGGGACAACTAGATAGGGCTCTTTTAAGGATGTTTGGCTCAGTATTAAAAACCAGCTATTTTTTCCTATTGGGACATAGCAGTCCCCCCCAAATTTACCCCTGGGGCCGAGGGTCTCCAAAAACAGGCCACAAAGTCTTTGGCTTTGAACCAAACAGCTTCCACCCAATTCAGTCTCATTTATATTTAGGAGAGTCAGGGTTTGTCTATGGCTAAATTATGCAAGAAAGGTCCAGTACAAAGCCACTCCTCTTCATCTCTCGCAATTGAGGGGGTTCTTTTTATCTTCCTTTATCATCTTGGTCCCAGGCTGTTCTCTTTCTTCTATAACCACCNCACGACGGACAGACGTGATGGGGGATGGAAGGCACCTCCAAAGTTCTCCACTCCTCCATCCTAAATGGGGCTGACCCAGCTCCCGTCCCGTTCTCCCTCTTTTCCCCCACCCTGGGGCCTGGGCCTACCTGGCTCCCCTCCCCCCGCCCAGCCTGCCACACTGAGCGGGGGAAGAGGAGTATGCTCCTCTGCTGAAAGCAGAGCCCGGAAAGAAAGAGTATGTCCGGGAGTCTTTGCTTTTAACCCCCTGTGTCCTCAGAGGCGTGTCCAACCTCTCAATGGCCACCAAAGGTGCCAACATCCAAACCGGGCCACTGATTGGTTTGACCTCAGCTTCTTGAAAAACTCACTTCTCCTCAAACCACAACAAGTGTGCCATGAGTTTGTTCATCTGTCTGCATGTTTTCCTCTCAGTGTCTGGTCTCAAAAACAGCTGCCATAGTTTCTGTGGTGGGTGGGTACTGGCATGACAAGCCTCTGCTATCTGCAGCAAAAAAACCTGAGTTATTTAATCCTGCAAGTTTGCTCAGCAGTGCCATTACCAGGCTTGAAGTTTTCAGTTGCTCATATTGTAGGAATGGAATTGCACTGAACTGTCTGTTGCATGTCATGGATCCACTGACTATTTCAGAGCCAGTCTCAAGCTCTCCTATAATCTTCTAAAGCAAAATCCAGTCTGGCCAATACACCTTTTCCATGCAGCAGTTTCTGGGCTGCAGCCAGACCCTTGTGTAGCATTCATCCTCTGGCTTTGGGAGGAAGAGCTGCCTGTGCATGTCTGTAGTTCTAAGGGACCGTGCCTCCTGGAGGAGGTGCCCATATCTAACCCAGTCCCTTTGAGCAATTAGCAGGGCAACAGGCTTTGGTGTATGTCATGCTGGCAGTCTGATTACAGGTCCTTGATCTGGAGTTCATTGAACTGCAAGGATGAGAAAGAAAAACTACTTGGAGAAAGCAAGATGTACAAATGTGTGTCTCATCCTCAAATTCCTGCTAAATGAAACTCCAAAACAATACAGAGTTTGTGATTTCTACCAAAAGACTCACAACCATAGATACCACAAGAAAGGGATCCTTTTCGAATTCATATTTCTTTTCCCCTAGCTAAATCTAGATATTCCAAAATCAGATGCTTACTTGGGATCATAGCACTCATCTGTTTAATAAATATTTTTAGAAAGGTGTTTAGCCTTGATTTAGGGCTCAACCCATCTATAGATAAGCCACACAAAGCGTTCTTTATGCTTCTTGTGAAAAGATAAACATGTCTTATCACCCTTCTTGACTTATCTGGTCTCTGCTTCCAGTTATGGCATCTGGTAGCACTTTGGATGGTTTTGCAACCTCCGCTGAAACCTGATGAGGACGCAAAGGTGCTTGCTGGTTCTTATAATTCACTGAACACAGAAAAACATTGAAGAATAAGCATTTTTGGGTTTTTCTTTACATTGAAACCTTACCCAGCCAGAGTGGAAGCCAGAATTGAACCTAAAATGTGCAATCCAGCCCATGGCTGGACAAGAGAGCTGTGAAGTCCTGCAGTGGGCCAGGCTGGGTGAAAGTTCATTTGAAAACAGTTCTTTTCCAGGATGATCAGAAGGGGACCTGTGGTTCTGGCAGGTTGCAGCCCTGCAGCAGGAGATGACAAACATCAGTCCCTTTATTTTAATTAACAACTCAGTGCTTCATGTGGGCATGAGCTTTGCAATGCTCTTGTTCTACAGAAATTTAATTACTTGACACTGTTTTGGGCTCTTGAAATCCAGGTTGATAGTTGGGGGCTTGGCAAAACCTCTCAGATTGTCTATTCTCCATTGCCCAGAGCTGTGGTGGGTGGACTGTGTCAAGGGGAAGCACTGGGAGATTTCTTCCACCTCTGTCTTCCATACACTTTAAGTTGGGGCACTCAAGTCCTGCCTGCCCTAAAGCACAATCCCAAGTATGGCTGATGGCTGCAGAGAGACACTTTTCTGGCTCTCCAGCACTGGGAGTTTGGTCATGGGGAGGAGAAATATCTTGCCATTGTCCTGCCTGCATCAGGATTTCAGCTCCGGCCACTGAACTACAAAGCAGGTGCCAAATTGGTGTCTCTGGAAGTGGTGCCTTATGAGCCCATGACCTCCTGGTCTAGATCTCAGTTCACGTGTACATGGATCACATCCCTGCAGTTAAGACTTCTTGAAGTTAGTTCTGCTGATAAGTACTTGGGACACATGCAACCTTTTATAAACACTATGGACATATGTAACCACTTATAAAAACTGATAAATAGAGGGAAAACAAAACCAAAACAAAATTGCAACTTAAAGAGTAATGGGGAAAGCTGTGGTCTGAGTTTGATGGGGTTTAGTTATTTTTAGGGGGGCAGGCAAATGTGCCCATGTCTAGTCAGTGAGAAAAAGTAAAAAAGCTGCGCACGTAAACGTAGCAGGTTAATTCATCTGCTGTGGGTTAACCACCACAGAAGAAGATAATAATGTCATCAGAGAGGCTGTTGCAAGATTGCTGTGCAGTAATGCTTTCCTTTATTCCTCCAGACCCTGATTCTCCTCCCTGGGGGCTCAGGCTATGGAGAGACTCTGGGATCTACCTGGAAACTAAACCTGCTAAATCCCTCGTAGAGGAGCCTGACTGCTTGCAGGCTCTTTCTGTCAGAGCTAGATATTTAACACTAATCAGAGGAGTGCTCTTGATACTGAGTGGAACACTGCTTTTCTATCCTCTCACTGCTAATCTACAATGGGTGCATTTGTCTTCACTGTGGGAACATTCATTGCCATCAAAATTCTTCTATCAGTGCAGAAAGGGCTGAAAGCATCTCTACTGCACATGCACAATGCCACAGAAACCAGCTGATGTCTGCCAAGCTCAGAATCCACTGGAGTTGAGTTGAAGGGAATTTGTGATGCAGAGTCAGGCATGTCATGCTGCAGTTGGGAAGGCTCTCTATCTTTCTTCATGAGTGTACAGAGAATCACACTATGAAAAGCCAGTGTCCATAATGGAAACAGAGGAGTCCTGCAATTTTATTTGAATAAAGGGAGGGAGTCTAGTGGGGCACATGCCCAAGGGGTTTTCTCTCTTAAGCTTTCAGAGGGCACAGCTTCCTTTCATCCTAAACTCCTGTCTGCATGTTACCCTCTTCCCTTCCCCATTGAGGGACTAAGAAGGTACAGACTTCCTGAACTGCCTACCATATATCCCCCCCTGAACCTGTTATTTTACCCGAAAGTTCAGAAAATCAAATTTATGCAGACCCCTTTGTCAGTTTCAGGAGCTAAGCTGCCTGGCCTCTGCAACAAACCTGCAGCTTAAAGTTAGTAAAACCCATTTCAAAGACATTAACACCCATACCCTCACCCATGGAACTGTTTGTAAAGATATTAGCACACATCTTTCCTCTCATGAGTGTGGGAAATGACCCTCATTTTTAAAAATGTCAAGGTTTATTAAACCATAACAAACACAACAGAGGACTGAATAAGGAAAAAGGACAGCGCCACTGGCAGTCCATAACCATCTGTCATGTGCTCATCTACAAAATGGCTGCTCTGCCTTTTATATGCCTGGAGAGTGCGTCAGGCAACCCTGGCCCCACCCAAAGTCTGCCAATCAACTCTTCTTTGCCATCCATTGGTGGAGAGTACTTTCTTGCGACTTGATTGGAGGTCAGGCATTGTCATGCTGCGCACCCCTAGCAACAAGCTTTCCTCATTCCCAACTGCCCCATGGCAGGGAGGCTCATGTACACGTCTTTCCTCCCCATGTCTTGGACAACCCAGGCTATTCGGTGGCAGTGATGTAGAGGGGGGGGAAAGGGACTATGGGGAGAACAGAGGACATCTGAACAACAAACCACAATAATATAACTATACATCAATAAAGATTCTCTTAACATACACACAATATTCATCTCTTATTTGCAAGAGCCAATCATCCCATTACTCATCTATAACATGAGGATCATAGATCACAGAATACTTTAGGTTGGTAGGGACATTTAAAGGCCATCTAGTCACACCTGCCTGAGAGGAACCAATTCAATTTTTATTTATGTTGAGTATACATGAAGTGAAAAATTACTATAGGGACTGCACAGGGAGTGCTGTTCCTGGTGAGACTTTGCCTGGCTGCCAATCAGGGGAAAGAAAGCATCCATGATCAGTCTGTAAGTGACCCCCCCTCTCCCAACCGCCACCTTTTTACCAGTTGGGACATATCCCTGGATGCCCAGAAAAAAAATGCCTGGGAAACCAGGCTATGGAAGGAGCCTTAGCACATAAAAGCAATTAACCAATTAACTGCACCACAGCCCCAGCCATTTTTCTTTGGGTTTCTTGGAGGGAGCAGAGCTTCACCTGGAGGGTCATCTTGGCCCCCCTCCGCCCTTGCCTTTTCCTCCCTGCCATCCTGCTTCCCTGTCCACATCTGTCTGCCTGCCCTGTTTCGCTGTTTCTCCGAGGCAGCTTGACACCACAGCACCCAGTGCTCCACTGTTTCCCCAACGGCACAGCTGTGGCCACCTCCAGCTGCCCTGCCCCGACCCTGACAACCTGCAACTGCTCCACATGTGCACCCGTAGTCACAGCAACCTGTTCTTACCTGTTCTTTGGCAATGGGAGAGACACACAACCTGCTGCTGTTTGGAAATTGCGCCCAGCCCGCCATGGGAGCCACGCAGACTCACAGCGGCTTGCAGCTGCAATTGCATCACAGCATACACCTGCTGAGCTGGTGCTAACAGGGTGCCTGGGGTACAGTGGTAACGATCTATCCCAGCTTTCTGTTTCTCTTTCTGTCTCTTTTCCCTTCTTTGCTCCCTTTTCTCTCCCCCTTGAGAAGGAACACTTATCTTTCCCTATCAATAAAGAGTCCTCAGATATAACTTTGTTGCAGTTGAGCTTTATTTTCATCTGAGAAGGTTATCAAAAAGAATCCTCCCTGACTCCCCTTTTACAGCGGGATAGAACACTACCATTCATGGGCAAGAATAACCAGGTTTCTCCAAGCCCCATTCATTCTGGCCTTGAATATCTCCAGGGATGGGGTATCCACAACTTCCCTGGGTGACCTGTGCCAGGACCTCACTACCCTCATACTAAAGATCTTTTTCCTAATATCCAATCTAAACCTATTCTTTCAATTTGAAGTCATTCTCCCTTGTTCTGACATACAGACTCTTGTAAATAGTTTTACCCTGTCTTTCCTGTAAATTTCTGTTGTGGATTGATGCTGGCATAACTCTAGTCACCCATGAAAGTCGCTCATTCACCTTTTGCTGCCACAGATGGGCAGAAGAGAGAAAGAAAAATTAACAAAGGGTTCATGAGTTGAGATAAGGACCGGGAAACAACACTCCAAGGGCAAAACAGGCTCAACTTAGAAGTACAAAGTGAATTTATTACTAGCAAAATCACAGGAGGATAATGAGAAGTAAAATGAGCCCTTAGAACACCTTTTCTTCCCCCAACCCCTCCCTTCCTCCCACTAACACCGCAGGGAGACGAGCATGGGGGTTTTGGTCACTTGATCAGTTGAGTTCCTCTTCCACTGCTCCAGGAGAGGAGTCCTTCCCCTGTGAGACTGTGCAACTCCTCCCATGGGAGACAGGTCTCCCTGAACTTCTCCAATGTGTTTCTAACCTCATAAACAGCAGTCCTTCCAAAACTGCTGCAACACAAGTTCCCCCCATGGGCAAACAGTCCTCCCAAAACTGCTGTGGCATGGGTCTCTCTTCCACAGGGTGCAGTCCTCCCAGGACAGGCTGCTCCTGAGAGCAGCCTGGAAGAAAGAGCCCCCTCTCTCCCAAGTCTCCCACTGGATCACAGCTGACATGCCAGACATAGTGGAAGCTTCTAGCAGCTTCTCACAGATGCCACCTCCATGCCACCCCTCCCCCAGCAACTACCAAAAACCAGGCCAAACAAAACCAACACAGTTCCCTTCAGGTACTGTTTTGTATCTGGAAGGCAGCAATTAAGTCACCCCCAAACCTTCCCTTTCCTAAGCTAAGCAATCAAAGTCTCTTAGCCTTTTCTTACAGGAGAGGTGCTCCATCCCTCTAATCAATTTTGTGGCCTCCTCTGGACTGACTACAACACTTCCATGTGCTTCTTGTCTTAGGACCTCAGAGTTGGATGAGGTTGTACAGGTGGGTATCACCTGAGCAGAACAGAAGGGCAGAATCCCCTTCTGCCCACACTGCTTTTGAAGTGCACATGGCTGGGGCGTGTCTGGCCTCTTACCCAGCAGCATCTCAAAGGCCCTTTTCCAGTCACCTGGGACTTCATCCAACAGCCATGATTTTTCCGATATCATGGAGAGTGGCTTGGCAACTAAATCAGACAGTTCCCTCAAGATTCTGTGATGCATTTAATCAGGTCCTGTGGACTTGTGTGCATTCAAATTCCTCAGGTGGTCATGAATGTGATCGTACAGTGTGAGGGGCTTTGTTCTCCCAGTCCCCATCCTGCTGTCCCTCCATTCAAGAGGTGCAGGAAGAGAGGTTGTCATTGAAGACTGAGGTAGAAAACTTTCCAGGCATGGGGAATCTATAACCTGTCTGGGCAACCCGTGTCAATGTGCTACTATGCTCATTATGCTCATTATAATGGTATCTAGTCTGAATGTATCTTCTTTTAGTTTAAAACCATTACTCCTTATCCTGCCATTTCAGGTGCTACTAAAAACCGCATCCCCAAAGGCTGCACAGGTTAGGTTCTCAGCTTTAGGGTGACATCAAATCCATCTCTTCCTGCATCAATGCCTCTTTGCTTGATGGAGATGACTTCCTTTCTGTGGTACTTTTAGGTCTGACCATGGAACTCATCCTGTTTTTTTCTTCTGGTTTGTATGTGCACAGGCATCTGCAAAGCTACAGGATGAAGCATACCTCAGAGAAGAGATATTCCTACACAGCCTGAACAGGGCAAACATTCAATGGTAGGAACACAAATGCCTCGTATAAAAGTATGAAGCAAGATAACAAGTGAGAGAAATCATTCCTGAAGTTTCCTCTCTGCTGAGAGAGATGGTTGTAAATAATGAATCAATTTGGGCACATTCTGCAAAATGAGACATTATGTCTTTCTTGTTTGGTCTCACCCATTGTTATTTCTAATGTTTCCTCTTCCCAAGATGAGGCAGGGTTTTGCATCAAGGTAATATAGTTGCTTTTGTGCAAGTATCCATCAAGCTTCCCCATCCTGTAACCAGGACTTTGTCATTAATGACCAAACATCTGTTAAATTGAACAGTACTTCATGAGAGGCTGGTAGTAGTTTTGGGGTTTTTTTCTTTTAAAGGGAAAAACCATCAAAAAAATTGAGTGTGTGATCAGAAGTGTGTGAGCAGCAGAAGAATACACAGGCAAAGGCAAGGAATTGGTTATTGTTGTGGTTTAGCCTCAGCTGGGAGCCCAGTCCCACGCAAACACTTGTTCACTCCCCTCCGATAACATGAGAGAATAGGGAGGGTAAAGGAGAGAAAATTCGTGCCTTGGGAGAGAGACAGTTTAATAAGTAAAGCAAAACCTGGAGTTCATTCACCACTTCCGCTGGGCAGGTGGGTGTTCAGCCATCCCCAGGACAGTAGGGCTCCATCATGTGTGTCAGTGATGTCACCACTCTGAAAGGCTTCTGCATTCCTCCTTTCCCCCTCAGCTTTATGTGCTGAGGATGATGTCGTATAGTCTTAGGTTAGTTGGGTCAGTTGTCCCAGCCATGTCCCATCCCAGCTCCTTGTGCACCCCCAACCACCTTTCTGGTGGGGTGAAGAGCAGGAAGGGCCTTGGCTCTAAGTCCTGCTCAGCAATAATGAAAACATCCTTGGGTTACCAGCACTGTTTCCAGCACAGATCCAAAGTGTAGTCATATACTAGCCACTATGAAGAAAATTATCTCTCTCTCAGCCAAGCCCAGCACACTGATTTACAATTTGCAACACACTTCAGTTAAATGTCTGAAACAGAAAGCCAGGGGAAAGAGGCTGATCTGAGCTATTCTAATGAGTTGTGCATTTCTTCAGGAGAAACAACTTCATTTCAGCTCAGCTCTTTACAACACAAGACAAAAAGAGTTTTTAGGGAAAAGATATTTTTCAGGACAGGTCAGTGAGTACTAATTGCTCAGAGATGTAATATTCTTCTCATGGTTCTGTGTTTTTCAGCCACAAAATCCCTGCAGCTCTCAGGTTCTTAGCTGGTGAAACTCAAGAATGCTCTCAGGATTACAGCACAGATTTTGCACCAGCTGAAAAATGGCTCACCCCTGGATACTTAATAAGAGCAATTCTGAATCAGATGTATATGTATATAATTAGCCCTTTGCAGTCCAGGCCCATAGCAGTCAATAGCAAAGCTACTGATTCCATGGGCAACACAGCAGTGTGAACATGCTACTCCTGCTTTAATTCTATTCCCAGAAAATTGCTTTGTATTTTTAATAAGTAAATCTCTGTCAAGTCTTTCCTGGGTTCCCTGTAGTGCATCTAAAAGCACTGCAGTTCAGTGACCAGTTTGTGCCACAAAAAACTTAGTAAAAACTTTGTACAAAAAGAAAAAACCTGAACAAACCTCTTTCACGTCATCTTGCCAGAACTGAAAGTCTCCTAATACTGCTTTAGGAACAAGAAATCTGGTAGATAAGATTTGAATCTCACCTCCTGGAAAGGGGGAGGGGGGGAGGCAGGGAGCCATGTTAGCTTTGACCTTGTTTCTTGTCCAAGTTCTTACTTTCCTTCTGCAGAGAAGTCCTTGTGGGTAGAAGGACCCATCCAGCCTCCAGACTCTGGAAAATTATTAGAAGATTTAAGTGTAATGAAAACTGTTGTAAACCATGTGCTGACGGTTGCACCATGATGGAGGCTGTGCCTTTTCCCCAAAAGAATATGATGAGATACCAGACATGCAGTCTTGTTCGTCATGTTTAGTCAGGAACAGATCTGAGGGCAGCTAATAAACTTATCTGCATCAGATTAAATTGCCAAACAAACCTACCCTCTGTCTGCTCTCACTCCCTCCCCAGATCAGTTAGGCACACCAAGCCAAGTAAATGTATGACGAAGTTCATTCGAGTGATTGAAAATCAAGATGGAACAACATATTTTTTATCAATGTTATCCCAGGAAATAAAGATAAATTCCCCCACTTCATATTTTAACATAGCTTATCATAATCACTGGTAATAGCAACCAAATATTTTTCATTTGTTGGATTATAAAGGGGGCTGGGGGAACATTTTCTTGGTTGAAGGCTCATCAAGTCTAATTTTAAATTAGTGTCAGGGGTCACTTCCACTTTATGTTGCATTTCTGATGAGCAGATGTATTGGTCTGGCACAGCCTGGTTTTTGGTAGCGAGGGAGGCCACAGTGGTGGCTTCTGTAAGAAGCTGCTCCACCATGTCTGACAGAGCCAATGGCTGATGGCTCTGAACATGGACATCCTGCTGGCCAAGCCTGGGTCAATTAGACATTATGGTGATGCCTCTGTGATAACATATTTAAGAAGGAAATCAAAACAAAGGGGGACACACACAGTTTTTGCTTCTAGTCAGAGAAGAGGAGGAGGTGAGAACATGTGCGAGAAAACAGCATGGAGCCACCAAGGTCAGTGGGGAACGAGGGAGAGGAGGTGCTCCAGGTGTCAGAGCCAAGATTGTTCTGCAGGCCATGGGATACATCTCTCTGTTAAGAGTAGAAGGTTCTTGGCTCAGGAGCTGGCAGACCTCGTTGAAAAGGCTTTAAACTGGGTTTGAAGGGGGTAGGGGATGCAGCTGGGCTGCCTGGAAGCAGGCCCAAGGGTGCTAAGCCTGAGTTAGGGGTGAAATCAGCAGCCCAGCTGAAGTGCATGTATACCAATGCACGTAGCATGGGTAACAAACAGGGAGAGCTGGAGATCATGGTGCAACAGCAAAGCTATGATGTAGTCACCATCACAGAAACGTGGTGAGATGACTCACATAGCTGGAGCACTGCACTCGATGGCTACAAGCTCTTCAGAAGAGACAGGAAAGGGAGAAGAGGTGGAGGGGTGGCCCTTTATATTAAGAAGGCTTTTGACACCATAGGTGTTGAAACCAATGAAGATGGAGTTGAATGCCTATGGGTAAGAATTAAGGAGAAAGCCAACAAAGCTGACATCCTACTGGGAGTCTGTTATCATCCACCCAACCAGGAGGAAGAGGTAGACAACTTATTCTATAAGCAGCTGGAGAATGTTTCATGATCATCAGCCCATGTTCTTCTAGGTGACTTCAACCTGCCAGACATCTGCTGGGAACTTAATACAGCAGAAAAGAGACAGTCCAGGAAATTTTGAGAGTGCATGGATGATAACTTTTTGTCACAGCTGGTAGGTGAGCCCACCAGGGGAGAGAATATGTTGGATCTGTTGTTCACAAATAGAGATGGGCTGGTGGGAGATGTGGTGGTCGGAGGATGACTGGGGCAGAGCGATCATGAAATTATAGAGTTCTCGATATTTGGTGAAATCAGGAGGTACATCAATAAGACTCTTACACTGGACTTCTGGAGGGCAGACTTTGGCCTATTTAAAAGACTTATTCAGAGAGTTCCTTGGGAAGCAGCCCTTAAAAACAAAGGAGTTCAGGAAAGCTGGATGTGCTTCAAAACAGAGTTTTTGAGAGCACAGGAACAGACTGTCCCTGTGTGCTGGAAGACCAGTTGACAAGGCAAACGCCCAGCCTGGATAAGCAAGGAGGTTTTGGATGAATTTAGGAATAAAAAGAAGATGTATCATTTTTGGAAGGAGGGCCAGGTCCCTCAGGAAGTATTTAAGGGGGCTGCTAGAGAATGTAGGAAAAAAATTAGGGAGGCCAAAGCTCAGTTTGAACTCAAAATGATGACTTCTGTATAGGACAATAAAAATGTTTCTATAAATGCATTAATGGTAAAAGGAAAGGTAAGGCTAACCTTTGCTCTCTATTGAATAAGGGAGGGAACTTAGTAACTGCTTATGAGGAGAAGGCAGAAGTACTTAATGGCTTCTTTGCCTCAGTTTTCAGTGGGAAGACAACTTGCCTACTGGACAACTGTCCTCTTGGGTTTGTTGATGGTGTTAGGGAACAGAATGGTCCCCCCATTATCCAAGAAGAGGCAGTCAGAGAACAGCTGAGATGCTTGGACACTCATAAATCTATGGGTCTAGATGGGATTCATCCCAGGGTTATGAGGGAGCTGGCAGATGAGCTTGCAAAGCCACTCTACATCATTTACAATCAGTCCTGGCTCACTGGTGAGGTTCCAGAAGATTGGAAACTGGCCAATGTGACACCCATTCACAAAAAGGGTGGGAAGGAGGATGCCAGTAATTATAGACCAGTCAGTCTGACCTCAATACCTGGCAAGATAATGAAACAGTTTATACTGAGTCTCATCACGCAGCACCTACAGGGTAGCCAGGGTATGAGGCCCAGCCAGCACGGGTTTAGGAGAGGTAGGTCATGTTTGACCAACCTGATCTCCTTTTATGACCTGGTGGATGCAGGAAGGGCTGTGGATGTTGTCTATTTGGAGTTTAGCAAGGCTTTTGACACTGTCCCCCACAGCACACTCCTGGAAAAGCTGGCAGCCTGGGGCTTGGACAGGAGCACTCTTTGCTGGGTTAGGAACTGGCTGGATGGCTGAGCCCAGAGAGTGGTGGTGAATGGTGCTGTATCCAGCTGGCGGCCAGTCACCAGTGGTGTCCCTCAGGGGTCTGTGCTGGGGCCAGCTCTGTTCAATATTTTCATTGATGACATGGATGAGGCTATTGAATCTTTCATTAGTAAATTTGCAGATAAGCTGGGAGTGTGTGCCGACCACTTGGAAGATAGGAGGGCTCTGCAGAGAGATCTGGAACAGTTGGATCGATGGGCAGAGTCCAACAAAATGAAGTTTAATGAGTCAAAGTGTCAAGTCCTGCACTTCGGCCACAATAACCCCCTGCAGTGTTATAGGCTGGGGACGGTGTGGCTGGACAGTGCCCAGGAGGAAAGGGACCTGGGGGTTCTGGTCAGCAGCTGGCTGAACGTGAGCCAGCAGTGTGCCCAGGTGGCCAAGAGTGCAAATGGCATCCTGGCCCGTATCAGGAATGGTGTGGCCAGCAGGAGCAGGGAGGTCATTCTTCCCCTGTACTCAGCCCTGGTGAGGCCACACCTTGAGTATTGTGTCCAGTTCTGGGCCCTCAGTTTAGGAAGGATGTTGAGATGCTTGAACATGTCCAGAGGAGGGCAATAAAGCTGGTGAAGGGATTGGAAAACAAGCCATATGAAGAACGACTGAGGAAGCTGGGGTTGTTTAGCCTGGAGAAAAGGTGACTCAGAGGCGACCTTATCACTCTCTACAACTTCCTGAAGGGTGGTTGTAGACAGCTGGGGGTTGGTCTCTTTCTCCAGGCAGCAACAGACAGAAAGAGAGGACACAGTCTTAAGCTGCATCAAGGGAATTATAGGTTGGATATTAGGAAGAAGTTTTTCACAGAAAGAGTGATTAAATACTGGAATAGTCTGCCCGGGGAGGTGGTGGAGTCACCATCTCTGGATGTGTTTGAAAGAAAACTGGATGTGACACTTGATACCAAGACCTAGTTGAGGTGTTAGGGCTGGATTGGGCTCGATCTTGAAGGTCTCTTCCAACCTACACATTCTGTGATTCTGTGATCCTGTGTGATCACCATGGTGAAGCAGCTGTGCCCCTGCAGCCCATGGGGATCCATGTGGGATGCAGACATCCACTTGCAGCCTGTGGAGGAGGTACCCATGCCAGAGCAGGTGGATGCCTGGAGGAGGCTGTGATCCAGTAGGAGACTTGGGAGAGAGGGGACTCTTTCTTCCAGGCTGGAGCAGCCTGTCCTGGGAGGATTGCACCCTGTGGAAAAGAGACCCATGCCACAGCAGTTTTGGGAGGACTGTTTGCCCATGGGGGGAACTTGTGTTGCAGCAGTTTTGGAAGGACTGCTGTTTATGAGGTTAGAAACACATTGGAGAAGTTCAGGGAGACCTGTCTCCCATGGGAGGAGTTGCACAGTCTCACAGGGGAAGGACTCCTCTCCTGGAGCAGTGGAAGAGGAACTCAACTGATCAAGTGACCAAAACCCCCATGCTCGTCTCCCTGCGGTGTTAGTGGGAGGAAGGGAGGGGTTGGGGGAAGAAAAGGTGTTCTAAGGGCTCATTTTACTTCTCATTATCCTCCTGTGATTTTGCTAGTAATAAATTCACTTTGTACTTCTAAGTTGAGCCTGTTTTGCCCTTGGAGTGTTGTTTCCCGGTCCTTATCTCAACTCATGAACCCTTTGTTAATTTTTCTTCTGCCCATCTGGCAGCAAAAGGTAAGTGAATGACTTTCATGGGTGCCTGGCATTGTGCCAGTGTCAAACCACAACAGCAGTTTTTGCTGAAATACATGGCTTGGTTTAATAACTGCAAGAAAGAGCAGGACTGTGGAAGTCAGTGCGGTGTTGGAGGGGAAGGAGGCTGGGCCACTGTTGTGGGATTCATCACCGTTGAAGTGCAAACCTTCATCCAAAGTGGCTCTTTACAAGCAATTTTTCCAAAGAGACAGAGGGTTTCTGGAGATCCCATAAGTATCTTTCCAAGTACTCTGAACTCCATAGATTTCAGGCATTTGAGTGTTTGTTGGTTTGTTTGGTTTTAATGACAACATGCAGCAGAAGAGTGTCTTTAAGACTTTCCATATGCCAACTAGATATTTACTGATAGATCCGTGAGAATCTGCTTGTGCTGTTTTGCTCTCCCTTCCATTGTTCTCCAGTTCCCTGAGGTTCCTGATTGATATGATGCTGATCTGTGAAAAAAAAAAAATGGAGCTCAAAAACATTTAGCCTAATTTAAACTTGCTTAATACTAATTTATGGCACAGCGAAGGCTGCACATGGAAATATTGAAACTCTAACTTCTTATTAATTGAACAGCAGTAGTATTGTCACACTGATGGGAACCTTTACCTTCTCTGTCAAAACTGAGAACCTCTTCTTGGGAGATACATGGCATAATACACTGGATGCAAACTCCCTGTGGAGGTGGGGAGGAGAAGATCACAGAGGGTAGTGAGGGTGTGAAGAAACACCCCTCCAGGTCTGGTATTATCTGGGGTGCATAAAAAATAGAGCTAGAATAAGAAGAAAGATCCTTGTAAAGCAGGGAGTTGGAGCTTAAGAGGATGATCTAAATTCTGTAGAGTTTATTTTCTGGTTTGTTCTTTGTTCCCCAAAATCTCCATTTCTTCAGAGATAGTCTTCTCCTCTGAAGTTCATAGGATTTTTGCAGCTGACTCTAAGGGAAACACTTTCAGACTTGTCATTCTACAAGCTGAGAAATAGTTTGCCCATTAGTTCTTTTGTTTCTTCTTCCTTCTGCAAATGTGTGCTGGTTTGAAGGTAAACCAGTGGGAGAAATTAACCCCACACAAATAATTTGTGAGATATTTCAGGTTGGAGTTACAATTTGATAGGAAAATTACAATGAAAGTGGTAGTACAGAAACACTGTCTTAAACTGGTGGTTAGGGGTGGTGGTCAATCTGATTAAGAACAGTCGCAGTGCTGTTGAAATGATGGTTGTGGTCTTGTTGAAAATGGCAGTCCTGTGGAAATTCATGTTCCCCTATGGATGTCCAATTGTGAGGGTGTCCCAAGTCCCCAAACCTCAAGATTGTATGTGGCCAGATTAAGGTGGTACCTCCTCCAGGGCACAGTGGAATGATGTAATTCTATGAGTAATAGAATATTTTTAGAGTCATGTGAGTTCATGATGGCCCATTAGCAGGGATGACCTCCTTCAGAATGGGTGTGACTGTTGGTATCACAGCTGGGTCATTGTGAAGATGTCTTGGGTTATGTAACCAAAAAAAAAATTTATTCTATTCCATCTGTTGAAACCAGCTGGGGAGGTGTTTTCTTTATTTCTTGTAACTCCAGGGGGAAGGGGGGCGGCTGCCTTCTGATAATGGTAGGGCATTGTTCTTTATCTCTTTCCACCCTCCAGGGGGATATCTTTTGGTATTGGGCCATAAAGGCTCACCAATGATATGACACATTACATCATCTCAGTGTTCCTTATCTCCTCCACGGGAATACCTTCTGTTAATGGGCCATTGAAGCTCACCAATGGCATGACTCATTACATCATCCCATTGTGAGATACTCCACCCAGTGGGGGGAGCCAAACCGTTCCTACCCAGATAAAAACTGAGACGTAGGGATGCCAGACACTGGTTTTCCACTGGATTTCCAAAGGAAGATCAGACTTATCTCACCATTACTGGACTCTTTCTAAAAGGACCATATCTACTCTAACAGAACCACATCTGCCACTCCAGGAGGGCTTACTTTGGCCTTCTTACAACACCCTGACCAACAGGGTGTCAGGTTGTATTTTTTGACCCTGTCAGGGTTTCTAGTATTTTCTGTTTGTTTTGTTTGCTTGGTTTTTTTGTATTACTACATTTGTATTCTTAACACTTCTAGTAAAGAACTGTTATTCCTATTTCCAAATCTTTGCCTGAAAAGCCTTTAATTGCAAAATTATAATAATTTGGAAGGGGGCGGGATTTAACATTCTCCATTCCAAGGGAAACTCCAGCTTTCCCTGGCAGATACCTGTCTTGCCAAACCAAGACAGAAGATGAGGAAGCACTCCCTTGCAGGGTTTGGGTGTGCACAGGGTGGCTGTTGCAAACAACCCACCATTAACAGTTCACCAGGAATAAATAGTTTGCTTGTACTCGAGTATACAAATAAAGAGTATACAAAATATACGTAGTTGGGTTCAAACCAAACTCAAACTCTGTCCTGTAACCAAGCCTTAATTTTTTAACAACAAAACAAAAACAAAAAAAAAAAGAAAAACAAATCACAGCAGAGTGGGTTAAAGTTGGAGAGCCTGTCAGACTGCAACCCATGAATTTCAGTAGTTTTTAATTTAATCATCATAACAATAAAAAAAAGTCTTTGGAGAAGAATGTCTCTAAACTGCAACAACATCTGGCATGTTTGTTTCCTGTTGGAGGATTGGCAACCTGTAGTGGCTTCACGTTTGCCAGTCTTGGTTTCCCAGCCAACACACCATCTGTGCTGTGGCTTGAGTGTCTACTGGAATCATTTACTCTTTTTCCTTCTGTGAGATATGATTATGAGAAAAGCAAAGCAAGCTCAAACCTGAAGGGTATATTTATTTACACACATGTCCTAGGGTGACTATGGTGCCTGTATCTGCAATTGTCTATTCTGTGTGTGCTGTGTGTTCTGTACCTTTAAGACTGGTTCTGAGAGTGAGCCGGGAAAGAAGTGCACAGTTTGTTTTGAAAAACAGGTTTCACTCCTCTGCATCTTCTCTTCGTCCTTGGGACTGTGTGTTTGTTGGATGCACGGACAGTGGCCAAAGGGTTTTTTTCCTTTTAGTTAGTCTAGCTAGCTGAGGCAAAGAAGCTTCCTGGACTGTTTTTTTTCCTTTTTCTTGCGACTGTTTAAATCTGCTCTGGACTGAAAAACCCAGAGGAGCACCAGGAGCTGCACCTGTGGCCCACCAGGCCTGGACCTCAGCATTTTCCAGCACCGAAGGGACTCGGCTGATTAGAGACTGACAGAGCTGAGCCAACTCACGGCAAGGACTTCTCTCAGTTTTGCCATCTCTCTTCGGACCAGCAAGAGGTTTTATTGTGTTTAAGATGACTGGCAGTTTCTTAAGAAGCAAGAGAAGGAAAATAAAGTCAAATTAAGGGAAAAGAAATGTACCCCAAATCCATGAGAGCTTTTCAGAAAGAGAACAAGAAAAGTCCTCTGTCATGTACTTCTTCACTCATCCCAACACTGAAGGTGAATGGTGAAGGCATTTATTGTTTCATATTATTCATTTCTTATGCTTGTGGGCAGTTTGTTTGTTAAATAAATAGCTTTGTCCACTTTTCTCCAAGGAAGTTCTTTTCCCGGACCGTCTGGGGGGGAGGGGCCATCTGGATTTGCTCTCCAGAGGAACCCCATTTGAAGGTTTCCTCCCAAATTTGCCCTAAACCAGGACAGCTCACTAAAAGAAGAATGACAATCAAAATTTAACCTTCAAAAAAACTTCTCCCTCCCCACAAAGTGTTCACTTTCCCACTGACAACATAAAGTGACAAAAACTGTGATTTTCCGTCAGTTTCACTTTTAAAATCATCTTTTGTCAGTTCTTAGGGAGAGGAGCCTCTCTTAGAACTCCATGGAGACATTGCCACAAGAAAACAATTCTCTGGTGGCTCCTATGTCACGAATCTGCAGCCACCCAGGGGAATTCTGCAAACTGTGAAGTCCCTCCCATTTGACAGCTTTCCCATTAGCTGCAGTCATGCACCATATCAGCTTATTTAGGGTACTGCTTAAGGATGACTCTTCTAGTATAAAACAAAGGTTCCCTTCATCTATCTCGAAAATAATCTTTATCTCAAGAAACAGAGGTCTCTTTTTCCCTGGGAGCAAAGGGCTTCATATCACTTTATCTACCTCTATTCAAAATTGTCCATTAAATCTCAATTATATCAGTCCACGACTATAACTAGAACTTTGCATCTCCCTAAAAAAACATTCTATATGTTACAGGGAAATTTTAGTTCATTCTCCATGGCCTCATAAGAGAAGTCCATCCTAAATAAGCAACTCCTCAATCTTCCTCCAACTTAGGACTTTTACTCTCTCTTCACTGACTTCAGTTGCATGCTGTGTCTCCTTACGGTTCAATGACTCTGTTCTCACTCAGAGAAGGGCCAGTGCTTTTGTAAGTCTCACCTGTCAAGGAAAAGGTTAACATCTCACTTGGGGCCTGCAGGGTGGCAGCCGGTAGGATTTCAAAGCCCTGGGGATGGGGGAGACTTAGGAACGGTGGCCAAGATCTCTCGCATGGCTGGGCTTCTTTCCCCCCAGCTCGGGCTCATGGGGCTGCTCCCACGGCCAGGGGGAACATCTCTCTTGGCCTGGCCAGCGGTGGGGCAGGCCTCAGAGTCAGCTGGATGTTAGCAGCTGTGGCCCCCCCCTTCCTCCTCCCCCCGCCGGCTGCTGCTGGGGTCAGCCAAACCTGGCCCTGCTGGCTCAGTGGAGCCAGTGGAGCCAGCTAGGCCTGGCCCAGCCTGCCCAGTTGCTGCCCAGCCGGTGTTACCTGCTGGCAAGCCAGAAGGGAAAAGAAACTTCCTGAGCTTAGCTCAGCTTTTTATATGGGTATTCACAAAGTCGCATGCAGCTTCCTTAGTGGTTATACAATGTGTCAGTATCTGAAAATTGGCCTCTGATAGCTCTCTGTCCTTTCCAAAGGAAATTCTAAAGTCTTTACAGGGAACTATTTCCCTTTAACTAAAAACCAAGCTGTGTTAACCCATGACACAACCATACCCCACATAGGTCAAGTAAGATAATGACTGGCCATTGGAGGGAAGCTCTTTTTTCTAAGGCCTGAGCAGAGAATGCTGAAAAGTAGCATCATCCAGTGATAAGTTGCCATTGCCTTACCCTCTGGCAAATCACACATGGTACAAAAGGAAGGTGAGAGGAATGTAGTTGGAGGGCTGCCACAGGGGAACCTAAATGCCTTAATGAAAATTTAAACTTGAAACTTTTTTTTCAAGACTTGTGTTTCAAAGTTTTTGAGGAAGCTGAGTAATAGAGTGAAGTGCCTCCCGGGTTCTCTGCTTTCAGTGTAGGCTGAGAGAAAACACCAGGATAAAAACAGGAATAATCTCTTCTAGTTAGTGGAGGGATTTCGGACCTAAGCTACTGCAAAACTACAGGTGCAAGAGTTATATGGGTCCACTGAAATACCCTTCATGAAGCAGGGGGGTTTCCAGGGTAAGATCATTCCTGCACACTTACGGCAGGATAACAGAGATTTGGCATTGCACTGGCATGGATTACGAGTATGTATGGTGAGAAGGACAGGTGGAAAGGAAAACCTAAGACTAGGAACATCTTTATCTGTTGTAGCTGCTTTAGATTATCTGTCCATGTCCACTGTACCTACTGGAGCTGGAGTTTTCCCAGGGCATTTGGGGCACTGAAAACAAAAGGGACACTGTCTTTGTAAAATCTCAAAGAACAAGACCTCAGCTTTGTATCTGCTCCAAAAAATAACACTGCTAAGGCTGTAGCAGTCCTCCCTGGGAGCTGATGTGATCGCTTCAGTTGTATTTGTTCAAGGAAAAACACTCCCTATTGTAACCCTTTTTGTAATTTTCTGGCATCTGAACAAGCCCATTGGTCAACGAAATCAAGATTGGCTGTTCCCTTGCTGGGCTGATTAGCAGCATGGGTTTCTGGAGGAAATATACACACACAAGCATAAAGTATATGTTCTATGCATGGTCTTGAGTTAAACTTTATAGTGCACACTGTGTTGTGTCTTTAAAGCTGTCCAGGGAAACAGCCATGGCTGCGTTCAACAGTGACTCACGCAGAATTTGCAAGATATCCCAAGTAACCAAACACAGCATTATCAAACCATCAAATTACTATTTTGGAGGCTGGTTCTTCTAGCGGATTGCATTGTTTAGGTAGACACTTTCTTCAGAGCCTTGGACGAATATTGGTGCTGGTCTGGTGCTGGTCTTAAAATCATAGAACCGCTTGGGTTGGAAGGGACATTTAAAGATCATCTAGTCCAAAAGCCCTACCATAGCAGGTACACCTTCCACTAGATCAGACTGCTCAGAGCCCCATCCAACCTGGTCTATTTCTGGAAATGGGGCACCTACTACCACTCTGAGCAGCCTTGTGCCAGTGTTTTACCACTCTCATTGTAACAAATTTCCTCCTTATATCTAGTCTGAACCTCCAGTCTTTTACTTTAAAACCATCACATCTTGTCTTATCACAACAGTGCCTATTAAAGAGTCTGTTCCTATCTTTCTTATAAGCTCCCTTTAAGTACTGAAAGGTTGCAATAAGGTCTCCCTGAAGCCTTCTCTTCTCCAGGCTGAATAACCCTAATTCTTTCAGCCTGTCTCCATAGCAGAGGTGCTCCAGCCCTCTGATGATCTTTGGGTCCTTCTCTGGACCCACTAAAAGGTCCATATCTTCCCTGTACTGAGGACTTGTTCCTTCATAACTTTTCAGTCCCCAAGGAAATGAAAAAACTCATTTATCATCCTGCCAATCTGCGTGTTGGGTTCCTGCAAGTCTAATTGGCACAGCAGGGAAGTGGCAGAGCTGTATAGCTGTATAGCAGTATAGGAGTTTAGTTCTCAGTCTCTAGGAGATTGAATTTTACCCACATCATCACAGAAATGCTTTGATTCCTGACTGCATTAGTCAAACTCATGCTGAAGTAGCTCATCAAAGCCTCTGTGCAAGACCTGCAAATCCAGCTGAGGTGTAGGGAGCATATCTTGCAGCCACCTCCAGCTGATAGCAGGCAGATGGAAGTCTACTGAGACCCAAACCATCAGAGCCACTTGCCTTTGGTCTGGTTTTCCAGGAGAACAGGGTAATGCTCATTCCATTAAACACTCTTGGGTTTTGTCCAAGCAGTGACATGCAGGAAGGAGAAACCCACCAAGGCACTGAAGTGGAATGCTTGAGGACCTTGGTACATCTCTTGTCCAAAAAAAGCAGGCTGCTTTTGTGACCTCAGGCAAGCATTAATTGTAGGTAGTTTCCCTATCAATGCTCTGCACTGCCACAGTAGCTGTTGTTTCCTTACTGCACTCTGTCATTAACAGCAGTTAATGACTCTACAGAAGCAGCACACGCAGCAGAGCCCAGAGCATGGTGAAGATGGAAGACAGAGAGTTATACAAAATTTGGTTTATTCCATCTGTTACCATCTCTGCTGGTTTCAGTTGGGGTAGAATTAATTTTCCCAGTGGCTGGTATGGAGCTGTGCTTTGGATTTATGCTGAACACAGAGCTGATAATAGAGATATGTTTTTATTATTGCTGAGAAGAGCCTACAGAGAGCCAAGGCCTTTTCTGCTTTTTGGTGCTACACTGGAGAGGAGTTTGGGGGTGTGTGGGAGGGTGGGAGAAGACGCAGCTGGTTGACCCAAACTGACCAAAGTGGTATTCCATACCACACAGCATCATGCTCAGAATATAAAGTGGGGGAAAGAAGAAGAAAGAAGGAGAAGGAAAAGAAAGAAGATTTGGAGTGATGGTGTTTGTCTTCCCAAATGTTACGTGTGATGGGGCCCTGCTCTCCTAGAGATCGCTGAACACCTGCCTGCCCATGGGAAGTGGTGACTTCTTTACTTTGCTTGTGTGCATGTTCTTTGTTTTCCCTAATGAACAGTCTTTATTTCAACTTGTAAGTCCTCTACCCAATCCTGCTGATAGAGGAGTGAATGAGTGGCTACCTGGAACTTAGCTGCTGGCTGAGGTGAAACCACAACAGCATCTTACAAGAGGGAAAGCTGTCATGAGAGATGGTCACATTAATAGTTTCTGCAGTTCATTGTCCATCATTTTCACGTATACCGAAGGGAGAGGTTTCTCATTACCAGTGTTATAGGTAAACTCTGTATATTAATTCATGCCTGAAATTAAAGTGATATAAAACTGTGGACAATGACTCAAAGAGAGATTCTGGGAAGGCAAGAGGCATCCGAGAACCAATAAGCCGTCAGGATAAGAAAATCAGCAAATGAAAAGATGCTGCAACCAAGGAGATGAGCCATCAAGTGGTCCTAATGACCAGGAACACCTGCCCGATAAGCCTGATGGGATCATCGATGGCTTCTCGGAAATCTCATCTGTTCATCAGTATCGCCCATAAAACCTATTCAAGGAACCCAGAATCCCAAAAGAAGACTGATGAATACCTATACACAGACTGGTGGACAAAGGAACCCTGCCTCAAAGAAATTAAAAAGTATAAAGTTGGACTCTTGGTGGTGGGACTTTGTGAATGAGGGACTAGTGCAATGGAGTCCCATGTTCACCCAGTATCGATTCCTGAGATCGAACTGACCTTTTTCGTGGCTGTAATTTTTGTTTGTTTTTTTCCGTGCTTGCTGTCATGCGAAAATAAATTTTATTTTTATTTTTTCCAATTTGGCTGATTCATTTATAACACCAGTATTCTTCAGTGCATTTTTATAGCCCCAGTGGGGGACTGGTGGCTTTAGTGCTGAGGTATGTGACAGTTGTGTGGCAAGCATCATTTATTTATCTTGCTGGATGTGTGCTGGGTCCAGATGGGGTCAGGTTGCTGCACTAAGTTCTCAGCTCTGGAGCATTTGATGTCCTTCCATGTCTCCCCAAGTTCTGCGTTCAGGGAGATAATCTGTCTTGATGGTTCTTCTATTGAGGCAGGAATGAGGATTAATCAGGCTTCCTTGTTTTCAAGCAAGCTGAGGCTGTTTGCAGTGAATTTGCTCCAAGATCCCTTCTCAAGGTCCTGCATGCAATCAAACACATTCGGCTGCACTTAGTGATTCACTAACAAATTTTGTAGTGAGACACTTGGGGAAAAAAACTAATGGAGTATGATCCCAGAGAAAGAAACACTGCAAAGGAGAAAGGGATTCATGCCCAATGCAAGCTGTTGATAAGAGCTTTGAAGACGATGAGGCACACAAATCCCAGGCACTGGGTAAAGATTTCTCCTATTTCCTTTGTACTTAAGCATCATTTGGAAGTAGACAATATGGGCCCCTCATGCACTGCACACACACAGTGAGAGATAACTTCTAAATGGAAAAGATACTATTGAGGGGGAGGGTGGGTTGTGGAGAGAAGAAGAGGTTTTCTTGCTCTCATATTTGGTTACTGCCTTACATCAAGCAGTTACTTCAGTCCTCTGGGGTCCATTTCAGTGACCTACTCAATCTCATGACTTCTACTTCCTGGTAGAGGGCTAGACAGAGGGTTGCAGTTGCATTTCCTCATCACCTCCAAAGCTGATCTATAGACCGACTTTGCAGCCAGAGCCCAGATCTATTCCCTGGCAAATCTCTTGTGGGTTATTTCCAACCTCTCCAACACACTCCTAACCCTCAGGAGACACTGCAATCCCTACTGCGCACATGGGCGTAGTGATGTCAGGATGTAGGAAGGTCAGGCAAGAAAAAAATCACTTCTGGAGGGTTATGGTGTGCATTTTTCCCCATGGGGCCATTGCAGCACACTTACAGTCAGACATTCATCTGAGTGTGCAGACAGCTCTACCTGGGGGAAGTATTTCATGAGATGGGCCTGTGTTTGAGGCAGGAGGAATAGAATAAGATTGTATCAGTATTCGGACTTGCTGCTTCTCTACTTAGATTATGACTGGTTCTAAGAGCAAATCTAGAAAATTTGAAGTGGGAAAAGGAGAAATCATATCCCTGGCACTGAATTATAGCCCTGGCCCCCAACAAAACCCTTGATGTTCTTTGCCCTGGCATTGCAATGGTTAAAAAAATACAGCTAAATACAAACTGCTGCAACACTACCTCTAGTAGGCAATGGCTGTCACATGCTCGGCCCCCATCTGGATTCATCCACAACTCACCAGAGGACCCAAACAAAAGTTTATTGTACTCCAAAATCACTGTCAGCACACAGAAAGCGTTGTGCATGAAATATTTGTGACACAGGTCAAAAATCTGGAGAAACAATGGGTCAAACCACTGCCAAATGACCCAAAATTTGTAATCAGAATGAAAGATGTAGGAGTCTGAAATAAAAGGCTCAGGTTACTTACCAGCAGTCAGGTTTTCCTCTGATCAGTTCAGATTTTAGTATTACTCCCCGCAGGTAAAATTTGTAAAGAGTAAAGAGGAGTTTTCTGATTTACGAAAAACAGGTGAAGAAGCTGAGGATGGTGCTCCAGAGACACTGAAAGAAGTTACTCTGCCCACTGCAGCAAAAGCCAGGCTATCTGACACACAGTGAAACACAGGGACTGGGCTTGTCCTCTGTGATGCTCAGCACACAAGCAAAGCTTATACATAGGAGCACATCCCTGGAGAGTCCCTTTTATGATTCATGGAAAGAAAGAGGTGTTTCCAGAAGGAGTGGGCTGAAATGCCCTCTGATGTTGTCTTTGTTGGGTCAAGGGTGCTCCTGTTTTAAGTTAGCTACTTGAGCTTGTGTAAAATGAAATCTAAAATCCACAGACCTAAACTGAGAGACTAAAGGAGAAGTCGAGGTAGAGCAGAGGAGGTGGAAATGGTCTCTTACTGGCTGGAGGAGGAGGGGGTCCTAAGTGGAATGATAGAATAGAAGTCAGGGTAGGAAGATAATGTGGCTGGGGAGTGAAGGAGACAGGAGGCAAAGCTCTTTTAGTGAATTCCTGGATAAAGAGGAGAACACTTCTTTCACAGTCATACCTAACTGTCCAAATCTCTAAATTGTGAACCCTTGTGCTCCCATGAGAACTGTACCAAGAGCTGTGAGAGTAGGAAAAGTGAATTCCCACCTATGTGAAAGCAAAGAACAGAGAGAAAATTTACCAGATACCAACGGGATGCTAAAAAAGCCATGGAAAAACGAAAACCAGACAGAGAGATGTGAGTAGCTGGAAATACAGAGATTAGCTAGTTGCATAGGACAGAGGGCTCAGACGGAAGTGCAGCTGAATCCCAGCACCCATATTTTTGGGAACAGATGTACTCTCAAGAACACATGAGAAAGCTAAGAGGTGCCTCATGCTGGTCAAATGCAATCAAGGATATTTGAGGTCTGGTGAGCAAATGTTACTATACAGGCAAGGAAATGCTGGCCATGCAAAAAACAATGACAACCAAAATATACAGCGTCTCTAGGAGATTTTTGAACAAACCAGGAAAGGACCTTTTCATGACAAGCCACACAAACTACCTCATTGTTGCAGACAAGTGTTCAGACTGTGAAGCGGTAGGTGAACTGTCAGATGAAATACAAGAAAGCAAAGGAGCATTTCAGCCTTGTTTGACTTGAAATAACTTTGCATGACTTACCCAAGAAGAGAAATCCTGTCCCAGCATATTGCCCCCTAAGCATGACCAAACAGCAAAGCTGAACCCATAGTTTTATTTGCTAAGTTTAGGCTGAAGGAAGCAAAGACTGTTACGTTTGGTAGCAGTTTTGGAGACAGGCACACAACTGAACACACCGAAGTTCATGTGACAACAGCCAACGTTTACTGATGGATGCCCTCTTTTTTATGGGGGATTCAAATTTCTCATGGTTGAACACCTGATTGATCAGGTGATGAGGTTTCAACACCACCCAGCTCACTGGCCAATTAGATCAGTATTGAATGGGATTGGCTGGGGTCCCCTGTTTGAGTTTGAATCAAACCTATCATTGTGTTAACCAGGCACTTCTTTACTTCTATTCTTTAATGATCTAGACTAGTTGAGTTGGGTTCAGTTATGGCAAATTTTATCTGTGCAGCTTCAGACTTGCTGCAGGTCTGTTTTCTGTTTTTCAGACAGCCCTGTTTCCTGTTTAAAAATACAATGTGTTCTTTGTTATCCTCTACAGGTGCCTTGTGAACAGGATGAGAAAGACAACATGATGATGCAAATGATGAGCTTAGTTTGAATAAGACTTTACACCCAATCCAACAAGCCTAGTCTCTTCCAGCTAGTGATGTATCCCATGTATCATTGGAGTTGTAACATCCAGGAGCTGTCAAACGGGATTGCCAGTAATATAAGTTTTCAAGATGGTATGCCTCTGGCTCATTACTTAGAAGTTACAAATTACAACTTTACACTACAAACAAGAAACAATTCAACTCAAACCCATCTCAGTTAAAAACTGTGATAAATGGATATGATTCGTGTTAACTAAAATTGTAACTATATCAATATTCTAGGAGATAATTGTTACAAAGTAATACAGGAAATTAGTGTCAAGAAGCAGATGTGCCCGTTTTGCAGATGTTACATATAAAAATAAGATACAGGATATAGTTTTGAGATAAATATTGTCCCAGGAAAGAAATGACCTTGAGATGGGCAAAGTTGGGACAGTTTCAAGTAAAAGATATGAAGCTGTGGTTTTACAAGGGTAATTTTTTTGGAACATAATTCTTACTTACGCAACACAATGCTTAGTACGCACGCACAACCTGTAAGGTTGACTAGAGGACAAAATGTGGAAGAGTGTGAGCTTCTGTCCACCAAAAGAGGACAGAAGACCCCCTGGCAACAAGTGAAGCATGCCCTATGGAAGTATAAGTGACGTAGATTTTAGAATCAGAAATAGGAGGGAATTTATGGGAAACATTGGTGAATATGTATTAGCATATGGTATATAAGTATAGTTTGAAATGTATTCTACGTACATGAGGAGGGAGAAAAATCCCACTCTGTACCCCAGTCGGTTTTGCTTATGCCTTATCAGAACTTCAGGTATACTTAATCACTGCCAAATGTATTTTATCTCAATCAAAATGCTGCTAAAATTTAACCTTGTTTATTGAATTGGACATATAGAATTTCATTTATAACAAAACACACATGTTTCTGCCACTGATGCCTCCTAAATGTTTGAGTCTTGGGGTTCAAGTAGGGTGATGGGTAGATTGTCTTACTATTGTTGATAATTTTTTGCTTCCAACAAGCTATCGGCTTGCTAGGTCATGTTGTGATTTGATTGAAAAACATGAGAATGCTCAAGACTTTTGAGGGGGGTCCACCCCACTCTTTCCCTTTCCTTGTTTTAACAACTTAACAGGAACATAATTCAATCGTAATAAAACATGCACTTTTGAATGAAATTAACAGTCAATAATAACTCATAGAACAGCTGGCTTTGTCATCTATCCTTAGCTAAATAACCAGTGATATCATAAATAATTGTAACTATGCATATATATATACAACTCCTTTGAAAGTACTATTTACCTTTTTGTCACAAACAAACAAATTCAAAACTATCAAAGGAAACATTTCTTTCTCTCAGGTTTTACAGGTTTCTGTTATTACCTTCCCATGCATACTTTTTAGCCTTTCTATAATCTCAAACGACCTCAGTTCTGTGACTATTGCATCTGCATACTTGGCTGCAAAAATGCGACCTTAAATGCCATGGTCATATTTTGGTTCAAAAATAAGAAAACATGCAAATTGGTATTTTAGTGATAGCAGTGACAGACCTACTATATTCAGAAACCTGTGATTGACATCAACAGGAGTTGGCATGAGTGCTTAGCCATGAAATGCAGTTGTTAATGATTTTCAGCAAGAAAATTATTTTATAGGCATTGTAAACAGAAATGACAGGTGGCAAATCCCCCATCAGAAAACTCTGCAACTGAAATTTGCTAATGAAACACTTCTCTTCTACACCAAATTAGTACCTCTATGTCTGCTTTCATGAACTTAGAATGTTCTTTTCAGGACCTTTAAAACAAGCAATGTCTTCAAATTCTAAAATGGCACAAATATACTAAGTGTTACGTTGCCATTATCCAGAGTTACTACGAAATGTGTTCAGTCAAACATCAGGTTTCATCATCTGCATTTGTAAGCATCAACACTGTAAGGTGATGAAGTCCAGGTAAATTATACCATGAATATTGTATGAATATCAATATGAGTCCTTTTCAGAAACAGTTTACTATGAAGAGTCTGGGAAAAACGTACTATGCATTATAATAAGGCTTTCCCTTTACAAACATATTTAATTTGTTTCCTTTAGGTGTTGTCTCAATAACCTTCTAAGCTTTAGAGCTTTATTGTGTAACTTAGGCTGCTTTGCTATAGATTTGATAATTGTCAGATAAACCAAAAATAGTCAACAGCTTTATCTTTGAATAAAATGTTTGCACACCTTAAATGACCGAGAACAAAACTTAATTTAGATTTGGAGGTCATATAACTGGAAGTTATAAGATTTTTGGAAGAGGAAAATAAATACCTTCATACTTCTTTTCCTTTGGAATGTGAAAATAGCCTGTAAAATTACTGTGAGTCCTATACAGAAGAAAATTATTAAGTTGAACTAAAATCCTGAAATATTACACAGTATTATATTGAAAACTCAATGCACATTTGAAAAGAGTCCAGTCCATCATAGCATGAGGGCCCAAGCTGTCAGATGCATACACAGAAACCAACACTAGTATGGGTGCCTGCTTCCATGGCAACCATTTGTTGTGTCTGACTATTAAAAACTTTACCAAATGAGCTTTTTAATGGGTCTCAATTCCATTGTAGGAGTGTAGGAGTGTACAGGCAACCTCACCACTGATAAGTAATAGCTGTGTTAATTACCTAATACAACCTCACCCCGGTGAGTCACAACTATATCCAATAAAGATAAATATGATAAAAGAGGTGGGTTAGCTTGTCAGGGGAGGATCATGAAGGAGGGGGGGACCTTGAGGAAAGATCTAGAGGAAGAGGAACGAGGAAAGATCCTGAGGAAGAAGAACTGGAGGACTGGGCAAAACAGGAGAAAGAATCACTGGTGTGAGGTCAGTCTGGGTCTGCAGTAAGAGCCTGTTGTTGGAACCTGCAGCCATAGTCTAGCTAGGTAAAAGCCTGCATTCAGAGTCTGCAAACTAATACAGGGAGTCATAGTTTAGCAGGTGTAAAGATTTCAATTTCACCAGTTTTGACCTTTCCCAGCCAATGCACCAATTATAAGATGGTTTCAGTGCTTGCTCTTTTTTTGAGATGTGACTAGGAGAAAACAGAAAGCAAAACAGGCTTACCTTAAAGTTACAAAGATGGTGTATTTGCGCACACTAAAAGAACAGAAAAAAAAATTTATACCCCCAAAACACCGTTTCCTCCCCTCACAAGTCTTCACTATCCCACAAAACAACATAGAGAGGCAAAAAACCCTGTACTTTCAGTCAGCTTCACCTTTCTAAAAAGTAATCTTTTATCAGTTTTTCAGGAAGAAGAATGTCTTTTAGTTTACTGTGGACTTTTACTCACTGATAACCTAGAACAGTTCTCATGTGGGTTTTAACTGTCACAAAAACAGCCACCGGGGGAAACCTGCTTTCATGACCCCTCCCACTAGCAGTTTCCCAAGCTGCTTATGTATGGGTCATGGGTTGTCTTGGTTTAGAAAGACAGGTATCTGTCAGGGAAACTGGGGTTCCCCTTAGAATAGAGAATGTAAACCCCTCACCCCCCGCCAAATTCTAATTTTGCAATTAAGAGCTCTCAGGCAAAGATTTGGGAATAGGAATAACAGTTCTTTACTAGGAATATCAATAATACAAATGTGGTAGGAAAACAAAACCACCCCACCAAACCAGCAAACAAACAAACAACAATTTTGGAAAGCCCTGACAAGGTCAGAGCTACAACCTGATGCCCTGTTGGTCAGGGTGTCGGAAGCAGTCCAAAAGTGAGTCCTCCTGGAGTGGCAGATGTGATTCTGTTGAGGTAGAGATGATCCTGTAGCCAAAAGGGTCCAGAGGTGGTGAGAAGGGTCCAGTCTTCCTTTGGTAATCGGATGAAGCAAGAGGACATCCTGGTCCCAAGTCCCAGTTTTATCCAGGTAGGAATGGTTGGCTCCTCCCACTGGGTGGAGCATCTCACAATAGGATGATGGAATGTGGGTATGTGTTGGGAAGCTTGGGGAAAAGAACGGCCTGGGGAGTCATAATGGCCCATCATGAAGAAAAATAAGAACAACGCCCTACCTGGTGTTAACCTTTGGGCCATTATCAAAAGGCACCCGCCCCCTCCTTCCTGAGTAAACAAGAGATAAAGAGGAAACAACCCCCCAACTGTTTTCAGCAGATGAAAATGGAATATACTCTATAACCCAGGATATGGGTCTAGATTCTTGCATACCGGGATGTCACCTTTTAAAGATGAGTAACTTCAAAGACAAAGGGTTCTTCATCTCAAGGAACAGCGATATCTTTTCACTTATTTTCTGGTGCAAAGGAGTCCTCATTTCCATCTCTGTTCAAGCATCCTATAAGATCATTATCACTTAGTCCGTCACAAACACTTTAGTTCAGAATCCATACACAAATCTCACAATCATCTCCCCAAATGCATATCTTTTCCATGATTTACAGGGATATATAACCTACATATAGAGTTCATTTCTACGACTCAATAAGAAGTCCAGTCTAAAGTGGGATGACAACCTCCTCAATCCCTTCTTCCAATCAGTCCTTTCACTCTTGCCCCACTGACTTCATGCAGTGTCTTCTCTAAGTTCACTCTGTCTTTTCTTGTCTCTTTCAGGGAAGGGTTTAAGCCTTGAAATCCTCATTTGCCAAGAAAGGGTTAAATCTGCCCAATCCTGCAATGGTCCTGTGCTCTCTGCTGGGCTGTGGAAACTCAAAGCCCTGCTGATGGGAGGGGCTGGTGGGTGCCTTCTTTTCTACTCCTCGATCTCATGGCATGGGCTGCTTAGAGCTGATCCCTACAGCCTAAAGAAGAAGGTGGGGGGGGTGGGGGACATCCCTTCCCAGCCCTGGCTGGTGGCACGGGCAGCTGCCGGGTGACCTTAAAACTCCTTAAATGTTAGTAACCAGGGCTTCTCCTCCCCTCCCCTGCTGCTCACTGTTACCGGGCCCTGCCATGGCCAGGCCCCCTCTGCTGTGACTCCTGGCTAGCCCTGAGTTGCAGCCTCCCCTCTCCCCTGCTGGCAATGGAGGAAAATGGGGCTCAGGCAGCCAGACCACCCCACCCCATGGGCAGCAGCTCCCAGAGGTCCGGCCGGGCCTGGGGCAGCAAGGACTAAGCCAGCCCCTTTTTGCTGCCCATGATGTTGCCTTGTGGCTCACTGAGAGAAAAGAGGGCAGCTCGAACCCAGTCTCAGCTTTATATGGGTATTACCAAAAGTTGCATTCCGTTTTCTCACTGGTCAAACTACATGCCAATAGCTGAGAACTGGCCCCTGATAGGTCCCTGTCCTTTCCAAACAATTCTAAGGGTCCTGACAGGGCAATATTACATATTTCTTTTCAACTAAAAACCAAACTATGTTAACCCATAACAGCAGGAAATAACCAGCAGTCAGAGGTTGCAAAGAAACCTACAGTGGGAGCTTGCTGCAGCCAGACTCAGTGAACATTTGGAGTCAGTATAACTGAATTGTAAAGAGGAATAAACCAGGACTCTTTTCATGCTGTGATAAACAAGAAGTCCGTGTCTCAGCTCCTTTCTACCCTTTAATGAGAGAGCTGTTGCTACACGTGGGTAGTCGCTTCAGGCTTGCTCTGCACACTAGGCACTTGCATTGCTATGGGTGAGCCGGCCACGGCAAGTTGTGGTGGCTGGGAGGATGCAGCTCACTGATCCCTGCAGCTATCTTACCCTGCCCCACTCCCTGGTCCTGGCATGGGAGGGGAGGTTGGGGGTGCTGCTTTGGGACCCCCCCAGGATGATGGGTTTCAGCATTGCCGTGGTTGGTTCAGAGCACTGTGTTGTGCTCCAGCCACAAATGGTGGTTGCTACGCAATGTGAATCAACATCTGTCCCAGGATACTCTCAGCGTCAGGTGGCCCCACTCTGTTCTGCTGGTCTGGGGCTGCTCACTGCAGGCCGAGTCCCCCAGCCGCTCGGGCGCTGGCTGCTGTGGCATCTCTCAGGCTCATTGAGCCCTGGCTGTGTAAAGAGCATGATGTGATGTCCTGTGGTTCCAGGCACTGGCACCTCTGCACCAGCACTTCCAGTGTTGCACACCACTTGACTTTCAGCTTGTGACTGCATGCCAAAGCTGTAAGTGGGCATGCCAGGTGCATCCATGGTGATGAGGGGCATGTAGGAAAGTGATGGTTCTTGCAGCCAGGGCGTGGGAGGTCCCAGGCACTGAGAGAATGCACCTGATGGTGGCAGCGGCGGTTTGGGCAGTCACAGCATGGGTGAATCCATGTGTGATGCAAATACTGCCAGTGCCAGTGGGGGAGCTCCGGCAGTGCAGTGGGACCATACCGCAGGGGTAGGGAGCCTAAGTAATGGCCGCCCCCCCTTGGTTTATGTAGTGGTTTCAAGTTTGCCTATTTCTGTTTCCTGAATTATGTGTAGTGGTTTGATTGTCTACTAGAATTATTTACTCTTTTTCTGCTGTGAGATAGGATTAGGAGAAAAAGCAAAGCAGCCCCAAAACTTAAAAGGACATAAAGACAGGTTTATTAACAAAACTACAAGAGATAAAAAATTAATAAGAATCACAATAAAACATTCAAAACACTACTCCTCTCCCCCAACTGCTTCTTTTCTTTCTCACACACAATGTATAAAGACATAACTTGGAACTCTAGGTCAGTTTACCACTTATAATATAATTTTTCATCAGTTCTTTTAGAGAGAGAAGTCTCTTTTGGTCTGCCATGGAACCTCCTACAAGGCAAGAACAGGACACTTGTGACTTTTTTAATTCTCACAAAAGCAACCGCCCAAGAATCTGCAACTGTGAAGTCCCTCCCATGTCACGCAGCCTTCCCCTGGCTGCATGTGCTGGTTTTGCACAGAAGTTATTTTTTCAAGAAAGTTATAGCAAAACCAGTCAGTGACTAGGTCTGAATATTGACATCTGGTGTAGCCATCAGAAAGGTGACACACCCCTGTGAACATACAGGGTTAAAATTAGAGAAATCTCAGGTCTGCAGAGGGCATGATGGTTCTTGGTAGTGGTGGCTAGAGGGCGCTGGGGCGGGAGGGGTTGGCTACAATCTCACAGCAGCATGAAGCTGGGTCTTCCCTGCTTCTTCTGCCCAGCAGCTGCTGGGAGGGGGGAAAGGGGCCTGGCTCCTCTGCAAGGGCTGCCTAGCCCAGGTAGGCCTCCTGGTGCCACGATGGAAGAGCAACTTTAGCAGCAAGATGTTAACAGCCTCTGGAGGCCCGATCCGGCTGGGATGGGGCCCTCTCTCCTCCCCACCGCCTGCCTGGCAGTCACCGGATCCGGCTCTGACCCAGGGCCTGGCAGGCTCCCTGAGAAGGGTCCTTGCCCCAGGCAGAGCCTGGACAGCCAGCCCGTGTGGCAAGGAGGAAGCCAGGTCCCCTTGTTACCACTTGCCAGGCTGAAAGAAAAAAGAAGTTTTCCTGGGATTCCTCTGATTTTTAACCTGTGTAGTCCAGAGGCATGTCCCATATATAATTGGTTAATCAGACTGTCAACATTCAAAGCCAGTCACTAATTGGTTTTTGCCACAGCTTTCTTCAATCAATGCAAAACCAACAGTTTGTTACCTGTCTTCTCCACCCGCATATGAGATGGCATCCATTCCCCCCACTGTTCTGCCCTGCTCTCCGTCCTTGCTGGACATTCCGGCGGGCGGTGCCTGTGGCATCTCCACTGCCATCCCTGCATCTCACTTGGCTTCCAACTGCCCCAGCAAGTTTGAAACAGCCTCCAGGGCTTTATAATGTCCATAGTGACTTCCAGAACCAGTTCCACAAGCCTCCAGGGCTTTATAACATCCATAGTGTCTTCCAGAGCCTGTTGCTCATACTTTACCCCCCATTTAGGTAAGAAGAGTGTCTATACCTTAGTGACTGGGTTTTCTTCCAATGAAACCCATCCTCCCATGATTCTTGGCACCATTTTCTTCTATTTACAGGGTTAGTTACAAAGGAATCTGGACTCTGGCAGCTTTTTTTTTGCCGCAGACAGATCTTCTCGACATTTTTTGGCAGCTTTTTGTGCTGCAGGCAGGCTGTACATGCTTGCCCTCTGATTCCAACTCTACCTGTGGAAGCTGCTGTCATCACGTCAGAAATTCACTTCTTGTTACATTTGATCACAGTTTTGGAGACAGGCACATGACAGAACACAACTAAGTTCATGCGACAACAGCCAACATTTATTGATGGATACCCCCTTTTATAGGGGGTTCGAATTTCCCATGCTTGAACACCTGACTGGTCAAGTGATGAGGTTTCAACACCACCCAGTTCACTGGCCAATTAGATGTCTGCATTCAGGATTGAATGGGATTGGCTGTGGTCCCCTGTTCGAGTTTGAATCCAGCCTATCATTGTGTTACTTGGAGACTTGTTTGCTTCTATTCTTTAACAAGCTAGGCTAGTCGAGTTGAGTTCAGTTATGGTCAATTTTATCTGTGCAGCTTCAGACCAGCTGCAGTTGTCACAAGAGACAGCACATGGTGAACCATTCTCTAGGAGAGAAATACTCTTATTGAAGGGCAGCATGACTCTCCAATCCAAGCATCAGAGTCCAAATACTTGCACAGCTTGAAGGAACCAAAGAGAGAAAGAAAGTACAAGATGGGAAAGAAGAGAGCTTACCTTTCTCACAAGCCAGAGCTCTTGTAGAATGTCTTTTTGGGGTCTTTTCCAGGACCAGACTATTTTCTTGGAGCAATACATATATGTGTAACAGACTTTCATATACTGGCATGTAAAAGGCATATAAGAAAGTAGTTCTTTGAGGCCACAAGTATATTTGCGTGTTGCACATCAAGCTTCAGATGCAGATATAAGAGATTACAGACCTCCTGAGACTTGGCCAGAGGGACAGAGAAGGAAAGATGGGCCATGACCTAGCAGTGGAAAAAGAAATATATGCAAAATACTACCACAAGAAAGACATTCTGGAGAGTTTCCTGCTCTAAAAGCAAAAGTCAGTCCCAGCTCACTTTAAGAAATTCATGAAAATAGTCAAGGTCTTTACATCAAAGGGTAAAATCTCTGGTCCAGCCCACTGCTAGACCTTACCTCTCCTTTCTTACTCCGTGAGCAAGCTTTGGGCCCTACATTACCTATACATTCAATGGCTAAACTGCAGACTACATTGAGACAGAGAAACCTCTCTGAACTTGACATTTAGTCATGTAATACTTCAAAAGTATTAAGTATTTGGCTAATCTTCCTCCAAAAGCTGCTGCTGTAAACAATGCATAACATAAAAAGAGATAATAAAGGGAGCATGGTGAAATGTGATGAATGAGATTTATTACTATCACCTATTTGTATTTTCAATTTTTCTCTTGACAAAAATGGAACAAAACAAAACACCTCCAAACCCAAAAACCACTCGGATAAGGAGACTTTACCAAAGGTAGCATCTGCACAGGGAAATGTAACATGATAGCATGCTTCAAGCAGTTTTGGGAATGGAGTGACCTCTAATTGTCGGAAATGGTCAAATAGGGAAGGACAGCAAAAGAAAAAGAAAAGATTAGGTCTGACTATTGAAATTCCCTGTTTGTACTTGAACTCTGACATCTGGTATAGCAGATTTGCTGGAGGGTAAGTGAAGTGGGTTATGGTACAAAAGAAGAGGAAAAATGTATGGGCTGGGAGTAATTTATTGCTTGCGTTTCAAGATTAAGGAGATTTGACAGATTCCTTCCCTGAAGTTCCTTGTTCCAAGTGCAGTTTTTTTGGAGTCTGGTGTAGAAAAATAATCCAACTTTCTGTCTGGTTTTTGTATACGGATTTATCTTGCCTGACTGTCAGTCATGGTCTTTAGATCTACACATCATTTCCTTATTCAGTTGGAGGATGGGGTCCACAGGAAAGTGATCATCTGCAAGCCACTGAAAGCTGCATGGCATTGAAAAAAATCCCGTTCCCTTCCAATCTGTTAGATTGATGGACCAGAAAGAATATTGAATCCATCATCCTGGCTGTGTGTGTTTAGTGGTAATGGAACATGAAACACATTTGGATCCCATCTGTTGGGAAATTCAGATGAAAATTTCCCTTCAGGATGTCTCATTTTCACAAACACCAAAAACCTGTATGGTGAGGGGACCTGAAGGAACTCTGCTGTTACTTGTTGTGAGGACGGCAGAGCTAGGATTTGGCTCCATTAATAAACATCGTATTCAGAAAATCCTCCTCTATAAGACTGTGTATACTCTACTAGGAAAGTGAAGAAGCAAAAGTCTGCAAACCCATGAATGATGATTTTTCATGCTTATTTAAAATGCTTTGATTTTCAGAGGGTACAAAGTAGAATTTTCAACTTCTGAAACTTGATGCACCTTCAATCAGTCTCTCCAGTTTGGCTCTATGCATTTCATTCAATTAAGTCCATATAATGCAGACCTCTTGAGCCTAAAACCAGTCTACTGAAAATAAGCTTCTTATTTCAGATGGGCAGTATGTGCCAAAGGGTAGCAGCACTGATGAATCCCCTGGTCATACAGCAGATAGTTGCAAAACCTGTTTTGACTTCAGTGAAGAAGGAATAAAACTGTTTCCTACCTGCAGTTAATTTACTAATTTCAGGCAAACCTGTGTCCCTCACCTTGTTGTTTTTGTCCAGCTGGCCTTTAGAAAGCAGGGTTTCCTGTGATGCTTTTTAGGCATTGCTCATGCTTGCCAGGTAGAAGGACTGTCCCTGCTAGTCCTGTGCATCCAGTAGTCCCCAAATCATCTTGAACAACAATGATGTAACATTTAAACACTTACTTGATGCAACTCCATTGAGTGAAATATTCTGAAACATTATCTGGCACAAAGGATTCATTCAGTTCTGTTTTTTATAAAATTGGTGGGCTTTAACCCATTAATTTCATGTTTTCCAAAGCCAGAGGTCCTCCAAGAGGACATGAGAAATGCACATAATGCCCAGCTTTGATTTACACACAATGCTGACATCGGCAAAAACTAAGTTAGTCTGTTGTGTCCATTTCTGTCCCTGTAATGTTTAAGACAATACCTCTAGGAGCTCCAAGCTGGGAGAAGTTGATGGTGGTCATGTGTAGGGGTCTGTGGATGATCCATATTGCCAGCTGATATGAAGCAGGGAGGTTGCATTGCTGCCAATGGAGCTGCACCCTGGTCTAGTTCTGTTTGAACAGTTTCTGCTATCACCTTTGGATGGTTTTCTTCCTGTCTCAGACATAAAAAGCATGTTTCATAACAGGCATTTTGTACAAGCCTATTTAAAACTTCCATTTTTAAATACCATTGTTACTGAAAGGCAGTCACTGGAAAGCAAGCTCAGCGCACACTTTACTTGTCTGTAGTCTGGACAGAGCACCACCGCTAAAATAGGGTTGTTTCCATCTCCCCAGTGCTCTCCTTCTGCATCTAGGATGGTGTGAAGACCAGGTTGGTATTTCAAAGATTCAGGCTCAATGTCTCACCTTGTCAGTCACTTGAAGGGTGACCTTGGTTGGCCAAAGTGCTTCATCTTCATTCCCTTTCTGGGACAATAATAGTAAAATCAAGAGCTGATGTCACAAAATATTCAATATCTTGAGTGAATATCTCAGACATGGATCTGCTGGAGTGAGTTCAAAGGAGGCCAAAAAAGTGGCCTGAATGCTGGAACCTTTCTGCTCTGGAGACAGGCTGGGAGATCTGGGGCTGTTCAGCCTGGAGAAAAGAAGAGCCTCTGGAGAGACCTTAGAGCCCCTGCCAGTGCCTAAATGGGTCCAGGAGAGCTGGAGAGGCACTTTGGACAAGGGCCTGGAGGGACAGGACAATGGGTAATGGCTGATGACATTCTGAGTGTTTCTGGAGCTGGGACAGGGATTAAACTGATGTCTGTACTTAGGGCTGAGACTTAAATGCTACCCTGCCAGTTGCTCTTAGTCTCTTTTTTGGTCATTTCCTTGATCTGCAAGGTTTCCCTGCCCTTTCTTGAAGGAAAAAAATAACTGGAGTATGAAAAAGTACAAAGGGTCTGAGGAGCACCCTTCGCAGAACCAGTGCTGCATCTGCTGACATGACTCTCTTTGCTCAAATGTTCATAGGCTCTGTGGCTCCTCTCCCTTCATTTCCAAAAAAGTTCTGGCTTGTCCACAGCTGTTGGTGAAAGAATGAACTGTAATCATATTAGGACAGGGGTCTGACTGAAGCCAGGAATGACACAGCTGAGTGATGACTCCCTGTCTTCTGTGACAAAGGCTCCTTCCCTCATTTCAGGTAACAATTGTGGGTTTTTTATTTATGAATGAGCAAGTTCCCAAAGGACAAGAAGTGGTGAAATCAGCTCAGGCTCAGCTCTCTGGGGACACAGAAATTCATGCTAAATGGGATCCATTCCACAACTGGTAGTGTAAATTTAAGTTTCTGGTTTAAGTGCCCGGAGATGTATATGCTTGTCAAATACTAATAATTTTAAGTAAGTGATGACCCTTGTGTGACTTGTGTAAGTCTTGTTCAAACCCTTACATGTTTTAGAATCATTCAAGCCTTGATCTGGCATCCACTAATTGGAATAGTCTTTTCTGGCAGACTAAATATTAGCAGATTCCCTTTCACTGATTGTGCAGGCAAGCGCTGGAGTCTCAGCACTGACATTCTCGTGACACTGTGTCCTGGGTATCGCCCCCAGGGAAGGTGATACTGGACTTGGGCATTATCTGGATTAGATTGCAATCAAACCTTCTGTCATCTGTCCCATTCTTCCTTTCTGAAATTCCATTTTCCCATTATCCTTACATTTTTTCATACAAAAGGAATATTTTTTAGCAGTATCAGATTTTGAGGGAGACTGAGCATGTCAGGAGAAACTTAAATTATTCAAGGCAATGCTAAGCTTGTTAACTTTTTCAGGGTTACTTATTTTCCCAGAGGGAGGTTATTGTGACCTAACTGTGGCAAAGACTCCAGGGTAACATAGCTGCCAGACACAGCTTTGGGTTGGGGTGGACAATTCCATGGGAAGGTGCTACTGGAATCACAGAGACATGACTGGACTCAAAATAATTGCTTAATTCCCCATTTTGCCATAGCTTGCCTTTATAGCTTCTGCTGTCTCAGCTCCCTGGATGAAAACTAGAATGAATCCATCCTTTTTCCACCCTTTCATCTGCACTTCTTACTGCGTATCTATGAGTTTTTCCCTAAATAATAATGTAGGAAAGGCTGCACTGGATTATCCTTTCCTATCTCTGAGAAGATGTAAGAACTCATGGCAAGAATGATCAAGCATGAATACAGAAAAAAACTATTTAGTGTTGCCCTCATTTTGCTCCAGGACCTTAAAAGACATTAATTTTCCATTCTCCTCCACTGCTAGCATTTTCTATTGAGGCAGTAGACTCAGCATCTGAAGAAATGGTGGTGACACTTGGTGTGATTTTTGGGTTATCCTTGCAGAGCCAGGAGTTGGACTTCAATGATACTTGTGGGTCCCTTTCAACTCAGGGAAATTCTGTGACTGTATACTGGGTCCTCCTGTAAGAAGTGTGATGGAGAATCCCAAAGGTGCCTTCAGGTCAGCAGCCAGATGGGTCAGTTGCTTTCATTTCCTTTCAAGCCAGACGTACAGCACAGCTGGTTCCAGATCTCTTTTCCACCACTGGAATATTTTCCAAAACTGTCTGAACTATTTCATGGATTGCTGGGGCAAAATACAAAAACGCACAATATCACCAACAATCCCAGAAACAATGTGACATGACTTGATTTGACTTGATTTCCATTTTTCTATCAGCCTAAGAAGTGCATGACTGCTTCTGGCATTTCTTTATTCAGAGACGTTAAGAGTGGCAGAAACTATGAAACTCCTAATTTGAACTTGGGCATACTGCAGAACAGATGCTTTCACCTCAAAACTGCACTGAGCCCAGTGACATGGATTTGCTTAAATTATCTTTTTCTGGCCAACACTTTAACTAATGATTGGCCAACACTTTAACCATTGCTTGATAGATCACCCTAGGGTGTCAACCTCCCCCTTCAATTTACAAGGTTCACTTGCTTGTAACCAATGGTTTTTTGGCTTTAACTCCTAGCTGTTGGCTCTTGCCTTTTTTTTTCTTTTTTTCTTTTTTTTTCTTTTTTTTTTTTTTTTTTTTCTCTCTCNAGTAAACCCCTTTATTATCCCCTTGTGTTGGGCTAACCTGATTGTAGCCCTTGCTGGAAATGACAGCTCTTACAGCTCTTACCCCATATCATGCTCAATTAAGAGTTCCATAATCAGCAAAATGAGGTAGGTTTGAACCAGCACAACCCAGAATTTGGCAGAAGTTATGTCTTTTTTTCCCCAAGCTCTTACCCAGCAATGAACTGAGTTTTCTTTCTCAGGAGTCAATAGTACAAATTCAGGATTTCTACTCATGAATATATTTCAACATGTACCTAAGGAAGACTCTTAAGTATTTTACTAGAACAATGGATACTTAGGCAAAGTCTTCAAGTACTCTCTTCTGAGGGCAGTAAGACTGAGGCAAGGTTAAATCCCTGCTGTATCAGATTAACGCTACCCCAGAAAACACTGCAGTGAGGGAGGACAAGCCTATTGCTTCTCTGCTGTGGGGTCATAGAATCAATGAATGATGTGGCTTGGAAGAGACCTTAAAGATCAGCTTCCAACCCTCCTGCCATGGGCAGGGACACCTTCATCTAGACCTGGTTACTCTAAGCCCTGTCCATCCTGGCCTTGAACATTTCCAGGGGTGGGGCATCCACAGCTTCTCTGGGCAACCTGTGCCAGGGCCTCACCACCCTCATAGGGAAGAATTTCTTCCCAATATCCTATCTAGCCCTACCCCCTGTCAATTTGAAGCCATGCCCCCTTGTTGTATAACTACATGTCCTTGTAAAAAGTGCCTTTCCAACTTTCTTGTAGCCTTCCTTTGGGTCTCAAATCATCTCCTCACTCTGTGCTTCAATGACATTCCAGATAACCTGGCAGTCTTGTCAATGATCAGACCGTGGTGGGAGATGTTTACATTTGCATTTCTGAGCACCAGGAGCCCCATGGTTCCACCTCACGTATTGCCTGACATCCTTGTAGTGGGGATACTTCTGCTATCTTTTTAACCACCTTCCCTGTCAGATGAACCTCCAGTGTTGTCCAAAGCCTACTGAAGTGAAACATGTTTTTTTATCAACTTAACAGGCTTCAGCTCAGGCTTCCAGTATATGTGTCTCTCACTTCCAAATACAGCTACCCCAGTTCAGACACAGTGTGTCTGAAAGCTCCTGGCACCCATGTCCTGCAGCGAAAGCTATTCGTCTCTGAGCCATGTAGCCAAGGACTTCATATCCTGAGCACAGGTCATCATCTGGCTGAATGAGTGTCTACATCCAAACTGCCAGCATCAGCACCTTGTCCATATGCATCTTTAACCCTGGTCAGTGCAGCAATGTGGCTGCGCTGATCAGAACTGAAGCTGCAATGTGGACAAGTTTTCTGGGGGGCCAACCTACGGCTCTGCACCCTCTTCTCTCCTGCCATACACATGTAGAAACACATATATGTATGCAGAGCCATGTGCATTTCCTGGCTTTGTTTCAACAAGCAGAAAATAAAAAGTGGGAACCTCTGGTCTAATCTGCAGGAACAGGATCCCTGAATTAATAAGTCTTGAATATCTAATTCACCTCCCTGTCCTCAGCAGCAAGCATAATGATTCCCTCATTGCCTCTAACAAAAGAAATGAAAAGAAAAAAAACTAAAATAGAAAATTCCTGAACAATTTTTTTAATTGTAATTTTTTAGGTTTTTTCCAACATCAGTAAGTGGGGTTACTTCTACACTCTTAAAATTAAAACAATCCAGACAAACAACATGTCCTACTTCCTGCTGCAATTATTCCTAATGTTTGGCCTCAGATCAGAGGCAGCAGAAATCTCTATAAATATGACAGTGGAGCAGAGAGCTGTTTCCAACAGAAACGCCTCCTGAATCACGTCAGGAATTTATGAGGCTGAGAACAGGCCAAGACTTAAACATGTTCTGGATCAAATGACATTGCATAGGTGGCTCTGTTCAGCTTTGCAGTGGTGGGATGAAGATGGAATCCTCCAGATGGAGGAGTGGAAGAATATTTATTGATTTTAAAAAATAATAAATTAAAGCTGAGAGTGACAAGAAAAGGCATTGGCATTTTAAAACTCAGGCTCTTCCAGACAGACCCAGCAAGGAAAAAGCTTTAACAAGTCTGGATTCCACTGGATCTTGTGTGTGTGTGTGAGTGTGTGTGTACTATTATTACAGCTAAATCTCCCTAGACCACTTTGTGCCTAGTACATAGGAAGAAGCAATACCCATACTACAACCTTTTCCCCTCCAAATTGCATTGTCCTGGGGATATGCTTTCCAATTTGGTGTCTGTCTGCTGTCACTACAGGTCATTTGGACAAGGTTTCATCCAGTGGATTTTGTTCAGTGTCTGCCTCCCATCAAGTGTAAAGTAAAATATTTTGCCTATCTGAGACCACATTGGGTTAGACAGAATTCTCAGAGCCACATCAGCTCTCTACACCTCAATAAACAAAATGAGAGAGGGAGAGCAGCAAGGAGGTAGGCTATTGTGTGGTTTCCACTCACCAGCTCAGAAGGTGCAGCACTGAGAAATATTGGAAGTTGCAAAAGAAGCCCCAACATGTATTTTCTTTTACTGCACTTGTTCAACTTTTCACCACATTTTCCTGAATCATGAGATAATTCTGCACGTCACAGATCTCACTTGTGCACCAGCCCAAAGCTTTCTTTAATAAGCAAATTGAATACAGAGTGATTGCACAGTCATAGATAAGGATTTTCCAGGGGTGAACTCTTGATTCAGATTTTTTGGGCAGAGACATCTGGGTCATAATGTGCTGAATTCAGCTGGGGTTGAGTTGATTTTCATCATAGTAGCACAAACTATGCTTTGGATTTGTCCTGTAAACAGTCCTGATAACACAAGGATGTTTTCTTTATTGCCGAGGAGGACTTAGACAGAATCAAGGCCTTTTCTTCTCCCCACTTCACCAGTGAGAAAACTGGGAGTGCACAGGGAGCTAGAAGGGGACATTGCCTCCAGCTGACCCCAGCTGATCCAAGGGATATCCTGGACCATATGGCATCATCCTCAGCAATATAAAGCTGGGGGAAGAAAAAGGAAATGGCCACAAAAATTACCAGAGGAGCGAAACACCTATCTTATCGAAACAGGCTGAGGGAGGGTAGAGGGTAGAGGAGAGGGAAGGAGAAGGAAGGAGAGGGAAGGTGAGGGAAGGCGAGGTGAGGCGAGGCAAGGCAGGTCCAGGGAGACCTGAGAGCCTAAATGGGCTCCAAGTGAGCTGAAGAGAGACTTCAGACAAGGGTCTGGAGTGACAGGACAAGGGGGAATGGCTTTCCACTGACAGAGGGGAAGGTTAGAAGGGATATTATCTCAGTCCATCAGTTTCCTCACTTTCACCTTTCCAATTCATTCTCCTATCCCACTGGTTGTGTGGTGCTTGCTTGCTGAGGGACATCAAGCCACAACACAAGTTTTAGAGCCAGACTCCATGACCTTTGAAGGGCCTGTGAGATTTTCAAAGGCTCCATTTAACATTGTGTAAAGATACCACTCCCAGATGTCAAACCCAAAAGGGAAATATCATGTGTTGACCAAGGTGGCACCCTTGCATGCACAGAGAGTACAGGCATCATAGAAAACTCATGTCCTCTGTGAATTCTTGGACCAATTTGTTGATTGTCATGATGAACTAGCATATGGTGCAGCACCAACTACACTGCCTCTACAGTCAATGGAAGGAGAGGGCAGTTGCAACAGGACAGTTTATTCACCACAGACAAATATTGAAGATAAGACATTACATTAATGTGGAGAACATTTGTCTATATTCCAGTGCTTAGAAGTAATGCCTGTTCTTGGGTTCTCACTTATATGCCAGCTCAGGGATGTGATATAAACTATTTTCACACTGTCCACACTGTTTATAAGGTGTCTTTATAAATAAATGAGGATATCCTACAGAGCCATAAGGAAGTACATGTTTAACAGAGGGAGAGAAGCAGAAAAAATAAATAAATATATATATCTTATCTTAAGGCTAAAAGCTCCTTCAGCTTCAGCAGGAGTTCCAGAGAATGAAATGTAGGTCTGATACTTTTGTGTTTGAATACAATAGAACTGTATGCTAGACTTGCTTGTGTCAGAAGCCAGGATGGTATTGCAAAAGAAAGAGTCATTACTTGCTTTTTAGAATACTTTTTCAAACAATTGTTTCTGAAAATAGCTGGGTAAGACACTAACTGTGTATATAGGGTCTAATTTAGTCACATTTGATCATTGCTTTTGTAAGGACAAGTTCCTATGCAGAGATGATTTTTTTAGTGTCTCTCCCCAGCTTGTGAAGATTTAATTTCATTCTCCTGTGGAGGCAGATGAAGTCAGTTTAAGTGCAATATATTGCCCCAGCTCACACCTACACAGCCTGCAGGGCTGTGCAGTATGCTCATGTCTGCTCCAGCCCCTCTGCACGTAAGCTGCCAATATTTAGACTTTTTGGCTCTCCTTCACTGATGTGTAACTTAAACCCTCATCTGTGTGACCCCTGACTTTTGCCGCAAACCTTACAACTTGTATATCATTACTGAGTTCCTGTCCCATCATTCCTGGGCCTCCTTTGGACTTTTCCATCAGCTTCACTGGAAGTGGAATTCCCATCTTTTTCCAATATTCTTTCACCCAGCTCTGTAATTCCTGGGAACAGTCCATAACACATAACATTCCTCTTCATGCTCCTGCCAGGTAGGCCTTTATTAGTTTTGGTCTGTGAGTCAGATCATTGTCTGAATTGTTGTGTGACTAAGCCCTGGACAATAACAAGATTCTGTGCATTCAAAATTTGGCTTCAAATGTTGCAGCTTAAACCCAACAGCTTTTGTCACCTTTGACAGATTTTTATTGCTGTTTCCTTCAATGCTGGTCAATATTAACACAATAAAGTTATTTTGATGCTAGAATGCAGTCATGTCTTTGGAAAAAAGTCCTGGGTCTATTGAGAATGCCTCTTAATATGAAAGAAATATCTGAATTTCCTTAATTTGTGCAGGGATTTCCCTTTCAGTAGCCTGTCTGGTCTTGGCGGAATAATAGCTAAAATAAACACTATGCCTTGTTACTTACTCCTTTCTCTTCGTGCTTCAGAGGTCAAAACTGTATAAGCTGCAACTCTGCTAAAACAGAGGAAAATCTGATGATCACTGTAAAGGCACAATAGAAGATGCAGCTGGATTTTTGTAGGGGAAGCAGCTGTGGGATCTGTTTTGAATGAGTAGGATTTGGGGAAATTCCGAAAGACTGGAAATACGTGTGGCATTTCTGAAGTGCAACGTACCTGGCAGATAGAGCATGAACTTCAATGTTTATTATAGTAATAACACATGGCCTCCAAGAGCAGAGCACTGTACAGAAAGCAGACATTCCGGGGCTTATAAGCCTGCTTACATATATTTTGGATTCTAGTTCAAATCCAACCTGCTCTGTCAGCAGTGAAAACCTGCTATACCCTCACTACCTAGAGTCATTAAGGAGACACATGTCCATTTTTTAAAAGCCAGAGTTACCCTGTACGATCTCCTTGTCAGCAAAGAGATGGGTGCTGAAGGAACTGCTTTCTTCAGTCCCCTTCAGACAAGAGAGGCTCTTCCTCTTTCACATTATTTTTGAAGATATATAAAGCCTCTCATATTATTTAACTGAGACACACCCCTCTGATCCTTGCAGATGAACTCAGCTGGGAAGCAGCCTTGTTTGCCCTACCTGACCAGGGATCTCCAGAGACATTTCCCACAAGGATGTCTGAAGATAAAATATGGGCACAGTGGTCTTCTTTGAGGTGGGACATGCAAGTTCTAGGAGTCTTGTACCAACACTTGCAGAAATGGGACAGCAGTGTCCTTGTAATGTCAGAGGTGAAAAGAAGAGGATTATGAAGCAGACTGATTGGGAGATGAGTTGTTGACTTTCACACCTCTACAGGCTGGCTCTTCCAAGCAAAAGATGAAAAAGATGCAAATTGATCAAGTCACAGCCTGGATTGCTTTTCCAGTAGTGAGTTTTCAGTTGTTTGCTCATTAAGCAAAGAGAGCCCAAAGTGTGTCCATATTTTTATACCAGTTCATTGCCTGAGGCTCCTATCTACCCACCTGCCTCTTCCTTCAAGTCACTCATTTTCCTGTAGACCACATCCAGGCTGTTGAACTGATTTAGATAACAAGCACTATGGCAGAAGGTCCATTCACATAAATAATAGCATCTCTATGCTCATGCTGCATAGGGCCTAGAGGCTTCCTATAACACCTGCAGCAATGTCAAGATACACCTAGAATGTGAAACCCATGCATTCTGTTTAAAGACAACCTGGGTTTTCTTTCTTGAAGAGCAGTCCACATCTACTGCCCCTTTGTCAAGGTGAAATTCACCATTTGTGAATGGTTTGATGCTGGGACTCAAAGTCACCACCCAGTTATGGAAGCCTATATAACATCGCCACATATTGGTGAGGTCTAGGAACTATCCCAGTGCATACTTCCCATGCAAGGCAAGCAGAAGTTGGACACTTCTGCATAGTAAGCTGGATTGCTGTGAATGACCTCACATTTGGCTGCCATGGTTTACCCTGCATTTGATAACAATATTATATAACTTTGTTGTGCTAGGGACTTAACCAGGTGTATTTGTGGAGACTTTCTGGGTTTAGAGTTTTGCCTTATGTCTTACCAAAGGAAGATTTCTTGGAGTCACAATTTTCATCACATAAAAGGAAAGTGGGAAGTTGGATGAATATACCTCTCACAAGATATTTCCAGTGTCTTTACTGGCGAAAGTCTTTCTTGCCTTGGACAAAAGGACATGGTTCCCCTAAATCCACAATAATTTCTTCTGTAGTGCTAAAGCAAAAAGGATTGTGCTTCCATTTGCCTTGAAGTGCAGTCACGCAGCCTGGTTTTTATCATCACACACAGCTCAGAGTTGCCAGCAGACTGCCTGGTCTACAGCATGTGGCATTTGGCCTCCTCCAAGTCCTGTGTGATGCCTCATGGCCCTAGTTCATAGTAATTATTGAAGGAGGAGTGGAGTGAGGTTTGGTTCAAAGAGTCTGAAATATTAAGTGGTCTGTGCTGCAGCCTGCCAGAGTTATGTTTTTATAACAAGAAGTTGAGGGTAGGTGTTATGAGCTCTGAGATGTGGCATAAAGACTTGTGGGGGTATTTGAAGGTGCAAAGATTTCCGGGACAGTATTGAAGGACTGCACAGGCCAAGAGGGAGCCAAAATTAGTATGGTCTCATCAGCAACACCTACTCTACTAAATAAAGCCGACTGGGGGTGATTCGCTGGCCCTGAGGCCTAGTGTCACAGCATAACTTGTGTCCAAAAACCTCAGCTCTTCTCAGGGTTTGGGAGTGAGCTAACAGCGAAGCCACTTGGACATCTAGTGCCCTAAGACCTGAGCCTACACCCTGGAACCTCTCTTACTTAGCAATAAAGATACTCTCTAAATGCCAGGAATGAGTTCAGGGATATTTAAGCCAACTCCTCTATGACGGAGAAGCAGCAAGGACTTTCTTATGCAGACTGCTAAGGACTTCAGATTGTGTTACAAAATTTGATCTGAAACTTAATGATTGCCCAGCTCTCCTTCCTTCATCAAACACGAGAGCAGCAGCACTGTTCACGTTCAAGTACAAGGACACTCCAGAAGAGAAGATCATCACTTCTTCTGATAGCCCTTCCCATAGGCCATTCACACAGACCATACCATTACTAAACAAGGCTATAATTAAAAAATGTAATTTCACATGGGAGCATCAGACTCAGAACTTCTCAGACAATGAGAAAACATTCACTGATCTCCTGCCACTAAAACAAAGTGGACCCACATTCTTGGATGCGTCTGTTTCTCATTCCTGTTATATCTGAATGATCCTCAAGCAGATAGGAAAGCAAAAATATTGTCTTGAAGGTAGAAGATAAAAGGGAAATACACATGAAATATCATAAGAAAATGTCACATCAGTAACCTGTGGCTTTCAAGTAAATGCTGTCCACACCACTGACAAAGGTCATCTTGTTGAAGAAACTCAAATTTTATACCATGTAACTCAACAGTTTTAAACAACATCATAACATACCAGTTATTTCTCAGCATCTTCCTTCCTATGCTATGCAAAAGTTGGCTAATAAATCCCAAATGTTCCAGATGTTTTATGATCAAACACACATTAGCCTGGCTAGCTATCACTCAGAAAAAGGCTTGTTAGGCAGCTCTCCGTCATTAATTTTTTTGCTCAGATATTAAACAGCCTCATCCACCTAGATCATAAAATGTCTTCCCAGTCCAGCAGACTGTTAAAATATATGCCTGCAGACATTTACTGTCACATCTGGAAAAGTCTGTGTTATCATAATGACTTCAATATAGATTTCCTCAGAAGACACTGTAACAGTGTCTTTTTCGGAGTGTAGCTAAGGCCTTTCTAGATCCCAGTCAGCCTCTCCAGTAGAGAAACTGCTTGAGAAGATTTCAGGCAGCAAGTCAAGCTCACACATCCACACATGTTACGAGGCTAGCTCAGCAGAGAGGCAGAAGGCTCCCAGCCCCAGATTAATTTCCAGCAAGCATTTATTCCATGTGCCGAAGGTGAAATCCGGAGCCAAAAAAAGAGAGAACATGTGGTTTTTCTTAGTTATATAGGGTCTCGGGTTCATAGGTGGTACAGGGAGCAGGGCAGGGGGCAAGTGACCATAGGGAAGAGAGGAACAGGACACCAGGCCCCAGGCCCCATAGCCAATGGGGAAAGAGGGAAAGGGGATACCATGGGGTGGGTGATGGACTTGCGAAACCCACAGAGAAGACTGCACAATGTTTGCAAGGAGCTGTGGGGAAGAAGCCTTTTTTACACGTGGGATATCTTTAATCTTTGCTTTTCCAGGGCAAGGCAGTGGGAAATTCCTTTAATGGCACAAAGGACTCCACCGACACATGGAAATCAAGCTGGATTCACCCAATTCCATGTAAACCATTCCACACTAAGCACATAAGAGCTGATTCCCTCTGTTTCGGGGTCAGCACAAGTGGTAGTGGTGCTCCACTTTGTTTGCATATGAGTCTCCAGGAGTTGGATCAAGCTGCCAGGCTAGAGTTATCCAATTTTCCCTATTCCAGAAATTCTGTCCCTGCGTCTGGCACTGCACATTTTGAATTTCTGAATGCCCCTGGGACCCCAGGGGACAATTCCTTGTCTGGTATTTTCTAGCATGATGCAGTAATATTTTCTTGTCTAGAAAGGAAGAAACACCAGGCCTGACTGTGACTTATTTAACAAATTATTTAGGTCAAGACACAGTTCTGGTATTTGTTTTAGTGCTAATAAGGACTTGGTGCTCTCTAGTTATCACAAAATCACAAAATGGTTTGGGTTAGAAGGGACCTTAAAGATCACTTTTCAACACCTTTCAAAACACCTTCTACTAGACCAGGTTGCTCCAAGCCCTAGAGCCCAACTTGTCCTTGAACACCACCAGGCATGGAGCAGCCACAGCTTCACTGGACAGCTTGTGCCAGGGCCTCACCACCCTCACAGGGAAGAATTTCTTCTCAATGTCTAATCTAAACTTGCCTTCTTATTCATGAGATGAGATGCACACTAATTCCTCTTCCTGTTTTCTAGTTGCCTTTGCTCTGTAGTGTGGTAGAAATGCTGCAATGAATTGCCCATGATTCAATACATTGATATGGATTAATGGTGGCTCCAGAACCTCACCAACACACACCTCTGTGGGCTGCTCTGGCAGTAGCCATGGCTGGAAGAGAGCAGATCCAGAACAACCTCTGACCTGTGGTTGCACTGCTTCAGCTGACTGAGCACAGGTCAGCTGGAAGATGTTCATGCATTTTCCAATGCTATATTTCAAATAGTCAAGGTTACGGGGTCATATTTTCCTTGTAAATGTCTCAGTCTGTTCCTGAGGCTCAAAACATGTCACTTTGGGGACTTTGCTTGTGAAAAGACTGTTTCCACACATAAGGTAAGATATATAGGTCAGTGAAGACAATATGAAATTTTGCAAAACGTACAATCATAGAATATCCTGAGTTGGAAGGGATCCATAAGGATAATTGAAATCCAACTCCTGACCCTGCCCAAGACCAAGAAACATACCATGTGTCACACCATTAAAAAATAGAAATATTTCTTTCTTTAAAAATGTCTCCAATATCACAAATCTAGTATTGGAAAGCTTTCTGAGTGAAGGTCTTTTCTTTTGGTGAAGATAGACAGATTTTCACTTCCAAGTTTGATTTTAAGCCAGGAAGGACAGAAGTCCTTCTCATAAAAATTTAAAAACTGGGAAAGAAGTACAAAGTTTACAAATTCCCTTCAATGCTCCTCCTTATTTTACCATCATTACTGGAATCCCACTGGACCTGAAATCTTTCTGGCCTGAAAACCATCAGATGACATTTCTGCCTTGAAAACCAATCAGATGACAGCCGCAAGAAGCAATCAGTGACTTTATTCCCTTCTTTTCCTTGATTGTTCCACTTAGTTTTCTCCATGTTTTCCAATCCTCTGCCTTCCAGACTGTCCTTAAACTTAGTACCTACCTTTTTGTGCGCACAAAGGACCCAGACTTTCCACTCATTTCTATAACTAGGTCACAGTCAACTACATATGCTTAGCAAAACCTCCCACAGGCTGTGCAAGGAACTCTGCCTTGAGCCAACTGACACTCCTGATTCCCTTTGCAGATCCCTTCCCAGGGCTGCAAAGCAGTGATGAAGTGGTGTCAGTGCTCTCCCCCCGCCCCCCCCCCTCCCCACCCCCCACTCTCTTGTACCCTCTTTGCCAGCCAGGCAGTCTGCAGGCTGTGAACTAGGCTAAGAAAAGGTCTGTAAGTTTTAATATTCCTTCTCCTGGCAGGGAGCTTGGCCAGATCTTAGAGAAGAGGGCCCATCTCTCCAACCGACTCTAGAAAAAGTAACATCTGCTTGCCAGTGAGGAAGAAAACCACAGTACAAAGATCCCATCTATTTTCTGTTTTGATGTGAAGCCAGAAAAGCCAGTTGGTTTTTCATTTCCCCAGATGCTTGAGGAGCTCAACTCCCCACTCTCCTATCCATGCAGCAGGAATGGAGGGTGCTAGAAACTGGAAAGATTTGGTGGTGCCATGAAGGTTTTGTGTACTAATTCACCAGCCTCCTGCTTAGTTTCTCAAGACAGATAGGCCTCTATTTCCCTTTCAGACTTCTTGTGAAACCTGAACTTCTCCATGCACTCAGGGGTGGGGCTAAGGCCTCCACCTGAGGCACAGACCTCTGTGGTCCAGGTAATCCTCATGCAATGAAAACCTCAGAAATTTCTTCTTGAAACCACAGCTCTCAAAGTTACCTGAGCTGCTGAGACGAGGAAACTAACCACTTCTGAAGCATTTTGTGATCAATCCCTGGTCCTCATTGTGTTCTCCTCTCTCTGAACAGCATATAAAGGGATTTCATAAAGGAGGAACAAGTGCAATAGAGGTGCAGATGTTCCCTGAGGAGGGATAAAAGGAGAGACCTGCAACCTTTGTGTTGCTTGACTTCAGGTGACAGCTATAACAGGATATCCCTATTTTGCTTCTGTTAAGCATCCTTGAGGATTTTAAGGGTGATAGCTATGTGAAAATGAGAGGATGTCTGGGAAGGACATCCAGGAGCAATGAAGAGGGATCTGTTTCAGTACAAGAACGTTCTCTTATAGAAAGAGGACTGAGGGACAACATATAAAGGGGTTGGGAGACAGGTTCAGGACACAAATAGTAGTTAGGTCTTTAGCCAACATCTGTCTGGATATAAGAAGGTGACAGGACCCCAAGGGGAAAATGTACAGTTTCAGGAAAGGGAAATCAAAGGGTCAGAAAATGATTTAAGCTTCCAAGCCTACGTCTGTATTAAAAAGTCAGCTAGAGCCAGAGCAATGTCCCCATCTCTGTTCCATGACAACATAGACTGCTTAAATCCTAGCTTACTCCCCATCATGGCTGAGCACTAGTGAGTCCCAGACAACATCCAGGCATGGCCATACTAGCAAAGGGCAAGGATCATTGACAAAACTCAACAGGGGTTAAGTAATCTGTTTAGGTGATAAAACCCATTTGGTTGCAAGTTCTGCTTGCCATTGGCAGCCAGTGAACAGGATTCAGCCTGGTTTATTTACTAGTCAAAGGCAGCCAAAGATGCAGGTATCTCGGGGCTGTGCACAAGCATTGGAGTTTGAAAAAGAACTGTGATTTCCAACATGTGTCACTCTATTTGGCAGTGCCTGTTGGCTGGACTGAGACATTCCCCTATGAAACACTTCAGCCTGCTGTGATGCTGAGATGGTCCTCATTTAGACATGCCCATTTGGCCTTGCTCCATCTGCTCGCAGGACTGTGTCTCCAGTATACCTTTCCCTTTTTCTCTGATCCAGGGAGTTTTAAGAACAAGTACAACAGAAGCTGGAATGGGTACCCAAAGGGACATGGCACCCGTGACAGGAACACAGTATCCCATTACTACCTCGCACCTTCAATGACCAACAGACCTGTTTTGGTAGAAACAGTTTGTCTGATGGGGTTTCTGCAAGTGAGAGTAATGTGGTCCATCTGGTAGCTCCAGAGCTGGGATTTAAGCCCAGCAGCTTGGTCAAAGTCCAAACAGAAAGTTCAGCTGTAGCTGGGACACCATATTTAAAGGATATTGTGGTTTTCCACTCTCAAGCACGCTCTTTAAGTCCTGGTTGTATCCAAGTGCAAAGGATAGCAGGAAAATTAATTGGTGTTTCAGAGAAATGACTTTCTTTGTCTTTCTATGCCTGTACAATTAGTAGGTTTCAAAGGTGACTTAGTCAGATTTTTCTGTGTTTATCAGGTCCAAGAATTTGGGATTATTATCACTAAATTAATTCAAATAATGACGTTAATTCACCTCACTCTGCAAGGAATAAAATTACTTTGGTTTTTTCTTCTATGTATCCCAAATAGAATTGATCATTTAGTAGATTAATGCGGAAATTCTCTGGCAATGTGCTACCTTAATCAGGGAAGGTCTGGGCTTTTTTACACAAGGATGAAGCATGTCCCTGATGCCAGTTTCTAAAGGGAATCCAGGATGAACTAGCTCAATGACAGAGCTAGCATATCTAGACAGATAGGATATTGTCCACCTTGGATATTCTTGAAACCTCAACTCACTGCCGAAGTTTGCTGGAACTGGACATGGAGAAAAGGCAGCATCTGAAAGGATGGAGGTTGGACAAACATTTCACATTCATGAAGATGGAAGAGGAATGTTAAAAAATACTCATATCCTTAGCAAATTAGGATTCAAAAGACAGTTCTTCTAACTTACTAGAACTTTCCACCTCATCTACAGCTCCTGGCTCTGAGAGCAAACTGGCCAACTTTGCAGGAAGATTTAGGATATTGCCATACCAAGAGTTCATTCCTTTCCTAACTCTCTGCCAGGCTTAAGTTTACCTTATGAGAGGAGAAGAAAATTCTCATGGGTTCTCAGATGCTCCTAACCACAGGTACATGTATTGATTCTCACTCCTTGAATTCATTTGTCCCATGGACCAATGCATCAGTTTTGCAAGAAAATTAAGTACCCCAAATGTCACATCCTATTTTCCTTCATACTGTATTGTCCTTTCCATTCTGTCATGTGCTGGTTGAACACCTATTTTCACCTTCTTACAATCTGAGTATCCAGCCTGTGGGCTATATCCATCACAGTTCCAGACGCCTCTGAAGGCCCCTTGGATCCCTGTAAAGCACTGTGGGCTCCAATGGGCCTTCCAGCTGTCAATGTCTTGTATGGGATATTCAGCACCTTAGCTTGGCCATGATATAGGCGGGACCTTGGGCCATTATCACCCAGCTCCCATGTGTTTTGCAAAGACAGGTCCATCTTTTCACTTTTTAAATCATGCAAATGATGTGGGAATAGAAAGGATAGGAGAAAACAACAACAACAAAAACCCACAAACAAACAAAAAAAAACAACCAAAACCAATCAGGGCATAAAATAGAACTGTATTTTTACAAAATATGTTTCTAGCTAATATAATACACAGTCCAATGCACTTTACAAGACATGCCCTCAAAAATCTGCTACTGAGTACCAGAATTCTTATGTTCAGCTGGTATAAATCATTGCTTCTGATTTACACTGAGAGGCAGGTCACAACTGCTTAATTAAATAGCTTCTCTTTGAGCAGAAAGCTAGACTTTACAGAAGTGGCTTTATATAGCAATTTTATGGAAAGAGAGAGAATTCAAGGGGGAAAAAAGCCAGGAAAAGCAAGAGAGAGAAGAAAAAAAAAAAGCAAGAAAATAAGGAAAGACAGAAAGAAAAAGTGAGAGACACTCATTTATATATTTTGAAACTTCAGTTCCTTTCATTGTGAAAGAATGGGAAAGTTTGGGAAGCCAGACTAAATAACTCACAATGATAACAGGGTGATACCGAGAGCAGTAAAACTAATTTATTGGGCTGAGTTTATCTGATTCCAGGGAAAGTGAGTACTGCTGAATGCAGCTTTGACTGTGCCTGTCTCTGACAAGACACACAGTTCAGATGCAAAATTACATTAAGCAGATGTAGCCCATTAAGAAGCTGAGTTTGAAAATGTACTTTATCCTGTCAAGGCAAATCCTAGTTGAAAACTTGGGCCTTAAAAAAATGCTGAAAACTGCAAGATGTTCTATTTTTGGGCTTTATTGCTTTAATCTTTTTTGTGTCAGTCATAGTTACAGGGTGATGATAAATATAAACCCGCCTCCACTGTACTTCTGACATAACTCCATTACCTACCCTCAGCTAGAACTGAGAAAAATCCCTTAGCATAAAATCCAGCAGAACCAGTCCTGGGTTCAATTATCACCCAGAACTGTGTGAGTTTGGTGAGAGCTCAGAGGCAAACCAGCTAAAACACAAATCATATGTTCCTACTCCAGCCTGGGCTAAAATGTAGAATGCCAGAGGAAGCACAGCCGGTTCATCCCTTCCTTACACCCATCCATCATGGCGACAGTGCTGGGTTAGCTCTCGTGTGGGGTCTCCAAGATGAGATGATTCTCACTCTAGGTGCCTCTCTGCATGAGAGCTCCTGAAAATATGTGGGATATGATGCAGAAGGAGAAAATGGATGGGATTCAAGGTCTGTAGAGTAATATTTGGTTGTGCTAAATGAGGGTGTGAGTATTATTTAATAAAAATGTTGGTGAATTCCCATACCAAATTTCTTTATATCTAGCCTATTTATACATCTGTATTAGTTATAAAGCTGGGAAAGAACACTTGTTCTGGATTAAACCAAGCCGAAATATAAATCACGGGACTCAATTCTCACTCCTGAAATACTTGTCTAAAAGGCACTTTGGAGTATATCAACCCCTGGCAGCTGTGGGTGTTGTTTTGGGTTTTTTTGCCTCTGGAGTATATAATGATTCTTCATGACTCCATTATTCTCATGTATTTCATCCAGTACACACACCACTGACAGAAGTGTTCAGAAACACCAGCAAGATATCAAAAGGAAAGAAGGTCAATCTAATTACACTGGCTAAGATAATTTTGAGGAGAAAAAGCATGATGTTAAAAGATTGGTCAGTGTCTTTCTATGCAGGAAGATCTCTGAGTTTATCTAAATCTCCTGAAGGTAAGCTTGTGCACTTAGGCTATTACCAGATGATATAGAGTAATGGAAATTATTTTGCAAGGAGAAATCTTCTGCCAGCAATTCAGTGATCATGTAAAACACAGTCACTGTATGGCACTAATTTTGTTCTTTGAAGTTTCTTTGTTTATACTTTATTATCTGAAATATCCTCCTTAATGGTTGGGGGGGGAAAGTTTGTACCAGTGCAATTATCAGTATGAGTCAAGTTGAGAGGCCTTGAGTCTGACATTTGATTGCAACTGTGAAGTGGACAGTGTGCTTGAATGGTTTGATTTTCTTTACAAATAGTAACTTTTTTAGTTTCCTTGGGAATTCTGTGCAAATCCCAAGATGAAAATGTTCCCTCTAATGGAGAGAAAAGGAAAAAAATAAGTCCAACATGTTTATACTGTTTGATTTTATTCATTAAGTTTCATTGTTTTATTTGGAAGTGTCATTAAGCAATTTATGTAACATAATAGATACCAGCTGTAATCATTTTGGCCATGGGACTTATATAGGCTCATTCTTTGATGCTAATAGTCCAGCTACACTTAATTACTAATTAGCTTGGTTTATAACAAAACCAAACATCAAAACAAAAGGACCCCTATGACAAGCATCAGCCTAAGGATAAGCCCCACCTGACTTCCAACATCTGCTCAATGGATATCTACATGAAAAGGGTCTCACTTATTCCCAATAGACATAATTCATCTTATCCCAATCCTCTCTTTGGAGGCATTCCAGATTTCTACACTCTGAAAATATCTTTATTGCAGAGAGCTGAGAACAGCTTGCTCCAAAACCTGCCCAATGAATTCCTGCTGGGGCAGTTCATTCAACAACTTGTGACTCTATGCTAAGATCCTGTTTAACTCAGAAGCCCCTCTTGGTAATTTGGAGGTCAGACCCGGACTATGAGTGCCAATGGCACTTATGAAGCAGAATGAGCCTGATGGCTTTGCACAGCTAAGTTTTGAGTGTCATCCAGTTTGTTGGTGCACGGTAGACCTGGAATAGTCTTTAGGACCAGTGCTGTGAAGGGAAGAAACTGTCCGCAAGTCCTTGCATCACCAGATGGAGGAGTGGAATTGAATTGCTTAAACATCGGTACTGCTTGAAATGCCCATGGGTGTCCCTTGGATGTTCCTCTTCCAGCCCTGGTGGGCAGAGAATTCTCATGAGCACAAGGTCACTCTGCCTCAAATGGCATTGCATGCTTCACTGCAAACTGCTGGGTGGAGTCTTCTATCCAGTGGAGGAAAAGTTGTGTGTGGGAATCTAGGGCAAGCTAGGGAGTTATTGCTGTCTTAAATCAGGCCATTCTTTGCAGGAGTCATCTTAACAATTTTATGTCATTCCCAAGAGCTGTTTCTCAAGTGTGGATGCACAGGGAGTTGCTTGCAGTCTCCCACTTCCCTCAAAAGCAAAGGTATTTCCAGTTCACCCCCCACAGCTCACATGCTGCTGGCAGCAAGGAAGGAAGCACCTGCAGAGGTGAGCACTGATGTGGGGTTTTAATCTCTGAGCCATATGAGGAGAGCAGCCCTGGGCAGAGCATAAGTTTAGAAAAGAAAACAGTTTGCCTGCCCAAGCCTGACCCTGGTCAACATGTGCAGCACTTTGTAAAAATTAATTGCATCTTGAGTGGAAAAATAGCTGCAGGTGGGGTATGTTTTCAGTGTCTGCAGGCAGCAGAGAAAGTTTGGGATACCCCCATGTACGATGGACCTCACTGACCTGGGGGTATTTGACACTGGCAAAGGTTGTGCAGAGAAGCTGTGGCTGCCCCATCCCTGGAAGTGTTCAAGGCCAGGTTGGATAGGCTTGGAGCATCCTGTTCTAGTGGAAGGTGTTCCTGCCCATAGCAGGGATTTGAAATGAAATGAGCTTTAAGGTGCCTTTCAACCCAAACCATTCTATGATTTGAAATATCCCTACCAGCTGGTTTCCTTTGATGATGACACAGTTGCTGTTATTAGTGGCTTTCATAATGACACAGAATACAGAATCTTATCTTAAATTTCAAACTATTTTTGGATAATTTTAAACTTGAAATTTAGTCTGAGAAACAATGGAGAAGGAAGGATGCCTCTTAGAATAATGGATCTTAAATCCTTCTTTCCTCTGAAATACAGCATGAATTTTGAGAAAGCAGCCAGTACTCAAGGATGTTGAAATTATGCTGTCACACAGCCTAGAGCTTCAGACAAACACAGGAGTGTGATCACCCAACTTTACCTGGATTAATTTTTATACAACCACCTTCACTCCAGTTCATCGTTCATCACCACTGAGCAACACTCCAGAGCTCTTCCCAGACTGAGCAAAATGAAAATCTGAAAGAAACATGGGTCTCTATTTTTAAAATTCCATTTGTCATCAGTTACCACTTATAGAGATCTATTGATAACTGGCATTTATAAGATTCTATTATCCAAGGTTTTCAATGCTTTTGCCCTAATTCAGGAAAACACTTATACACACCTTTAGCTTTAAGTGTGTGAGCCATCCCTGCTTGAGCTGTTGCTGTGTCATGTAAGTGGATAGACTTCACAGAGTAAGTCAACCAATGGAAATCTTTAGGTCTGAGGCTCGTCATTACATTGACAGCAGCATAAGAGTTCTGGCACTGTATTATGGATCTGGGGGCTTTCTCCTAAGCTCTGTAGTCCTGGCAGCAGGTCCCTTTATATCCCAGCTTATGCAGTCAGGCAGTTACATGATACCCTTTTCTGCCTTAAAAGAAATTTCAAGCCAATGTGCCGGTAAATACCTTGAAAAATTCCACTTAAAACAACAAAAAAAGAATGCTTTCCATACAGCTCAGAAAGGATCTTTAAAATTTAAAACTCATTTAATTTACAATACAGACAAAATACTATCCACTTATTCTTAACAAAAGAGGAAGTAAAAACAATCCACAATATATTCTATTGTTACTATTTTTATTATTATTGTTGCTCTCACAATTAGAAAACACAGCCAATGCTGCTTCCATGAACAGGGGGTAATTTGTGCTTTAGATGAATAAACCATAGGTCTGCTGAGATATTTAATCAAACTCTGTCTGACTGATGAAACTTGTCCTGAGAGGAAAACAAACCAAAACATGTTGTACATGTTAAAGTCATTAATCCCAGGTGGATTTTAAGTTTCCTGTTCTTTCTCCCCCTCTCCCAAATCTTGTTTTCTGCTCCATCTCCCTTGCAGAGGAGAAAGTTATGCCTGTGATAGCTCCTATCTGCTCTTGGGAACAAAACAATGGTGTTTCACAATCCTCTGTCTGATGCAGGGAAGGGCAAATCCTTTGTCATGGGGTGGAGGTCTAACCACAATTGATCTCAGGCCTGGATTTTCATCTTGTTCCCTATATTCTCAAGTATCTCCAGGCCCTCCTCCCAGCACATTCCCCAAAGTAGGTAGCCCAGAGCTGGGCAGCACAAGGCTATCACTTGGAGGATGATAATCGTTGTTTACAGGGATCTGTTTTCTAGCAGGAAGAGGGATGGTCCCTCAGGGACTCTTATTATTTTCCTGACAGAGACACTGCTAATTGTATTCAGATTTTTTTCTTCTTCTCTCACTCCCCTTCCCCTCACCAAGGGCTTTTCTAGCTGACTGTGAAATATTGTGCGCTGCCTGCTTTAGTATAATTAAGATACTTTCTATTTTTGTAGCTGTCGTGTCATAAAATACACAATCAGATGGGATTTTTTATAATAAATGGCATTTGCCTACCTTATGGAGAAACCCAAATGATATAAAACTGGAAGGCGTAAGGCTGGGGGAATTAATCAAAAAATACAATGCCAGCCAGATGTATACAGGGTCTAAAACATCAGATTTGAAAATAGCATTAAGTCCAAATTGCTTTACTAAATCACAGATTTTTTTTCAAATTAATAAATACTACAATACTACAAGGCCACCAGTCTAATACTCTTCAGGATAGCTTGGCTGTTTCCATCAGGGGTAATAGTGTAAAGCTGTGAAATAATAGTGTTTGTAGGAATAAATCAGATGTATTTTGCCAGCTAATGTAAATCAACAGTACTGTATAGTATGACATGGAGCTCGGCCAAATTATATCAGCTGTTGGGATGTGGTAAGACATGTTATAAGAAGGGAACTACAGCACCACGTGACAAAGACATTCACAGTAATTAAAGCCATTTTCTGCAGTAACTGAAGGATCTCAGTGTTTCAGAGCAAAGCCTTGAAAACTGCTTGCTGATGGCCTGAGAAAGGGAAGGAGGGATGTATTTTCCCTGCAAAGTTGGTTTGTGACAGATATTCACATGGCATATGGACAAAAAATTATAAAATCATAGAATGATTTGGGTTAGAATGAACCTTGAAAATCATCCAGTTCCAACCCCCTGCCATGAGTAGGGACACCTTCCTCTAGACTGCAAAAACAACTTGGACATTCTGTTTTGGATCCCTGTTGTATCAATAATTGAAATTGAGAGATGTGACATTTTCTCCTCTGGTCTCTCTGTGCTTTGCTGCTGATGCAATGAGTGAAGCATCAGAGACAGGTTGCACTTTCCACTAGACCAGTTTGCTCCAAGCCCCATCCAACCTGACCTTGGACACTTCCAGGGATGGGGCAGCCACAGCTTCTCCAGCCAATCTGTGCGAGGGCCTCATCACCCTCACAGGGAGAAATTTCTTCCTAACATCTAATCTAAACCTACCTTATTTCAGCTTAAAGCCATCAAGCTGATGAGATGACCCTAGTTTGCTGGATGAAGCAAGCCTGTGTACTGTGGGAGACTGTGGTTTATCAGACCTTGCCCTGTGCATGACTCTCACTTTAGGAAGGCACATCACCCTGGGTACACTCCTAATAAAGTGTGCAGCTGCTCCAGAGAAGAAAAGGGCCCTGAAATTTAGAAGTTATGGCAAAAGCAGTGTAACACTGTTAATTAATAGACTAACAGCCTAAGACATGGGCTGGGGCCCCTCTGTTCTCAAAGAAGCAAAGTTCAGATGAAGCCCATGATGGATTATCTAGAGAAGCCAGCAGGGATTCTGAACATGGATGCCGCAACCTGCAAAACTCCAAACAATTCAGCCATTTCAGTAGCAGACATCTGTGGCATGAGGTAACAAAGTATGAGTTACCACTGTGGCTTTTTACTTCCTTTTTACTATTTTTTCACCAAGCAGAAAGACTCATGATATCAGCGAGGGAGCAAGAAAAAGACATTACAGAATGGCATTGAAATGCCCAAATCTTTCTTCAGTCAGAACATCCATGACTTGTTGGCTTCATGCGAAAATGGAAAAAAAAATAAAATTCCTTAAAAGAATGAGAATAGACCATTTCTTTACATATCAAATGAAGCCAAATTCTGGCATTGGAAAGCAGTGGGATTTGTCCCACCACCCTGTCTGCATGTCAGCCTGAAGACACCCACAACTCATCACACCGCACTGCAGAGATGTTTTAGTCCATGAGCTTTTATGGGGTGACAATAACACAAACAATTGACAAACTATGAAAGGTCTTTTTTGTCTGCTTATGACTGGGGGAGGGAAGGAGGCAAGGACACCAAACCCATTACAGCAAAGCAAAGTAGCTGAAGAGAATAAAGTGCTTCTAATTTTGTTCTTATAGCACATGGTGCTTTTCTCCTTCAGCTCCCCAGGGCTGCTCAGACATATCAGAAGCAGTTGTCCCCAAGGGAGTGGCTGAGTGGGGAATAAAAGAGGATGTGGAGAAAGATTGTGGTGTTACTGACATATTTCCCCCTAGAAAAGTGAGAGTGTCCTTCTACATTTGTTTCAGAGTGATTTTTGGCTACAGCCTTTTTATGGGGATTTTGCATGCCCAAGAATGATCTGAAAGACACTGAAAGACATCAGAAGCTATACTGTCTCCTGTTCCTGGAGCAGCATCCTTCTCCAACATCACTTTTGATAATGAGTAAACAGAACTGGATGGGCAGTTTAAANGAAAAAAACCCCACATACAGAAAAAAACCACAACAAAACCCCAAAACCCAACAAAACAAATCCCCTAAACAAACCAGCAAACAAAAACAAAACAACAACAAACAAAAACAAACAAAAAAGTAAATAAGGGAGCCTAGGCTATGTTAAAACCTCCCCTGCACAGCAACTCCTCTCCAGCAGCCAGAAGCCCACCACTCATGACATGAGAGGTATGAGTCATGCTTGTTATTAAGCTCCTCAGGGGCACCAGGAAATTTTACCAGTGAGGGTGATCACTGATAAAGAAAACCAAAACAGCAATGGTGACTCTTCCTTTCTCCAAATGTTCAGTTTCATTGACTGTATCTTGACTAATTCTGCTCAAAATTAAGAGGCTGGGGAGGCAGGCAATAAAGATACTTATCTTTCCTACACCAGTGAGTGCCTCAAACCATACTCTTTTCCCATCCTTGGGAGGAAAATCAGAGTTGCTTTACAAGTATAAGAGTAAAACAATAATCTAACATTTTGCTGTTGCACCAGTAACTTCAGCATTTATTTCATAGTATTGTTAATGCTTGTTTATAATATAAGGATATATTTATGTAGGAAGTAAAGTAGATGAAAGCATAAGATATAAATATTTCTGTATATCTGCATATAAAAGAAAATATGTACAGCCACAGATAGTGGTTCTCTGCTGTGTCAGGGGAGGGCCACATGAAGGACTGACACATTCCCATTCCTTCCTGCTGGGAATAGCTGCTGACTTCCATAGCTGTACTCCCTATAAGCAGGACCATTCCACTCTCTGCAGTTTCCTGAGGTTGGACCAATAGTTTTGTGGGGGAAAAAGCCAGTGGCACATTTTCCCAAGGACTTGATGGATGATCGGTGTGGAAGAATGTCAGTGACTAAGGGTATCACACCCAAAGGACAAAGGGAGAGCAGGAGCTTGCCTTTTTTCTTTACTTTCCCACTGGACTTGGACTTTGCTTTGTTATTTTATCCTAATGGCTCTACTACTGTCTTGTGGACCCCATAAAGTCCTTCTCAGCCTACCCTATTCTCCCTGCCTCCAGGATTCCAGGGGATTTTTTTCATGGCTGAATTTTGTCCAGCCTGGACAAATCAAGGGCACATTTTCCTTCAGCAATAAGTTCAAAGTTGCAGACCTCTGTAAAAGAAAGATTAAAATTAGTTGTTCATTTCAGGGGATTGACCTGAAATCTTTCCACTTTTATCATTCAGAGTGGATGATTTCCTGCTAAAAATTAAGTCTTTGGCAACAAAGGCTGAAAAGTTGTAGTATTTTTCCCTTCTGGGATCGTCCTAATGGCAACTCAGTACCTGTGCTAGAAGGCATAGGCAGATGTGAGCCTTAGATACTGTCAAACAAATGTTCCTTTCCCCACCCACCCCGCCCGGGAAAGTTTCTATATTTATTTCTCAGAATTCTAAGGCACTGGATGGCTGGACATCATTGGCAACCATAGGAAATATTTTGGAAGAAGATACCATCCCAAATGAGGTTTTGTCTTCTCAGAGAGCGTTTTATTGGTGGGGGGAAACATTTGTGGGTTTGTGGCTTTCTGGGAGGTTTTTTACGTTCTTATTTTTACTGGTATGATTGTTGCTTTTCCTTCTACCATCTCTCTTCAAGTCTGTGTCTTTACAAGATAAATGATGTCTAGTCAAGGAAACGTTTTCTCTGAATAGTGCTGTGGTGCCACTGCTGTCTCAGCTCCCAGGTGGGCAGAGGAGAGTTTTCATTTGCACACATATCTCTCGACAGTCCTCTCGCACTTTTTACACGTTACATAGCAGCACCAGTGATATTTGCAGTGGCAACGCTCCACCACTTTGTCCATGTAGGGGTTGTAGCCTCTGCCACAGCACATCAAGTCGCAGCTGTCACTCCCATTGGAAGTCTTGTTGCATTGTCTGGAAGAAGGAAAATGCTGTGAGCAAGTGCAAATTCCTGCAGGGATTCCCAAACCACTGCTGTGTGGTGTTGCTTGGCCTGACAGCTCTGCAAGGCACTGGGTGAAGCCAGCACAGCAAGCACCCAGCCAACAGCCCCCTACACCTGCAAGGGTGGCAGGGGAAGCCTTGGGCTGCAATCACACGACCTGCTATGACACCCAAAATAACATTAAGCTCCTGTTCTGACTCTCAGTTTGGGCCTGGCAGCATCCAGACTGCCTGTCAGCTTGTCCAGGCTGCTCCCACATGAGCAGACAAGCAAAGCTATTGGGATACTTCCACAACAAGAACTAATCATTCAAAAAAATCTGTGTTCCCAGGCAGGCTCTAAAACTGTCTGAAAGGAGCTGGAAGAAGATGACACCCTAAAGAACAAACACTGGTATTTGTCTACCACTGCCTAGCCTGAAAAGGAGGAAGGAGGAACCCTTCAGCCAGATAGTATTTGAACAGGCTCCATGTCAAGGATCCCAGGCTGGGAAAAATCCTGAACAGGCTTTTACAGCCACTATGCAGCACTGCTCCCATCAGGGAAATCACAATCAATACTAGCAGGGCTGGACTCTGCACCTTTTTCCCTTTGATCTTTCCCCAACAAGGCATGAGCAGCTGGGCAGTTGGCCCCAAAACACCTTGAGTCCTGACCCAGAAACAGGAAGTGTGGTAGGAGCACAGGGTAGGATGACAAGTCACCAAATGTCACACAGACTTTCACTGCTTGTTTTGTTTCTGCTTTTAATTAAAGCCAGACTCACTGGGATAAATCAGCTATTGTGTTGGGTTCCCTCATTTTGTCTGCTTGCCAGTGAATGGCTTGAGGTTTTCAGAAGCAGCTCCTGAATTGAGGAATCTCTTTCATTGATCCATTGATTATCATTTCACAACTGTCCTCAAAACACATCTATCCCCTTTCCTAAAATACTCCAATATCCACTGGACATGAAAGTGCACCAGGCACTGAGTTTTGGATGAGATGAACCATGTCCTAGAGAAACCATTTCTCCACAGAATATAAAGACAACCCAGGATGGAAGTGTTCATGTCTGGTCAGATGCTTGCACTTTTTTGGTAAGTGCCCAACACCATGGGGCTGTGAACTTGATGGAGCTCTGAAACTACTGTAAGAAAGGTGGTTTGTTGAGTGGAGTAATTGCTGACATGTCTCCTAAATCTTATTCTGTGTGGCTATTTTGTGTCTATTTTGGACAGAAACACCCTAAGACTGCTTTGGGGCGGGAAGAAGAGAGAGCAGCATAAGTTGGACCCTTGAGCTAAGCAACTGTTAATAGATGAAAACAAACCCATGAGAATTATAGGAATTGCTCATGAGGTAATGCTTTAGGAGAAGTTATGGGATTAGTGAAGTGTTGAGATTTTATTCTTGCTCTTCTTTAAGTTTTGCTGCCTCCTGTTTGTTATTCTGATTCGCATTCCTCTCCAGGTTCAGTGTTTAAAGGCCCCCTCAACTCACTCTCATTCAGAAGTGTGTGTAAATATTTACAAACCTTTGAAAGCCTCTACCGAAGCCAAAGCGTGCAGCCACACTGAATGTGTTTGCATAATGCTGAACCAAAGGCCTTGTTAGTGCTGCTGTGAGCTGGGGCCCCTCCTTGAGAAACCTCCAAATGACTCCTCATAAATGTATTAATAAATGCATTAAGTATTCAGAACAAAGGTTCAAATATAGGTGAGTTGACATTAGAAGAGGGGAGGGTATTTGTCAACCTTACTCAGCTTTGCTAGTGGATGGAAAAGTTGTTTCCTGGAGGTTCACCTAGAGAGGATGGGGAATCTGCAGAAGCGTGGTGAGGGATGTGCAGTGCATCCATGTCACTTCATGCTATGAGCTCACTAAAATGGCCAAGAAAAGGAATACGGGTCCACTCTGACTCCAGGTCACCACTGAGGACATTGACTCCCCAAACATTCAAAGCACACAACAGTGATATTTACCCCATTCAAATAAAAAGCAAAACTCTTCTACCTGCTGTATTGGGACCTGGGATTCTCTCTTTCCCTCCATCCACTCCTGGGATTTGCCAAAAAAAAAAAAAAANAAAAAAAAAAACAAAACAAAAAAGTGGATCTAGTAGGAGACATGCCTTCCCATATACCTTCCCCATTGCCCACAGCCTGAAACAAAGAAAGGAAAAAAGAAAAATCTTATTAAATAAGTCCTCAAGTTTTTCTCAGTTTGGTATCAGGAAATGGGGACATACAGAATGGGTGGGTTGAATAGCTAAAATAAAGTTTTGACCCCATCATAAACATATATGAGCCTCTAGGAAACTTTCCTGACAATGCCACTAAGCAGAGATATTTTTTTATGTTTTAAAGCATACGCTTGGATATGAATTAGATTCATTTTACATTAAACAAGATGAAGCAGGTAGTTTCTCAGCCAGTGGGGGAAGACAAAGAACTCCAAAGACCAGTTTACTCACAGAAGCTGCCCTGAACATCAGCTTTCAGAGCCTACGGCTGTGATCTCACGGGGCTCCCCACTGATGGGTTAAGTTCAATCTCATTTGTTTTGGGCCTGGTCCAGCACAATTCCAGAAACTCAGAGAAATGCCCTTCTCCTGAGCCTTGGAGAGAAAACATGAAGGCAGGCGATTGCATCGTAACACAACACTGTAACCTCTAGAAGCACTTGGAAGACTGTTGAGAAATTATGCTTCAGCCGTAATCCTAGCCAGAGTTCTGGCTCAATAACAGGCTTTCACATTGTCACAGTGCTTTTTTCTTCTTTAAGAAGGGAGGAGGTCAGCAGTGTTGGCTGGACAAATCCCACTCAATATGCTTGTCCAAAATCTCCCCTTTCCAGCCCTCATTTGCAGAGCACTGCAATACACCATACAGCTTCATCATGGGGGTGGCTCCTCAGCACAGGTTGTGAAGGAACACCCCAGAACTTCTTAGAGTCTTCCCCCAGATGGAGAGTAGGGTTTTTAATTTTAAAAGCTAGAGGGAGATCATGGAATTATTTTGGTAGGAAAAGACCTCTAGGATTGATGAAGTCCAACTTAGCAATGTCACACAACTTCATTGTGAATCCCTATTTATTCTGTCCAATCAACAGATAGAAGTATACATACTTTTTCGTTGTACAGCTGGCACCTGGGATCCAAACTGAGGCCAACTGTGTACTGTCACCCATGCTATAGGGACAAGATACCCACTGGAACCTCACTCCATCAGTCCTATTGATAAGAACTTTTTTTATGAGGACATAAAAAATCATTCTGGGGCACAAACAACTGCCTTCCTGTCCCAGTGCATCTCCCAGTGGATGAGGGAGATGCTGTTACAGGAGTAAAACATAAATCTAAGCGGTTTCTGTAGTCCTTGTTCTTATACACCACCAGCACCTGGGCTATTGCTTTAGGGATAATAGAAGGGATGTTCCTTCCTTGACATCTCATCCCCTTGGCTGTGTGATTCCCTCAGCATTTTCTGACCACAGGGAAACCATCTGCCTTCATGAACTCCAGCAGTCCCAAATCCCAGAACACAGAACTGCTGTGTAATGTTTTTTCTCTTTTAAATCAAATTCCTTTTTTTCATTGGTGCCCCTTGCTCTAGTAATGTCAAGTAATGCAGCAGTATATAAAAGAAAGAAAGAGAAAAATAATTCAAATCCCTCAGGATATATATAACACAATGGACATTCCTAAAAATACATCAAGGTCATAACTTTGTATAAGATTTTGAGGGCAGAATCTTATGTACTTTAAAATTGCATTCTCATCCACAAAGAATGACTAGAGACTGACAATAAAACCTGTACGAGAAAGAGTTATGAATAGCATATGTCAGTGAGGAGATGTCAAAAGAGTTATCAATAGCATATGTCAGTGAGGAGATGTCAAGAGAGATCCTGGAACTAGCCTGTGATTTTATTAATGAGGAGTTGAGAGTAAGCTTAAAAATTTGGGGATAATGCTAGGGAAGAAGGAGTTGAGGACATTTTGTGACAGTGGATTAAGTTGCAAAGTAAGCAACACACTTTGAGAAGGATCCAGCTAAATGTGGGGATGTTCCCAGGGAAGCCAGAGGTGCAGTTCAGAAAGTAGAAAACAGTGAAAGAACTGATTTAGAGAAGTATGTTAAAAGAGGTGTCTTTCAACCTCTATAAAAGATTATTGCAACAAGGAGAGAGAGAAAAAATGTTTTTTATATGCCAAGGAAAGAGGACAATAAATTATTAGTTTTATTTTAGACTATGTTTACTTTAAATTTCAATTAAGAAAAGCCTAACACTGAGGATAGTAAAACCCTGGAACAAGTTGTTTAGGGAAACTGCTTTTCAGAGCAGAGTAGAGAAATGTCTTCAGTAACAGCCTAGGTGGTGTCAGTTCAGTCTTGCTCCTGAAAATATCAAAGTCCATGGAAAATGATTCCCAGACCAAATTTTCTCTAACTCAAATGCCATTTGGTTGAACAGAGAGTAGATATGTTTAAGAGAGCTAGATTCATTATCCATTGCAATTTTAATGTGTGAAAATTTTCTTTTCACAAATAAATTTATTATTCACAAATCTGTTCAGGAAACTTTATGATCAAATTCAGGTCTCTCAAAGTAGAAGGAATTCAATCTTTCCCACACATTAATTAAGATAACAAAAAAAAGCACAGCTGGCCTAATTACTGAAATGGGCACCAGATGCAAGCATGTTGCCCTGGGAAAAAGGAATAACACCTAAATAAGGTGTGAGGAACAGAAAGCTAATGTTTTTCTGACTTTCGTAAAATCATAGAATGGGTTGGAAGGAATGTTTAAAAGCCATCTAGTCCGCCTGCCCTCCTGCTCTGTACAAGGACATCTTTAGTTAGAGAAGATTTCCTCCAGTTCTTCTGGGACACTCACAAAAGCATTATTTGCTATTTCTTATTCAGAATTTTTCAGATCTCATAAAATAAAGGGTATCACATCTGATAACTGTTCCAAAAATGACTATCATTGAACACACTATAACTTACTCAAAGCTGATCTTGTCCTGTCCCTTCACTAACAGAAACTAAAAGAAGCTGTAACAAAAAACAAACATCAAATGCTGTTGTCTACCCATAACTACTACTCTTCCCCAGCTACATATGAGTTCTTCTGCTAAAAAAATTCCCTGCCTACATAAACAAAGAATCACAGAGTGCTTTGGGTTGGAAGGGAACCTTGGAGATTATAGCATCATAGAATAGAATCATTAAGGTCAGGAATAATCTCCAAAATCATGAAGTCCAACCCTAGACTCAATATCACCAAGTCGACTAAACCATATTACAAAGTGCCATGTTCACTCATTTTTTAAACACTTCCAGGGGTGGTGACTTCCTTGGGCATCCTGTTTCAATGCTTAACTAATCTATCACTGAAGAAAATCTTTTTAATCTCGAACCTGGACCTCCCTCAGCACAACTTGAAGCCATTTCCTTTTGCGCTATTGCTGGTTTCCTGGGAGAAGAGACCAACCATGGCCTGATTACGATCTCCTTTCAGGGAGTTGTAGAGCATGGTAAGGTCTCCCCTGAGCCTCCTCTTCTCCAGACTCAACAATGCCAGTACTCTCAGTCACTCTTCACAGGATTTATATTCCAGACCCCTCAAAAAGCCGTTCTCTGGAGACACTCCAGCACTTCAATGTCTGCCTTGGAGTAAGGGCAACAACACTAACACAGTACTCAGGATGCAGCCTCACCAGTACTTGGTACAGGGGGACAGCGTGGTCCAAGATCAGCCTGTTCCAACCCCCATGCCATGAGTAGGGATACTTTCCACTGGTTGTCCCAAGCCCCATCCAGCACCGCCTGGAACACTTCCAGGGGTGGGGGAGCCACAACTTCTTTAAACAACCTATTCCAGTGAACACCCTCACAGGGAAGAATTTCTGCCCAATATCCCATCTAAACATGTTCTGTAGCAGTGGGAAACCATTCCCCCTTGTCCTGTCACTCCAGGCACTTGTTCAAAGTCCTGCTCCAGCTCTCTTGGAGCCTCTTTAGGCACTGGAAGGAGCTTTAAGGTCTCCAGAGCCTTCTCTTCCACAGGCTGAACAATCTCCATGCTATTACACAATACAAAGCATATTCTTGGGATAGCAGGAAAGAAGTGGCATCAAGAGCTGCCACTGAATACTGAAAACTGAGCAGCAGATGCATGCTCCGCCAACTTCATGTATGTTCATAGCCAATATAGGATACAGCCTAAGACTTGTGACTAATATTTTATATTGCAGTAAAGAAAGGATCTGTGAGCAAGAAACAGCCACCAGAGAGTGGCCACGTTCCTTGCCACAATGAGTCAACTGAGGAGTGGTGACTGATCAACCCAGCTAAGCTGCAGTACATTGCTTGTTGCAGCCTGATTTCTGCAGCCTAAGAGAGCTCCTTACCACATTCGGCTTGATTCCAAGACTGCTCTGGGAAAGATCAGTAATAAACAGCTCTGTTATCTCTGCAAGACTTCATGCATGGCAGAATTTCCCTTTCAATGGATGCATTAAGGTGTCTTAAACAGCCTTTGAAACATGATACATTGTGCCCCACTTATAAGAAAGATTCATATTTTTGCTTGTTTTCTCACAAAAGAGATCTCAATTTTATAATCTGCCATTATTTTTCATTTACTCAGAAGTGGTAGGGATTTTTTCGGGCAGGAGCAACTGAACTACTTAGTTAAAAATGACAAAGTGCTTTTGTCTAAGAAATCTCTGAGAAGGCGAGTAGTTACATTTTTTCTCAGTGGTTGATTTGTTGTATTGAAGGTTTTATTTGCAGCTTCACAGATCGCTTTTTTACTTTTCTCCAGACCATTTTTAGTTGGTTATGAAAGTGTGATGGTGGATATAAGCACACAGAGTTTAGCTGGAGTCAGTGTGGCAGTTAGTCTTGTTTGCAGGAGACTTGGGTACCAGTTGCAAAAATCAGCTCCTTAATCAGCTTTTCAGCACTTCAAAGAGGCCTCAAACCTCAGATTTGAGTTTAGTTCCCTGACTTTGAAATCTGGATATACCCTGAGCACTTGGAGGCATGCAGATTTCCAAACCATTTCTAAATTTCAACAAGCTAAGTCCAAAGTGTCAGAAAATTTTTCAGGCTTGTTCTGAAGAAGGCTTTGAAATCCTTTGAGGAAAGACTCTAAAAGGCTTTTGAGTAAGTGGGGGCTCATTTTTTGAGTGGATTTTCATATGGTTCATCTACAAAGTAATTCCCTTTCCCGCCTGAAAAGCGCACATTTAGTCTACGTAATATGATCCCTCACATTAGAAGGATCGCCAATTAGATTATCCCTTCCATCCACCTGGCAGTGTGGGATTGTTTCCTGCAGCATGCAGCAAAATCCAACACATCCAAGGTGCTGCAACTTTGCCATCAACCTCTGTCCTGTTTCCAGTGTGCTATGAGCAAGAGCCAGACCTTAGGGGGAGGGAGGAGGAAAAGGACTTTCCCTGGATATGCTGCAAAATTTTTTGTCACAAAAAATGCATCAATATGAATATTTTAATCAAGGAATAGGAAAAGAGTGTGTTAATGGCATATTCTCCCCTCTGAATCCCTTTGGAGGCAGAAACTAGGGCTGGAAAATACTGAAGATGCCCAGATCAAAGTCTCCTGGGCTGGGGACACAGGAGACTGCACTGTAACAGCCCAGGCATGAACTGATCTCTGCACCCAGAAAAAGGCCGGAAAGGAGATGGGAAGGTGGCTGAAGAGAGGGTAGACCAAGTGCGAGACCACAACAAAAAAAAAACAAACCAGCCCTTGTTGGGAAACAATCCCTGCCATGACTGGCCTTAAAAACTAGACTACTTGGAAACAGCGGGAGCTACCTCCAGAAAATTTTGAGGTGCATAAAGATAAAATATTCAAATGCCTCCAGGACATGACTCATTAAATAAAAACACATCTGAGCTATTACCATGTGAGCATTTTTACATATTTCTGGAGTAAGCATGAACTACATTTTGCCATGCCCTCTCTCTAAAAGCATTCCTTTTGTAATCCTTCTACAGTACCCCTGTCACTAGGCATTATCTCTGCAGCCCTGCAGCAAGCTAAAACAGACTCACCACATTTAAAATGCATTTAGGCACCCTCTTCATGAGAGAAAAATTGCAAAGAGAAAAAGGCATCCATGGGAGGACGAGGCTAAGGAGGATCCTCTCCCTTTCCCTGTTCCCCCCAGGATGCATGGACCAATCTTCACCCACACTGTGTGTATTTTACACTTATTTCCTCTAGTAATTTAGTTCAGGAAAGGAGTTGCTATGGCTTGTATTATACACGCCAATTTTGAGACACCAGGCATCTTCTCAAGAGCCTGCAGATGGACTGTAATGAAAACAAGCCCAGCTACACATGACCTTAAAACTTGGCCTGAGTGATGCCTGAAGCTCAGCACAGGACTATCTCCCCCTCCTCCCCTCCCATGGCCAGCACCATCTTCCATATCTAGAATGACAAGTATTTTTTGACGAGTTCCTTTTGAAAGTCATCCCCTTCTGCCTTAATATCTTGGTCTTCTAAATCCTCACTCAGTCCGACTTCCTGTGGACCCTTGGCTGGCAGGTTCATAGTCATGGCTGTCATCCAACTCAGGATAAATGAACGCCTGCAATACACATTTTCCTTTCCTCAGAAGGGGAAAAAAAAATCATTCAGGACTTTGACATATTTTTCATCCCTAGATGGGATAAAAAGTTGAAATCTGCTGTAAAATAAGATTAGATGAAGAAGTCACACCTCCCTGTCCCTAGAAAGGATTTCAGCTCTTGGAAAATGTTTTACTTAGCAAATCTGTATTGAATTCAACTTTGTTTTGACACAACCTGTTCATTTAATGCAATTCCTATAGAACTAATTTCCAAATAATCTTCACCAATCTTTTTCCTTGCAAAACAGAAAGGCACAACAAAGAGGTCTTTTTCAAGGTACAAATAAGTCAAAATCCATACAAATCCACAAAAACTTCACTTCCACTCAGGTGACATTTTCCTTCAGAAACCAGTTTCAGTACATGCTTTTCCCATGCTATTCTCAGTGACTCATAAACATCTTCACTTGATAATTAATGCTCCACTGCTGAACTGGCGATAAAGGTCAGCCTGGTGTTCCCACCATAGAGCTGTCAGGTAAGTGCTGTTGTAGAGCAGTCCAGCCATTGATGTCAGAGGATACAGGACATTAACTGTCATAAAACATCAGGGGACAAAAAAGACAGGCTTGTCTCACTCAGCTGTCTTATCTACTGATCAGCTCCACCAGTTAAATGCTGATACAGAATCACAGAATCATTTAAGCTGTAAAAACCCTCTAACACCATTAAGTCCACAGCACTCCCATGCCCACCACTAACCCACGTCTCCAGCTGCCACATCCCCACATGCATATATTGCTTATTTTGTCTGCATTTGGGTCATTTCATTTCAGCAAGATCTTCTCCCCATTGAACCATAATGGTCCAAATACCACTACATCCACTACATTAAAAGGAACGCATCCCAAAAAAGGCAAGGCACATACTCCTTGCCACTTGCCTAAGCCTCCACCATGAAATAACAGAAAGAGCAAAGAAGAAATATGAGAATTATCTAAGGAAAGCCAGCAAGATAGCAACTAACTAGAGAGGTTGAAATCCAGCCATTGCAGCCACCTAACAAAAATTAGGAAAATACTGGAAACACACACTTTTTTGGCTGTTGATGGGTCAGCTCTAGAGAGATCAGATGGGTCTGCCCACCTAGAGATGCTCAGATTGTTGAAATTTTGAATTAGTTTGTCTTGGAGGAAATTAAACAGATGGTGGGAAGAGAAAGACATGTCTATTGCCTGTGAAAGGGGACAGTATGCTGCCTAGTGGGGGCTGGGCTTGACCATAATGACCTTAAATCCCTAATGTTAATGCAATAAAGAAATTCCTCTGTGGAGTCATAAGCAATACAAACACACCTGGACCTTTAATATGCAGTAGAAGAAAAAAATATAATCTTTGTAGTTTGGGGGTTTTTTTAAAGCAATCTAGGAATGCTGGTTCTAACTGTGTTCACATTTGCCTGCTTAGGGGAGCCTTAGAGTAACAACTCTTCTAATCAGCAGTGACTGCAAGAAATGACGGAGATTCAACACAGAATAAAGCAGCTGCTTGATCCTTACAAGTTCCTGTGGAGGTGAGCTGCCCGGGGAATTTTGAAATGTATCTTATGCCTGACCATGTAATGGAAAATGTGTCAGCAAGCCCTGTCTTGGCTACAGCCATCATTAACAGGGTTAGGCATTGGTAAACCATATTGTATGTTGGAGATGTGCTTTACCTGCATGTATATGTCACCTTCTCAATTGCCCCTTATTCATACATGTTCCCCTCTTGCCCTTTCCTCTTTGGGATCAGAGTACAGTGAGCACCCACTGCAGAAGTCCTCACCTGTCCTGGGTCCCATGTGACCCCACTTTTTCATTCTTCATGCAGAAATCGGGCGAGCTCTGCAGGTAAATCAGCTCTGTCTCTTTAACTGGCCTGATATCAATATCCTTTGGCACAAGATATTTGCGTGTGCCCATGGGCCGGTGGACAACCTTGGTGGCAGATAAATATTTGGTTTTGAGGTCCAATGCAATGTCTCTCAGTTCTTGAAGGCCTTTCCAACAGGTTTTGATAGAGCATGACCCAGAAACTCCATGGCACTTACATTTCATTTCAAGAGAGGCTTTCAAGACCTGCAAAAAGGAATGCAGGAATTAGGAAATGCCCTTGTCTTATAGCCAAACATCCCACAAGTTTGCTAATTAAGGTACTTCCTTAGCATGAACTGCTATAGAAAAGTACTGCTGTTCTCATTTCTGCCCAGGCAGTCTAGAGTAGCTACTTTGCAAAGCGAATGAGATCCTACAGCTCTTTGATGATTGCTATCAGCCCAGGACTACTTTTATTATAGTTCCTTTGCAGCCAGAAGACAGAAGAGTATTTTGAATTTTGATCAGATATCTATATTGGGCTGCATTTCCACCCTCTAAATTCCTAAGGAGATGAATATCAAAGCATTCCATAAATAGATAATTAACATCAATTTCAACATCCAGCAGCTTTGGTAAGAGAGATCTCATGGCTTTTGTTGAATTCAGTGCACTCTCACCCTCCCTTTCTGCTGGTCATAGGGTGAAAATAGCCTTTTTACTTTCATTCTGCACTATTCTCATTTCAGTGGGAAAAGGCAGGATGCTGCCAGGAAGGGCTGAATGCACCAGTCATGGCAACGCAGTGTTCCAAACAAAAATTTGCTCTTTGCAACAGAAACGAAATCTCAAGAAATTAAAAAAAAAAAAAATCCCCCCAAAAAACACCACCAAACCCCAAGCAAACAAACTGAATAGTGTGGGAATAGTAGAAAAATTAAAAGAGCCAGGGACAGAAACCTCAGCATGGCTGTGCTCTGCAAAGGTGGACTCAGCCTGTAGCTACACAGCAAGCTCCCAATGAGTTCAGCATGCTCCAAGTTTGTCTGCACAGGCATCCCTGGAAGGATTAAGCTGTGAAGTAGGAGCTGCCTATGGAATCACTGGAGCTCCAGAGATGGGTGCAGGGGTCAGTTTTATATGCCCCACCCCCTCCCCCCCTTTCCAAATCCATTTCTTCAGCTGCATGGAGGGCTGCTATAGGGATTTGCACATCAGTGCACACCAGGCACTGCACATGGTAAATATTATCCCTCCACTCGATTCAAGATGTTAAAAGCAGCTTGTGCCAGATATGAGAATAATCACTAGCATAGCAGTTTAAAAGAAAAAAATTATCCTCCCTCCTGGCTGCAGGATGGCTGGAGGCAACTTCTGCTGGATGCATCTGGCAGATGATAATTCTCCACATTTACACAGCACTTCACCCATGAAATGCCCTTGGCAGAGCACAATGGGACCCATCCCCACCATGCCTCCTGGGGTAGGCAAGCCAGAGCCAACCTTGGCTGTGCAACAGGTGGCAATAAGGCATCCCACTCATAGTTCAACAGGGCTGATAATAGCATTTGGGACTTCCTGAGTCACAGGGTGAGTGACTCAGCCACCATTTTCAGCAGGCCAAAGGAGTTCAGAACAATCCGGGAGAAATGTGCTCCTTTTGCTAGCTGATAGAGACCCTCACCAAGTGATCAACACTACAGATGATTGTACAAGTACAATAACTCTTGTGGATTTGTTACCTGTCTCCCTACTTCACTGTTGTGCAGATGCATCAGTTTATTGGCTTGTGATCCTGATTTTTTCATCTTCATGGGAGCATCTGAAAATTTGGACCCCATGATAAGACCATAGTTGAGGTTGTCTGCACATCCTCCCCATCGATACCCAGGTCCAGGTGTCTCACCTGGGATGGGACCACAGGAACAGCCAGGGAGGTCCCCGGTGGTGCAGGCTCTGGCAATGGTGTGGCTGATGGCAGCAGCAGAGAGGGCATACACAAATGCTGACTCCCTTGTGCCTGAAAGAGACAAGAACTCCAGCTCAGCCTCCTGGGCCAGATAAATGTTCTGCAAAAAGAGGCTCACACAGTCTGTGTCCCACAGAGCAGCCAACGCACTAACTCACTGCAGCTGAGATGTCCCATGGCACCACTAGTTTGGAGCACATCTCCTAAGCGAACTCTTCAACATAAGACAACATCCCAGCAGGGCAAGGAATCACATGGATTTAGGCATCTTGTTCATTGTGGTGTGATTTGCTCTTGGAGCACATGGATAAGCCCTTCAATGGACTCCTGCTTCCTTTTGTCCTGTGCTTTCCCATGACTCCCAGTGGGATGAGCAGACCAGAATGGCGGTCTGCCTTGTAAGAGTTGTGGTAGACCAGGTCTTGGACCCAAGAGCCTCTGGGCATGACTGGCACTGTAATGATGAATATGGTCTCAGACAACAGGACAAGTAGGCTTTGTACACCCTCCATGGCCTCCCAGGAGCGAGACCCTTCCTATCTCCAGCATACACACACACACACACAAAGGCTCAGTTGGGACTGGAGTCCCAACTGAACCAGCAGTGCTGTTTACCTCTCTCCAAGTCCAGCAAGTAGTTAGGAGCCAGCTCTATTGAAGAGCAGTTCCACCGCATGTCTGAAAAAGTTTTACGGCAGGTCTTTATCACTTCCTGTGCTGCCTGAATAATGGTCTGCATTAGCTCCAGGTTGCTGCGGCACAGCTGCACCTGAGAAACCACCAAGCCTTCAAGCTGCTTGCAATGCTGGGTTTGATTCAGAGGCAAAGCCAAAGGAGTCTTGGACAGAGCTCTGAGGAGACAAGCACATGCAAAAAAGCATTAAAACACATTCTAGTTGCCTATGCTTACCTGACTTAGTTAAAGCTTTCTGTAAATAGGTGCCTAGAAGAAGCTGGTGAGAAAAATGAGCAACTATGAAGAGTGATTTAGCTCATATAAAGTAGACATTTAAGGACGGTGGAAAGAAAGCAGTGTGCAATTCTCTCTGTTATTGAGGGGAGTCTGCACAAAGCTCCAGGGGTGTATGTCAAGTCAACTGGATGTGTAAATCCTATGGGGAAGGTTGTCTGCTGAAGAATGAAGAGCACAGACCTCCCAACAGAGTGAAAAATGACCCATCAGTTCCATGATAAAAGAAATTGGATCCTCCAAGACTGTGGCATTTGGGAAAAAAAAGCAATGTTGGTGTTATCAGTATTTTGCATTCAGCATCTATCTCACACACTCTCAAAGGATTATGCTAAATGTCATGTAATTAATTATGGAGAAAATCCCCTGCAAGGCCTAGGGAAAAATCATCAAATTTGCAAAACATATGCTTTCACTTAGAGTTAATGCCAAGGGCCTCCACTGATTCAATCACTGTTGCACATAGATAAGTCTGTTTCTCTAGTCTCCAAAAACCATAGTGTAAAAACTCAGTGGGAATATGTGCAGAGAGAGTACCACAGTCAAATCTGAGAAGGGATCCATGAATACCAGCACATATGTTATCACAGAGAAAAAGAACAACATCCCACAGTGATGGTTTTTCCACTGTCCAATTGCCAACTTTTCCAGTTTAAAAAAAGAACAAATGCTGACATGCATCTTACAGGTCTGTACTCTTCTTCCCTGAGCACCCACCATGATCAGTAAAAGCCTGGTGTGTAACTCTCTTTGTACATTTATGGCTTTATTAATGTAGTCATAAAAGTTATTCATTCTCATAAAACAACTTTTCTAGCTGGCTGCATCAATAATCTGATGGCATCTGATCCTGGCAACACAATTTTAACATGTATTTCCTTCTCTCTTTGTTTTATGTGTTGGCTTTCAGATTCATCCAAAGACATCTTGGTTAGTTTGGCTTATTAGGCAAAGACATTTTGGAGTGCATTTCACTTTATGACTGTAACGTCCATATCCTTCAGAAATTAAGAGAGATAGAAACAGAGCTAAAATTGAGCCCGAACCAAAACTGGAGGTATTAAATCCTTACTGGGGATGAATAGGCCTGCACAGACAAATTCCCATGTGACTGGAATTTGGCATTTCTGGCACTAGATAATAAGTGGCAAACTTGGAAGGGAAATCACCACTCTGCTAGCTATATAAATATATACTTCATACATGTATTTAAGAGGTCCGTTAAACATACTACAAGCAGAAGTCATCGCCAGTGAATTTCAAGGGAAAGGAAAAGGCTTGGCAGTGTTAAGTTATTGATTGGACTCAATGATCAGGAGCATTTTCTAACCTAAATAATTCTATGAGTTAATCACCAGAAATTCCAGCCTGCAGTCCATCTTGGTCGCATACACACTGTTGTTCATGAAATGTTCCCTGTTTGGAGAGGGGCCTCTCCAGAAGGCAACTCATTCTACCTTAGATGTGAACCTGAGCTGGTGGAGAAAAGCCTTGTTGGTGATATACTGGGTGTTATCTCAGAGAGATCATGTCCTTGAAGGTAGAGACATGAGTATCTGAATAGTATGACTGTCACCTGACTGCAAATCTTTACAGTGTGGACTCAGGATCCTTCAGGATCCTTCTTTAGCTCATGGAAAGCAAAAAGCCACATCTAGGAAGTAGTTGGCCTTTTGTGCTCTTGAGACCTATGGTAAGATACCATCATGACTTGGAAGTGCTCATTTTCTGTTCTGTATAGGAAACCCAGACACCAAACAGGGACACAGACATCTGAACGGTATAAGCACAGAGCTGAATGAGGTATGTCCAACCCCTAGCACTTGACACCAGGAATCTGTAAAAACTTATCCCAGAAAGCCTATCAGCAACTCCCAGGAATGAGCTGAAACATAAATCAGGGAAGAGGCCAAAGCAGCTCATCAGTAATAGAGTATAAATGATAAATATTCCAGCACAGCATGTCCCAGCAACAAGGGAAGCAGGCAGGGTGTGGCAGGAACACTGAGAGAACTTTACAGCCTGAGCTTCAGGCAAACGAGGAACATTCCAAGTCTCTAAGCGAGGCTGTACTATGAGGCAGCAGCTCAGTTTTCTAATCAAACGTGGCACTTGAGAGGCTTTGGAATGTTTTAGCTGGCCCTCCAGAAGGATGAATATATCTCCTAGGTCCTACACCACATTTTCTGATTCTTTATACAGGTCTCCTCTTTAAAGGACCTGGAAGGCTACATAGAGGTACCTCTATCTCACTGTTACAGCCAAGTCACAAATAAGCACCTACAGGTAGGAATGAAAGCAGAATTCAGACCAAAACTCATCCTCAATGTGAAAAAATAGAATGTGATGCAATGAGACTATCATTATAGATGGCTTGAAGTGATCACCATTAGAGAAGCAGTTTTAAGATGCAGCAAGAAAACCATTCACTTCATGCAAGAGAGAAAATATCTTCCGATTGGTGAGAAGTAAGTAAATGACAGCAATGGCTGTTTCTCATAGAATGAGCTGAGCTCCAGGAAGTCTACCAAGAATAAAACTGCAGGATGCAGGAAGGTGTTGTCTGAGCATCTCCCAGGCCTGAGCTTCATTTCTTTGCTTACAAGAACCTATAATTGAAAACATCTCCAAGTGTCAGGAGGAAAAATTAAAAGGTAATGGAAATGGAAAAGAAAACTCAGTTACTGTAGTCACTCACTGAGACTGAAAAGTTCATTTATAAATCACAGATCAGGAATGTGAGAGGCCTATTAGGTCACCTAGTCCATGTCCTGACAACCTAAGTTTGCCCAGTCTCTGTCCTACGTTTAGGAATATCTTCTTCACTCTGTGTCACTCTAAACCCTCCCTGTGGAAATGCACCACCTCTCCCTGCTTCCTAAATGCCGGCAGCATCAGGGAACAGATACCCACTGCCTGTGATAGCATTATTGGGAAACTATATCCATTTGTGGAAAGAAAAGCTCTCCCCAGGAGAGACTGGTCCATGGTAGGATTTGGTGGTGGGTCTCTGGCCTATCTTCATCCAGTCGCCACTGATCACCAGCACTGGGGGGGAAACTGGAGCCAATGGGGCATAGCCAGCCTGAAAATCCAGCCCTCAAAGACATGATTAGAAGAACATCCTTCATTCCCCAACTTGGAAAAAAGAAACTCTGACAAACATCTTGCTGTGGACTCGCACCCTTCATCTGAAAAGGGGATTTTACCTGCTTTCACCCTGGAAAGGCTATTTTTCACTCTTTCCTCCTGATAACATAGTGGTCTTCTCACTTAATTCTCCTGCCCCATCCTTCATTCTCCAGACAACCAAGGGGTGGTTGTTTCAGGGTTTTTTCAAATATTCATATTTGATCCATTCCTTTAAATAAACAAGGCCTAAACCAAATATCTCCTGATCTAAATATAACACAGCAGGTCTTTCAACTGAAGTTCTGAATGCTGACAGAAAACTATTAACATAATTACAGAGAAAATATGCATAGATGGAACATGACATTCGTTTATTTTACTCTTTTAATTATCTCAGGCAGATATTAAATTCATTTGAAAACATTAATGCTCTGCAATGTCAGGTTCTTTGAGAGGTATGGGTCCATTCCTACATGTCTGAGCCCCATTCATAGGAACTGCAGGTTAGGAAGAAGCACCTTCAGATCTCAGCAGATATCAATGATAGTCATACAGTATTTGGTTTACAAGGTACCCTGTGAGTCGGACACTGCTCCTGGTCAAGTCAAAGGGAGAAAAACTTTAAATGAGCAGCAAAGCATTAGTGCCCTTTAAAACATCCTTGAAGGGTGGAAGAATCTTCTCTCTGGAGGCATCTCCCTACCCTCCCTTCTGTGACATGATCTGAGGTCTCACAAAGGGACTGCTGGTGAAACCATGAACTTCTACTCCAAATTACCAGCTCTGCTTTCTGAAAAGGCATTCTTTTTAATGAATTCCTAAACCCCTTAATCTTGCAGGGATGTGGGTGACACAAAAAGATTTAGACAAAATTACATAGCTGTAGAGAGTGAAGTGTGTGGTAAACATTAATAGAGGCAAAGATTGAGGGGTTTTTTTGTATTTGATCTCATTGAAGGTTTTTAATCTGTAGGAGCCTCATTTTCTCAGGTTTTAATCTGGAAAAGGCTTGCAGGGATGTTACAATAACATTGTCTAAGCTCCTGGTAGTCAGAGGCAGCCCATGCCCCTGCCAACCTGCCCTGCAAAAGTTCCAGTCTGGGGACCACAAGTCCTGGGAAAGACACCACATCCCCTGGTAAATGCTTCCCCTGGTTCTGCAAGGGCTTTTCAAATAGAGAAGTAGGATTTATGTGGTTTAAAAAAAAAAAAAAAAAGAAAGAAGAGGAAGAGAAGTGTGTGTGTGTGGGGAAACCAACCCTGAACAAAAAGCTTAAAATAAAGAGCTGTTTTCAGATATGCTGCCAAATTCAGTGCTGGCAGTAGTGGGCACAAGGCCGTTGACTTCAAGCCCAAGCTTGACTGAAGTCAATGCCAGCAGTGAGTTGGCTCACTGAGCGCTGAGGAAGGCCATGGAGCTTTGTCAACTTTTCCTGCGCTGCCTATGGAGCGAAGAGCAAACTTCAAAGACATGGTACCCCCCTTTCCTCACCCCCAGCCTACTCCCCTCCTGCCATCCCCATCCTGCAGTTCTTTCACAGCAGCTCATCTAGCAGTCCCTTGCCAGGCAGACAGTCTCCTCACAGGCGCCCGCGTCTCCAAGTTCTAGCTCCCTCCCACTACTGATTGAAGGAGAGAAGGGGGAGCTGCCAGGAAGCACAAAATCTTTCCATTTTCTCCCCTGCTTTCTGCTGGCTGCAGACAGGCTGCTCGAGGTTGGTGGGCTCAGGGACATCCTGTGTTCACCAAGAAGGGCGGTTAAGCTACCTTTTGCTTCTGAAGGCCTGCAATTTAACCATAGGAATTGTGCAGCAGTAGTTGGGAATGGGGCTCAGCTGGGGACTGCCCCAGAGCACGAAACATAGTTGGGTCACCACAGTAGAGACAGGCAGAGACTTCCCAAAGTGACCAAGCTCCACCTAAAAATGATGGTATTCCTAATACCAGCACTTGCTGTCTTGGGCATATTCTCCAAGCCATAAAAAAACCAAACCGACAAACAAAAAACACCCAAACAAACAAAAAAAACAAACAAAAGAAACCCCCACTAACCAAATCACTTGCTGTGTTTGGCTTATTTAGAATCACATGGAAGGGGACATTCCATACAGAGGGACAGAGGACATGCCAACCCCTGTGGAGGCAGAAGTGCCTCAGAAGCTACTCTGGGCCGGGATCTCCCAGCATCTGCAGACCTTTGGGGTATGCCCGTCTGGCTACAGCTCCCTCTAGTGCTCATCTGTTTTTCAGGTCTACCCAAATAAGTTGCTCCCGCACCTGCTTGGTCAAACCCAAACTCTCTTGGGAAAGCTAAATGGATTCCAAAATCAGATGGGGAAGGTGATGGAATTGCTAGATGCATTTCCATGACATATCTCATGGAAACCAATGGCTGCCTCACCTTCCCAGGCACTGTGACAAAACAACACTGAGCACCACAAAATTATGTAACCTCCCCACATACCTTCTTTGTTCTAAGGACAGGAAAACATTCGCAAAAATAAGATGCAGGGAATACATTGATGAGAAAGGCTGCATCTTCACAACAATCCTGAAACAGTGAAGATCTGGAACCATACTCTGGAGCCATACTCTGGAGCCATACTCTGGCTTTACACCTGAGTAGCTCCCTGGAGCTCAGATGAAAGACCACAAGATGTGAAATTTCTCCAGCAAGAGAAATATATACAAGATGCATGTATACAAGATGCTGACTGTCCGCACACCATGCTGGATGTTTGGTGCGGCTCAGCACCAACTTCCAACACCAGGGAATCTGGACCAGAGAAATCATAAAAAGAAGCCAAGTAAAATAAAATAAATAATTCCTTTTTTTACCTTCCCCCTGCTTCTACTAATTTTCAGGGCGTATCTGTGTTACTGAGAAGAATGGCTGAAAATTGTGTTTTTCTTCTTCCCCTCCCCCTGAAATTACGTCACGCACTGAATCAAAATTAAATTTCCTATCACCTTCCATATCAGTCACTCCCTCATCTCCAAGCTGGTGAAACCCGCCTCCTTATCTCTCCCTTCCACTCCCAAATCCCCTTTGAAGCTTGCCTCCGGCACCGTGCCTACAAAAAATGACACAGTGGGCAGACTGCTGAGAAAAGCCCACAGCTGAAAACATCACATAGCACTTCCCTCCTTCTTATCCCATCCTTTTTCCCCACCTCTCTGTTCATAAGCAAGTGAAGGAAGGAGCGGATTTCAATTGTACGGCACCCAGAATATAAGTCCAGGGCTGGGATAAGCAGGTCTGAGGTATTACTTAGTATTTGGTACTCTGTTTGCCAAGAACTTACCCATGCTATTTCTAATGGCAGTCCCTGAGGCCCAAGAAAAAAGAGTAATGGGGAACAGGGAAAATTAGCCTGTGTTTCCATAGGAAAAATAAGGATGAGGAAATGAGGAGAAACAGTAAATGAAGGAAAAACCAAACAGAATTTTGTGAAATCCCAGCTGCCAGCATCCCAGTTGCAAAGTGCTGTGGACAGGGAGTGCAGGTCTTTGCCAGGTTTTAAACAGGTGTGAGGGGAGCTCTGTGGTGCATCTGCATGCTGTTCATGCTTCAAATACCACTTTAATCCCAGCTTTCATCTTTCCCACTCACTTTTTGATAGGAGGGATATGTCTGCTGGGAAGGGGAGGAGCAGCAACTGTGGTGTCTTGCCTTCAACTGCTTCTCCCCCCACTCATCCCTGAAAGCAACACTTGCAGCTTAACCACTTAGCAGCTGAAAGGCTGCTTTTGACAGCAAAGCTTGCCCTGCCTCCCAGCATTTTTTCATGTCTATGGCTTGTGACCATACTGTTGGGTTCCCTCTGGAATCATCTCACCCCTCTCCTTCAGAGGAACCCAAGCCCTTCACTCATGATTAAGCACCTTACCTAAGTGTGACACCAATGCCAAGCATATGGGGCAAGTCCTTCCAGTCAGTCATGGTTCTACACCTAAAAGCCCTGCTGAATCAGGGTGCCACAAAACAGCTATATTTCTGTGCTGCATAGAAATAAATGCCAAGGAGTCTCATAGACATGCTGCTAAATGTCTTGTAGAAAGGAGATGCCTGCCTTTCCTGGTGCTGGATGTAGGCAGAGCTAAGAGCCTAAACACTGGAGGAAGTTGGTGGACAGAAATAGCTGGGTTATGTAATAAAGCTCTGCTGACTACTACAAGGTGTAAAGCCAAAGCCAACCAGATCCTTACTCTCCTCTACTTCCAAGATGGTCCTTAGAGCATGGAGACAGCAAATGAAAGATTATGGAATGGTTTGGGTTGGAAGGAACCCTAAAAATCACCTAGTTCCTATCTTCCTGCCATGGGCAAGCATGCAACCTTGAAAGATGCCCTAAAGTAGGTGTGACTATTCCTCCCACCTGACCATGTGCATTTAAACACCCTATGGAGAGATTCACTATGCTTCTCTTTATGGATATAAAAGGCAGATGTGTCATCTCTAGCAGCACCCTGCAGTACACAGCAGCACCCTGCAGTACACAGCAGCACCAGAGGTTATCACTTAACATTTCTGTAGGATGTTTCTGTTTGGAGAAGATGAATTGCCGTCTGGAAGATCCTCTCTTCCCTGACTGCATAATGGGTAGTAAAAACACTGGCTCCAATATGATACCCTAATTTGCAGATATCCAAATTTAAGCCCTTATAAAAGGTGGCATGAGTAGAGCTTCAAATGACAATGACTGGAACAGCAGAATAGGAATTAGACATAGCCTGAAATCTGTGGCAAAAGGACCAACAAAATAGGAACCTCCTGTCCAAGTTTCACCACGTAACCCAAAGATCCTTGCTTCAATGCACTACAGAGGCTTCCTGGCATTGTATATTACTGTGCCTTTTCTTCTACCAAAGATGTTCATTTGAGGCAAACCCATATTCTCTTATTTATTTTGTACCCAGCTCCAAACCCAAGTAGAAAGGAAAGATCACTTAGGAAGGGCATAAAACCAGATTGGTGTTGGAGTGTCCTGTTTGTTTATTTTGCAGCAAGCAACTAACTGATTGCTTGCTTAAACAAAGAAATGAGATAGTGATGTTTTCACTTTGCAGTGACATTACCTCCAAGGAAATTCAATCCTGACTTGACCGCAGTCGCTGGTATTTCTTCACCTTCCTCCCCCCTCCTCACCTCATTTTTAACACCCTTCACAAAATCCAAAGGTTGAAAGGTCCACAAAAAACCCCATGTTATCTGTCAAGCATCCCCTGTGGTTGGAGATGGGCAGCATTATCTCAGCTGCCATCCCTACTGCTCTCAATTCCTACTCAGTACAACCAGTGGTCCTAGTGGGAGAGTTTCCCAGCATAGCAGGAGCTAATGCTAGAAACTTCATTAAGTGGCTCATGTTAGCATTCAAGTGTGTGCCTTTCCCTTGGTATCAATGAGGATAAAAAAACCCCAATGAGCCTAAATCATGCATATTTTAAAAAGAAGATAGAGACATTTGTTAGCGTAAGCCCCTAGTACACACACTTGAAATCAATCAATGCCTGGAGAACTGCAGTGTTTGCTGCTCTTTAAACAGCTTTACAGCATGCCTCGAGAAGCAGTTGTACAAACAGGTAAGAGACAAGAAATTCCTACAAATACATTAAAAATGCAGAGATAGACTCAGTTACTTACATCCATTTTATCCCATAGCAAAGCACTGTCTGCAGAATCAACAACAGAAAACCAGCTAAGAAAAATCGCAGACTTGGCTTCATTTTCTCCACTTTCTCCTGCTAGCCAAAGGAAATCAGCTTGTCCAAAGAATATTTTTTTTAAAAAAGGAGTTTTCTTAATATTTTGTGCAATGTATTTTCCTTCCGTTTGGGTATTGCTCGTTCTTGGAGATGAACGACCTGAAAGAAGAGAGAGAAAGAGCCTGAGCTATGATTAACTCTGAAGTTTATTGAGTCACTGCAAGAGAGAAATCTATTATCCAAATTGCAAAGTAGGGGTTTATGAATCATGAAAAGGTTTGGATTATCCCTTCTCAGTCCCCTCCCTTGCCAAGCATTGATACAACCTTCCGAGTCAACAGGCAGACAAACCGTATGGGTTGAATTACACAGAGTTATGGTCTGATTGTGTGTTTCCATTTAACCCTGCACATGGCAAGACTTCATTCGCTGCTTCGCTTTAGTGGGGTTTTTTTTCTTCCCCTCTCCAAAAAGTTTGTGCAACTGCTCAGGAGGAAGAAGAAACAAAAAGATCTTCAGATTAGCCCAAATCTTCAGCTATTCATCTCTCCCCTTTCTCTAGATTTCTTTTTCCTCTCTTTTTCTGCAGAGAAGACAAATAATAAAAACTGCACTTCCCTACTTAATGGAGGTACCCTTGCCCTGCAGATGTTTCTCTCTGATCTGTTACAATAAATGTGCTTTACTCTTTACCTTTTGCTTTTCTTCTCACCTCATTAACTCTGCCTCTCACTTCTTCCATGTCCTTGGCACCTGGAGCTCAGGGAAAAGGCTGCAACTTTGTAAACATAAAATCCCATTTTTGTCTCCAGGGAGCAGCCTAGAGGAGACTAAAAAGCTCTCAAGAATACCCCCACACCCCTTTTCTTTTGGTTGCTTTTTTCCTTCTTCAAGCCAAACAGATAAACAAACCAAGTGCAGAACTTAAATCCTTGGAGAGGTGCTCTCTGTCTCCAGGGCATGGCTTGCTTATTTTAGCAGCAGTATTAATAGCAATAAATGGGTTCCCTTCAGCTATTCACTTCAGACACTGGTCTGGGCTGCTTTTTGTGGTCTTTGCAGTGGTTTCCCATCCCACAAGAAAGACAACAGTAAAATAAACAGAAAAACCTGTCCACCACATTGCATCTCTGGAGTCTCACAACACAGCACACTGGCATACCTAAACTGTAACTCTGCAATCCCCACATTACCCCCTCAAAGGGGTTTGGGAAGGGACTGGGAATGGCTAGAGCAGTCAGCTTCACTTTGGGAAACCTCTTACCCTGGAAAAAGGGTATCCTATCTGATCTCCAGCTCTGGATTTGCCCAGCTGCAGCTTTCTGCCTAAATATCCCCACTTGGGGAGCAATTGGGTTGGGGAGGATGAATATTTCTGAGTGTTTTCTCTGTGATCTGCAGCATATTTTTCTATTCAGGCTGGTTTTTGGCTATCCCAGCCCCAGTGCTTGATGTAAAGGGTTACTAGAGAAGTGCTGTTATTACAAAGGATTTTAATAACCTCTAGGGGCGAGTTGTGGTTCCCTTGAAGTCCGAGACAAAACTGACTGCCTACAAGGGAGGCAGGATTTCATTGCCATGGATTGTTTTTAATGCCCTCTTTGTTTTGGGTTTGATGCCTCCCTTGAAAGCAGTGCTCCCGTGAGCATCCAGGAATACAGGCTTCTTGTTTCAGAGTATTTCTGTATCTTTAAATCTTTGGGAGCCATTTTCTTCCCACCACTTTACAAGTATACTGGAAACCTTCAACCCTTAATCCTGTCCATGCCTTTCAGTGTCTGTTTAGATATTTCAGACCCCTTATCTCACTCCTGTGAACTGCTGGACAACACAAGAATCGGGTGTAAAATGTCTCAGATGGTCTAAAAAGCTCCCACTAAACCTGACCAGCCAACACCGTTTTCTACTGCCCCCTCGCTCCTGAAAAAGTCACAGATTGGGGGTTTTTCAACCCCTGGAGAGGAAGATAAATTATCTAATTCCCCCATACCTACCCAAAGAACTGCAAGCTTTGCATGCAACTGCACCCTTATTATTTGGAGAGGTAATAATGCCTTTTTCCACTCGGTCCAGCACAGATTACACTTGCAAGAGCAATTTGCAAGGGGATGGGAAGGACACACTTTGGGGCAGATGTGATGTTTACAGCTATAGTGAGCTCAGGGTCACTGAGCAAACCAATCAAAGCAAAGTGGCCTGTGGACTTTTAAAAACAGGAGCTGCTTTTAACTCAGAGCTCTCTTTGCTCTTTGCCTCAAGGCTGTTTGCAGTCAGCCCCACTCTGGCTCACAGAAAACACTCCCATCAGACACCTCACTCTGGACTCAGGGATGAGAACAGGCAATTTTAACTGTACATAAACCTGTGAGTATCCACCTCACATTTTTCCAGTTTTCCCATCCAGGAAACAAAGACATCCACCTGACTCTGCTGGCAGCCTGCAGCTCTCTCCAGGAGCACAGTAGCCTGGTTTAGGGGTAACACATCCCCAGATGACCTGCAGTGAGGAGTGGGAGCAGAGAAAAATAATAGAGGGTGGTGGAGCTTATTCCAGCTGCCGAGTCTCACCACTCCCTTGCTACCTTCTGGATCTTCATTCTCCCCTACAGCCCTTGGGTGTCCCCACCACCCTGGAGCCTCTCGGACTCCTTTCCAGCTCCTTGCATTGCCCTGCAAAATTGCAGCTTTGCCTTCAGCCCCTGGGTCTCCAGTTTCCCTTCCAACTCTTGGGTGTCTCCTCTCCCCTGCAGCTCATCGGGCACGGCTCTCTCCGCGCTCTGGGTCTCCTTCTCCCCTGGGTCCTCCCCTCTCTGCTGCACTCACACTTCCCCTCGCCGGGTCTCAGGTCTCTTAGTTCAGCCTCGAAGTCTCCTCCTTCCTTGCGTTCCCCCGGTATCCCCTCTCCCTTGCATTCCCTCCGTTCTCCCTGCTCCATGCATCCTCCTGGGTCTCCCTTTTCCTTGCAATCCTCCGAGTCTCCCTTCTGCCTTGCAGTCTCCAAGCCGCCTTTCTCCCTGGCATCTCCTCGGTTTGCTTTGCAGCCTCTGAGAATCCTCCCTCCGTCGAACCTCGCGGCGTCTTCCTCCTCCCATGCATCCTCCGGGATGCATCCCCTTTCCTTGGAATTCTTGCCACGCCTCGCAAACCCCTGTTCTTGGCCAGCCCCGCACCTTCGGCGTTTCGAGGGGCTCCCCCGAGCCGCTGTCCCCTTCCCACCTCTCCCGGCAGCGGCTCGCACCCCGCTGCGGTCCCCGCTTACCTCCGCCCGGGCCGGGCTGCGCGGGGACCGGGGCCGCTCTGGCGGGGCGGCCCCCGGAGCCGCCTTATATGCAGCCCCCTCGGCTTTGACATGCGGAGTGATGTCAGCTCGGATTAGCATAACAAAAGGCTCCGCGCCCCGCGGATGCCCCCGCGGGCAGGGCCGGGGCCCCGCGGGGCTCCGAGCATCCCCCTCCCCGCGCCCCATCCTGGCACAGCCCCTCGGGAGCGGGGCCGGGCCAGCGCGGGCGGGGCTCGGCCGCGGCCCTCGGGGGTGGCGGGGACACGGCGGGACTCCAGGGTGTTATTCTAATGGACGGTTAATGATTAGCAATGATTAGCAACAAAAATAGCGAGTTAGTGTTTTCGCCGGAACGTGAGCGCTCCCGAGGGCGCTCCGCGCTCGGAGCTCAGTGACCGCTGGCTGCCCCGGAAAAGGAGAAGGATACTTGTCACGCTCTGTCAGGGAGATTTGATTCTCTTGCCAGGGTAAGGAGCCACCGCCCGGGGTAGTCCCTGCTCACGTCGTACCTCACCACGTCCTGCTGTCAGCCTGCAGGTTCCACAACCTCTTCTCTGATCTGTCTGTATTCGGTGGAAAGAGCAGATGTTGAGGTCTGGTTTTTGCTTTCAGGTCGGTTTCAGGGGTTGGAGGCTTGGTGATTGCCTGCTAGAGAAAGAGAAAGGAAAATACAAAAAGAAGGGGGAAAAGGAAAGAAAAAGGGGCGGGGGGAAAGGTAGTAGAAAAAAAGGATAAGAAGAAAAGAAAAAGAACAATGAGAAGAGAAAAGAAAAATAAAATTAAAAACTTAAAAGAAAATAGAAAAGGTAAAAGAAAAATAGAAAAGGGAAAAGGAGAGAGGAGAGGAGTGGCTTCTGAACATAAGGCTTCATGAGTCTGAACTTAAGACATCTGTCACCTATGGGCTCAGAAAAAAATGGATGCTGGTTGCAAAACTACTTACGTAATTTTTTTTTTCATTTGGTTTAATTGTGGGTTTCAGGTGAAAGGAAAGAAGAGAATGCTTTAGTCCCTGGATCAAGAGACTCAGAAGACTTTCCTTATGGTCTATTTTCAGGACAGCTATTTATATAGGACAATCTTTTTTTTTATGTCTCTGTCCCTGTGCTAATTGCAGTCATATACACAAGTCACAAAAGGTCCTGTGTGAACTGCAAAGAACCCAGTATACACAGTCCCAAATTCCCAAAGTGACTATATTATTTGTTTAAGACCAGGTTTTGCCAGCAGCTTTGCACAGTGAGTCCATTTTTCTTTGTGTGACAGTTGCCCAGAAGTACTCGAACTGCTCCAAACTTCCATTTCCCTGTCCCTTCTCCCATCCCACTGACCCCCAAAAATGTGTACCTATGAGAAGGAGGTTTTGTCAGGGTTCTCCAAGGAGGACTTATTTACATGGGAAAACTGCCTGTTATATCTATTGCAGTCTGACTTTCTGTGCAAATGCTCTGATTTCAGTGTAAATAGCCTTTTTCCAAATTACCCTAATCTTTAAAGGGCTGTAGGGAAAACGCAATAGGATTAGAAGTAGTAAGTTGTGGCAGTTGTAATACTCGTGCTTATGCAGTAGGCACCTGCTGTTCTCAGAACTGTGCAAACAACACAGCTAGATGAGTCCTACCATAGGATCTTCATGGTCTTAATTTTGGTGCTGAGAGGTGATAATGTGGAGGAGGAATATGGAAAGAAGGAGATGGTTCCAATCTGTGCAGTTTTCTTGAGTGCTAACAGTTTGTTAATGATGGAATCATTAAGGTTAGAAAATCCCTGTAAGATCATTGAATCCAGCACTGCCAGGGCCGCCCTATACCATGTCTGACATGTGGAGGAATCTTTAAAAAAATGGCACTGGAGTACAAGTATCTACTCATTGCAGTGTATCTTGGTTTGGTAAGACAGGTATCTGCCAGGGAAAGCTGGAGTTTCCCTTGGAATGAAGAATGTAACCCCCCCGCCTCCCAAATTATAATATTGCAATTAAGGGCTTTTCAGACAAAGATTTGGGAATAGGAATAACAGTTCTTTACTAGAAACATTAAGAATACAAATGTAGTAATACAAAAAAAGCCAAGCAAACAAAGCAAACAGAAGATCCTAGAAACTGTGACAGGGTCAGAAAATACAACCTGACACCCTGTTGTTCAGGGTGTTGGAAGCACTCCGAAGTAAGCCCTCCTGGACGGGCAGATATGGGTCTGTTGGAGTAGAGATAGTCCTGTAGAAAGGGTCCAGTAATGGCAAGATGGTTCCAGTCTTCCTTCAGAAATCCAGCAGAAAAACAGTGTCTGGTGTCTCAACGTCTCAGTTTTTACCTGCGTAGGAAAGGTTTGGCTCTCCCCACCGGGTGGAGCATCTCACAATGGGATGATGTAATGTGTCATGTCATTGGTGAGCCTTAATGGCCCATTACCAAAAGATATTCCCCTGGAAGGTGGAAAGAGATATGGAGCAATGCCCCACCTGGTCTTAACAGCTGGTCCATTATCAGAAGGCACCTGCCTCCTCCCTCTGGAGTTACAAGAGATAAGAAAAACATCTCCCCAGCTGATTTCAACAGAAGGAATAGAATAAACATTTTTTTGGTTACATAACCCGAGACAGAGTGTCCATGGGAGCTGCTCGTCCATGTGTTCATCATGACAGAAGGACATAGGAGATACAAGTGAAAAGGTGGAACAAAGATTAAGAAACCAGAACGATACGTACATAAAGAATATAGGATAAATATGCTCTGCACTATCCACATGCATACAGGGAGTTATTCAGGACGAGCCTTGGGAAGTTTAAAACCATTCCAAACCTTTAATCTGAGAAACTTTTGTCTCCCAGGCTTGAAATGCCAAACTATTTCAGTACATATTTAAATACTCCTTATGTGACATGTTGTGTTCTAAGTGCTTTGATGAATCAGGGAAGTCCATTGTTGAATTGTTGCAGTTTTTTGTCTCCTGCTCCTCATGCACACATTGGGGTGTGGGTCAGGTGGCAAAACATGGGTGCTTTTAGGGCACCTAGGAGGTAAGGGAGATGCCAAGGTGAGCATGTGAGGGTTTATTTCAGAGAACATGGGTGCTGGACAAATATCCTAAATCTCAAAGTTTAGCAGTCATTACCTTTCCTACTGCTTCTGTGGGTCAAAGCTATTACCATTTTCATTACCAGGAGACAATGATTCACCATTTTTCATGGGATTTTCCTAAAACAGAACTGGTGACACAAGTATGACAATTAACAAACCAGAGCTGGGGCTTTCCATTTGTTATTTGGCATTTAAGCCCCGGGGAAGCAACTGAATGTTGAGCAAACAACCCTCTTTGGTTTTGCGGACTGCAAAGCAAGATTTACATAGTGTGGCTGTATCCATCCATTGATAGAAGGGGAGCAAGCTGGATGAGATTTTCTGGACTGCATTTCCTAACTGACCAAGTTATTAGACTTAAATGTTCAGAAAATCGTCTTCTTGCTAACCTTTAGAAATACGATTGGAGTGCTGTGAGAAATTCATTGTCGTGTCAGAAAGATAGCTGAACTGTAAAATAAGGCTTTATTATCATCTGTTGCACCAGCTAAACACCAAGACGTGAAGACCTCTCCAAATGTATCAGCCAGTCCTTGCAGGATTCACAAAGAGTGTCTATGGAGTTGGGACATGGAATTATAGGATCATTTAGGTTGGAAAAGCCCTACAAGATCACCAAGTTCAAGCATTCCCCCAGCACTACCAAGCCCACTACTAACCCATGTCCTCAACTGCCACATCCACACAGCTTGGGCAGCCTGTGCCAGGGCTAAACAGCCCTTTGGAGGAAGAAATTTCTTGTAATATCCAACCTTAACCTCCCATGGTGAATTTTGATTCCGTTTTTCTGGTCTTACTGCTTGTTACCTTGGAGAAAAGACTGACTCCCACCTCCCTACAGTGTCATTTCAGGCAGTTGTAGAGAGTGATAAAGCCTCCCTTGAACCTTAGAAGACTGACATCAGTCTTAAAAGCTACCATGGACAGCACAGGTGAGACTCCCTGCACCGACTTCAGCTACATCTGTCCTTGACTTCAAATGTAACTCAGCACGAGTGACTCTCACTCCAGAGTCCTGCAATCCCTTGCAAAAGTCCTAAATCTGTTGCAGACCTTCCCAGACTCACACTATATAAACCATAACTCTACCATTGAGAGCAAGATACCACACAGGTGCTGAACTCAACTGGATTTCAACCAAACACACAGACACAAAAACAGAATATTCTGTTACTAATGCCCTAGGACCACCCATGCACCCTTCAGTATTTCATGTATCATTTGTTTTTATGTGTATATCTCCTCACTCTCTCTTCTTCCATCCCTGCCACAGAAGACTCTCCATGGATGACTCAGGATAACTATACATCTGCATATCCAGGACCCAACTGTAAACTCTGTTGGAGCAGAGGGCCATGCACCTTCATTTAAAAAATCTCTACAGCAGTGTGCCAAGTCATGGCATACTTTTAAAGGCTCTGCCACCTACTAAAAATAAGCTGTATTAATATCATGTGAATTTTGAATATTCACCCATGTACCTTATTTTCTGATAGGGAGAACAAGCAAAGACTGATAACTAAAATAAAATTATTTTGCAAAATGCTGAGGAGCAGGAGCATATATGAAGAAGTAAGGACTCAGAAAGTGAAGTTCTTCCAAATTAAATCAAGACTAGGGAACAAAACTGAGGAGTCATTCCTTTGGACTGCCTCATAGCAAGCACTGATACTTCTGAGGGGCAAATACATTGGTACAAAACTAATCTGTACAACATCCAGGGAGAAGTGCCACATCTCCGGGAAGAGGATGATAGCTTCTGACACATGTTTTGGTTCTTTTTTTTAACATTGTTCTGAAGCTAGGCAGTGGGTTAAAAAAATAATACTTTGCCAGGGACCCAGCAGGGACTGGGATGCCAAGGAGTGTCCCTGAAGATGCAGAAGAGAGCTCTGTGGTTCTTGTAGTGCCCAAACCCTAGAGATGGAGGCCGGATCCTACAGAGGCCATATGCAAACTGTCTTGTACCTATAGCATGGACAGGTTTACAAGGGGATGAGGGCACTCTTTGTCCTTCTTCTGGTTTACAAGCCACTTCTGTAAATCAGCAAGATTTCAGCAACCTGAGATTTTTCCTCCACCAGATATCTTGTAGAAAATTATGGCATTTTCCAGGGTGAAATGCAAGCCTGAAGAGTTATTTTGCCTTTATTTTCCTCCTGCCCTTAAATAGCAGACATTTTTGCGCAGTAGCACCCCAATTACCTGCCAGTAAAGGTATACCCACAATCCATTTTCCCTAAATTTCAGTGGGTTTTGTCTCCCTTGCCTTGTCTTTAATATCATCACTCATCACCTATATTTTAGGAGTGCCCAGTCCATGCCCAGTCTAAGCCACAGCAGTGACCAATTCTTGGCCTACTGTACCAGTCCAGCTCTCATCACCAGCTAGAGGAAAATCAAAGCAGTTTCTTGACTTTTGTGCCTTTTGGCTGGAGACCATGTAAGCCTGACCTTCCACCCCTGGGACTCACCAGAAAAGGTTTCTCTTCCAGACCAAAGGCCCCACACCTACCCCAACACTGCCTTTTAAAGGCTAATAAAAACCAGCTGTCAACTACTCTCTCCAAAGCTGAGTGATCCCCTCCTCAGGGCAGGGAAAGCACTCCTCCACTCTGAAGTCCAGTAACCCCTCCTTTGCTGCAGTGCTGGAGTTGGAGTCCTCCTTGCAGGGGGGCTTAGCTGTGGGTGCATAATTAATAGCAGTGATCTGCAAGAGTGGAGAGAATGACACCAACTGGAAAGGATAAAATGCCTAAATAGTCTTTTTTAAATAGGAGGAATAATGTAAAATGTTCAAGGGCATGCCTTTCATTACAGTCCCTGCTTTGCAGCTGCTCGCTGAGAGTAGAAACACCTCATCATAAGCAAGATATTTGTTAGACATACCTGTTATTTCCCAATTTTATTCTACAGTCTGATCCCAACATTCATTCTGACTCTGTGATGTGAAGCAGGGAGCAGGAGAAAGCTGTGTCAGGTTTTGCTCTGAGTCATGGGTCTTGGGACAATCTCATGCAAGGCAGCATGAGGGCCAGGTTACCCAAAGGGCTTTTGGAGAGGTTTTCAGACAAGACTGACTTCAAAAAAAAGAGGGTGGACTTTTTGCAGGGCTTAAGGCAGCCATCCCTGCTATTATATCTCCTAAGCAGATATTCCAATGCTTCCAATGCCTAAAAAAAAGAGACTTCTGTAGCCTAAGTGGAAGGTGAACGTCTCTGCAAACCCATCTGTGACCAAAGGAGCTGATGATTTCTGAAGATCCAGACACAAATCTTCCTACTGAAAGGACATTCTTCTCCCAGGTAACAAGCAATAGAACAAGAGGAAATGGCCTCAGTTTGTGCCAGAGGAAGTTTAGATTGGGGATTAGGAAAAATTTCTTCCTCAAAATGGTTACCAAGACCCAGAACAGGCTGCCCAGGGCAGGGGTAGAGTCCCCATCCCTGGAGGGATGTAAAAGATGTGTGGATGTGGCACTTGGGGACATGAGTTAATGGTGATCTTGACAGCGCTGGGAGAATGGCTGGACTTCATGATTTTACAGATCTTTTCCAACCCAAATGATTCAGTGATTCTATGGTTCTATGACACATTTTTAGACTAGGCAAAGCAAAGCAAGACTGAGATGGGCCATGGCTCACCTTGGTTAGTTGCAGTCCACAGTCTTAAGCAGAGAATTTATGACCCCCAGAATGGAGAATGATCTCAAAACAGTGCCCCAGCAGTGCCCCAGCTCAGCCAAGTATTTCTGTTTGCAACTGTGAAAAAAGCTGCTTTTTGATGGAAACTTAGGACAGCAAGGAGATTAATGGCATGACCACCTTATGACCTAGCTTGACAAGAGCTGGCAAGGTAGCAGAGAAGGTAGCAAAGAAGGCACCATTCTTTGAAACTCAGACTGGAACAATTTGGATAAGGAAAATGGTCATAGTACACTAGTCTGTAGCTGGACAGATAAATATGGCCATATTGGACCCCCAAGCTCAACCAACCTGGAACTAAGACAAGTACCCAGATGAGGCAGGGATATGTTGGATTCAAACCCAAGCAGGGACCTCAGCCAATCATGTTCAATCCAGAAAGCAGACATATCACTGGTCAAGGGGCTGGGCTGTGGTAAAACCCAGACCAATCAGTTGTCTGGAGCCAGGAGTTTTGAACCCACTATTTAAGAAAGTGCCAAACAATAAAACACGCTGTTTGTCTTATGATCAAGAGCACTTGAGTCATGATTTCTGTCTCCAACCTACGACTGCATGTAAAAGAAAACTTCTCCCAAATATACCCTGGGCTATGTAATCATAAACCATAGACTACAACAGACTTTTATGTTTTTACCTTTGCTTTTCACAGGAGTCAATTCATACATCTGTCTCACTCAATCCTTTGCTGACTTGGAAACATAGATTTTGAAGCAAATCTGTACATCTCAAGTGGGGTCTTTTCAAGCATCCATGTCCCATTTAGTCCCTGCTAATACTCTAGGTGCCATTTTCTCCCCGCTGGGACAAAACTGTGGATACCCAGAGTTTCTCATCTACTTGCACTGCTTGGAGACCAGCACACAAAAACACGGTCTCTGATTTATGTAGGCATTCTTTAAGACATGCTTAAGACATTCTTGAGATATCCAGCCTGAGTTATCTTCTTTTTCAATCGGTTTCATTAAAGAGTGATCTTTAAGGGGATGCTATGAAAACGTTTCATCCTTTCCCAGAAGCACCCAGGCTTGGTTGTTATGCTCTTATCCTAAACTGCCAGGAACACACCCGAGATGAATCCTTTTTGTTGACAGCAGTGATTTTTTTTGGCCTGGGTGACTTCTCTGTAATCCTGATATGATTTCTGTCTGATTCAACCTTATGGTTCTGTTAGGTTTTCTGTTTACCTACAAACAGGTTTTGGTTTGTCTTCCATATTGGGGTATGTTCATCATAAAAACATTGTGAAATAGGTGCTGGGCAAAGTATAGCACTCTTAATGTTGCAATATGGACTCATGGCCTGACTCAGCACTGAGTAACTTGAATTTTATTTCAGAGCCATTTCAAGGGTTAATTGTAGGCTGGCACAAAAGCTTGGGCTGGCATTTGTTCCTTTTGCTGCCTGGTGTCATCGCTCTTGAATAACAAAGGCTGCTACATATCACTTATTCACTTAATTGTATGGAATCTACAGAACAAATATTCGTGAAGATATTTTAAGTGAGGAACTCTGTAGTGTAAATGTTCATGAAGCTTGTTCTCTCCTGAGCCAAATAGAAGGCATCTTTGAAAGCTGTATTTCACTTTGTTCAGAGAATCAAGTGCTTGTCAGCATGAGTACAGGAAGTTCATTAAGGTGAAATATGGGGAAAAGAAATGAGGTCTTGTTTGAGCCACCTTACTTGGGCATATCCTCACAGCCACCAGTGCTGATAGACATTGCTGAGCTGCAATGTGGAGTGGCCACAAAAACCTGAAGACAGCACACAAAATTGTCTCTTCTGATCTCATGTCTACCCCTTGCCCTCACCAACCTCTGTGAGCAGAGTTAAAAGCAGAAGTCTGGATGTCTCTAGAGGATGTGCCTGACAAGGGGTGGTCATACTGGCATGACTTAGCTGGGGTTATAATGCTGCTTCATCAGCTCACAGAGGCTTGGGACATGAGTCCTACAGGAGACATCCCACCCCATCTGCCTAACATGCCATTTCCCTGGAAGTGAAACTTGTTATACTAAATTCAATAAGAAATAATACAATCAAACAGCATACCAAACTCAGAATAAATGATTTCTTGAACATATCTGATCTAAATCTACCCTCTTTCAGTTTAAAAGTTTTTTCTTCTTCTATCAGTATCTGCCCACTTTAAAAATCATTCTTCAAATCTTTTATAATCTCTCTTTAAGTACAAAAAATGCCAATAAGGTGCCCCCAGAGCCTTCTCTTCTCCAGGCTGAGCACCCTGAGCTCTCCCAGCCTGTCTCCAGAACAGAGGAGCTGCAGCCTTCAAAGTACCTTCACAGCCTCCTCTCGACTTACTCCAGCAGCTTTTCATCCTTCTGATATTGGGGTCTCTAGATCTGTAAGCAGCTCTGCAGATGGAGTCTCACCAGAGCCAAGCAGAGGGCAGAATCCTTTCCCTTGAACTGCTGGTAAATAGTGTTTAACCAGGGACACAAAGGCATCAGGCTTCTATGAATTATTCCAATCTGCTGGATTGGTATGGCTGCCTAATCCGACAGAGCCACAGCTAGCACATGGGTGGGTGTGCATATGCCTTATCAGTCACTGCTGGGAAGGACCACCCTGACTAGAAACCCAAGAAGTTTAAATGTCATCCCAAAGGATGCATTCTTACAGAGGATGAGGGCTATAGGCTGCAACCTTTTGGGGGTATATTCCCTGTCCCTCTCCAGAACAGAGTTCTAACCCAATGCTTTCTTCTTGTCTTTCAGTTTGTGAATCTAGTCCCTGATTGGCTCAGGGGAAAAGTTCTACTACTATCAACAGGACATGATCAGTTGTGAAAAGCCACAGCCTTGATAAACTCCAATAATTCATACTCACTGAGGAGCTACTTCTCACTGCTCTGTTTATCCTTCCCACAGCTGTGATAACAATAAGACTTCTGCAACAAGAACAACCCAGAATTTGCTACTTCCATATGAAAACATAACAGCTTCAGTTACTGACTCATCCTAATACTCTGTAGGGCAACTCCTATATTTTTTACACTTTTTAAACATTTTTTACTTCCCTTTTCTTCTATCTTTTGCCCTCTTTTCCTTCAGCACAAAAAGTGCATGCAATGTTCTTTGGTTGTTTTTTCATTTTCTTGCTTGTTTTGGTGGTTCTGTGGTTTTTGTTTTGTTGTTTTTTTAGAAACTGGAGAAGGTGAGCCAAGGAAGGAGCATATCAGAGCACATTACGGCAGACACTGGAATGGCAAGCCAGCAGTTTTGCTGCTGGCAGATATACATGTGGCAGAAAGCGTCTCTGAATAAACAATAATTTACAAAATAAAAATAATAAAAATAAAAGCAGCAGAAAGCTTACTTTCATTCAAGCAGGCCAAAAAAGTAAAATTTTGGCAAGAAAAAATCTGAGAAAGTGCCTAAAGAGCTGGAAATAAGTTCTGTATCATACATAACAGCCAAAAATGTGTTTGGCCACAAACGGCATGTGATGCATTGCAAAATGCTTCAAGAGGAGATATTTAAAGGGTGGGATGGTTGGCATGGAGGCCTTGTTGTGGGAGGAATATCTTTAGCCTTCAAGCAACAGCCACTAAAACATCCCAAATGCTCTGCCTCCCCAGAGGTGACAAGGGTTGAAAGTTTTGTGCAGGACATCTTTTGAGGGATAATATAATCTCATTTAAGATTATTTTTCACTGTTCTTTTCATAGTGAGAAGGAAAAGCCCAAAGATAGGGCCTGATTCAGGGATGTCAGTAAGTTTTGGATTAATCAGGTTTGGATTGGACCCATGGTGTGAAAGGCAATGCTCCAATGTAGCAATAAATTAAGTGACTTCCATTAACATTTATATTTCCTTTAATTTATTTAACCAAGAAAGTCAGCAGAGGCCCATAGGTCTCAGTATTAAGAATGAACTGGCCAAGACAGCAGCAGATAAAACTTGCACCAGCGTAAATCAAAGCTTCCATAAGTCATACCATACTCAAGAAACCATGGGTAAAGCAATAAAATGTGACCATTTTTTCTTCATTGTCTTATTCTCAACTCTCACTTCCTGCTGGAGCCAAACATAATTTCTCCTTTGTCTTTTTAAGAGGTCCCGGAGACAATGGACCAAACTTATTGCAAACCCAAGGTCTAAAGTGGCAGTTCAGGAGCTGGGATTTGCAAGAAACTCACAAATGTTTTTCCTCCCTTTATGGCCAGATAATGACAAAACTTAGATCCAGAAGCTTTACTGCTTCTTTTCTTAATGTTGGAAATTGTGTAATTCCAACTTAATCACGTTAGAAAAGGCTGCACCTCCACCTCATTAAACCCACATTATGAAAAATTATTGCAGTCCAGCATTGTTTTGCTCTTTATAATTTGAGTTTTTCCATGTATAGACAGCTGTCCATCCTGGAAATGGATGTGCTTAATTTTTCCCATCTCAGGGTGCAAAGAGTCATGGCGAGTCCTGCAGAGGAACTGGTCCAGCTAGCCCACACTGTGGATACAGTTTTCACCAGAGCGAATATTTAATTTTTCTAAGTTCATCTTGGCAAGTAGCCCTTTTCCCATCCAGTCATGGAATCCACCTCCTCAGGCCTTTTGGGCATACCAAGTGCATCTCTCCTCTTCTTTCTTTTTCTTTTTCTTTTTATTTCNCTTTTCCTTTTCCTTTTCCTTTTCTTTCCTGCTACTACAATCATGACTCTGTCATGATTTCCATTACAAACTTCAGACTGTATTTTTTGGGGGGAGGTTGGGGGTGGGGAGTTGTGGTTTTTCTTTTCCTTTCATTGGATCTATAATTTGATCATAAAAACTCATGCTGGGCTAAAATTCAGCTGCCAGGACTTGGATACTAAATCTGATTTAACCCTGAGGATGCTGAACTGCAGGTAGATGACAACTTTGGGGTGCTGAGCATGCCAAGGTGTGGGAGATGAGTCCTTAGAGACAGCAAGAAAGGGTGGCCTACTTTTATTTGGGGTATCTGAGAGCCAAAATTAAGGAAAAATCCAGTGGGGCAATGCCACATCCCAACTGCCATGATCTCCTAGCTTTTCTTGGGCTAAAGGCTGATAGTCATTTGATTGACATCTTTATTCCACATCCTCATGGGAATTTCATGCTTCTGTTTTCATGGTCTGTTTTAATTTTCTGTTTTCATGATCTGTTCCTCTTCACACTGAATTTCTTAGTGCATTTAATGCATATATTCATTTTAAACCCCACATTCATTAAGTTTTACTAGATTTTTTTCACTTGAAAGTATCTTGAACCCCTTATTCTATATCTCACTGAATCAGGTTTTTGATCACTCCTTGTTTTCTAAGCCCCACTCCAGAAAGATTGAATTTTCCCAGAAAGACCACTTAAATTCAGGTTGTTTTTGGATCTGACAGCAGCTGCAACCCACCAGAAACCACTGGTCTCCAAGACACCGCAGACCAAACTCATCCAGTCAGTGGCTCATATGTTCCACCAGAGCAGAAAGCCTTTCAGTTGTCTCCTCAGGAGAAACTAAGACAAGAACTCAGTAGAATCACAGAGTCATTTAGACTGGAAAAGAGCTTTAGGAACATTGAATCCAACCATTAAACAGCCAATCCAATAAACATTGCCACTAACTCATGTCTCCAAATGCCACATCTATACAGCTTTTAAATCCCTCCAGGGATGGGGACCCTACCACTGCCCTGGGCAGCCTGTCAGGTCTTCAGAGCCCTTCTGGGGAAGAAATTTTCCCTCTTATCCAATTCAAATCTCGCCTGCCACAACTTGAGGCTATTTCTTCCTTTCTATCTCTTGTTCCCTGGGAGTAGAGCCCCTAGATGCTTCAGGGAGTTGTAGAGAGTGAGAAGATCCCCCAGTACTCTCTTTTTATCCAGACAGAACCTCCCCAGCTGCCCTTCATAGGACTCATGAGCACAGCACAGACATAGCTGACTCATGGACAAGGATTTACTGCGGGGGTAAAAATATCTACTATGAGGACACACTGCATCAGGGAAGGCAGAATGGGAACCTCTGATGTATCAGCTGCCTACAGATTCTTCATCTCTGAAACGCTAAAGAGAAAAGGCCTGATGAAAGGGAGTGACACTGTCTTGCAGTTATGGTGGGATGGAGCAAGCTCCAGTTCAGCCCACCTTCTTTAGATACCTTCTCTAGTCTGGAAATAAACCCTTTCTGATGTGGTGCCTCCCTATATCTATTTTTTTTAATCTCAACATAATTGTTTATACTTAAGCACCCAGGTTTAAATACAGCTAAATCAGTGTGAGGTTGATTCTGATGGCAGCAGGTGAGCTTTTCTTCCGTGGATGATGCTGGTTCTCTTTGATGGTCTTGCATGGCACTCATGCAGCTCTGTGTGTAAAAGTTGATGGTGTAGACATGTTCAGGCTCCAAAGAACACAACAGATGTCTCAGTGCCTAGGATGCTAAAAGAGACTCCTGGGAAAGCATCCAATCCCAGATCTATCCCCAGTACAGTTTGGAGAAAAGCATGTTCCCTCCTGTACCTGCTTATCTCTCCCCTTTTCCTGGGATGGAAGGGGTGGAAGAGATGAAGAAAGCATACTTCATTAAAGCAATACAGCACCAAACCTGGACACATGTTCTCATCTGGAAAGCAAGTGTAATAGCACTTCCCTAGCCTGCGGGGACACAGTGAGAGGCTGTTAAAGACTTTTGCAATGATCAGATACTTCAGCCATGAACACCCTCCTGAGAGGTTAAAATTGATGGGATGAGGCATCATGACTGTACAAAACTCTAGTCTATCAAAGCAATAATCTATGGAAGAAAGAAACTTTACAACACAGTTACACAGCAGATGGTAAGTGACTTATGATGTATTCCAACAATTGTACACAGGAAAACAGTATTAATAAAATATGCTGACATGACAGATGAATAGCTTAGGACTGCAATCCAGGAGAGGTTAGACTCGCCTATCCTTCCTCTGGGGTTCTTAACAAGAAGGAATTAAATAAATATTACAAACTGAAGATTAAGTGCAAGTAATATTAAAGCAAGGTTTTGGTCTGCATGGAGACTGTAAATCTGGTATCACGGGACTCAATGTTTATTGTGCCGTGGTGATACCCCTGTAACACTGCACAGTTTACACATAAAGCATGACTCCTGCTGCTCATGCTGCCAACCCATCCCAAGATCTGAGAAGCCAGATGTGCTCCTTTGGCTGTGGCACCACCTCTGACCGCATCATGGGCCTGTTCCTTCTCATCCTTTGCATATCATTGTGATCACTCCCATCCTGGAAGAAACCTAAAAAATAACCAAAAGGGTGGTGGTTTGTTTCTTTGTTTCTTTGTTTCTCTGTTTCTCTGTTTCTCTGTTTCTCTGTTTCTCTGTTTCTCTGTTTCTTTGTTTCTTTTAAACTTCCGGGAAGTGAAACACAAAATCTCGCTGAAGCTTATCACTGCTAAATAATTTGTTGTGAGGCACATGATTTCACCTCATGTCCATATTCCTCTCTTTCATTTTCCTTTTTGGATTCCAACAGGACCTGGGTGGAGAGATTAAGGAACAGGGGTTATTCATACCAGATAATTTAAAGCACTTTGAGTAATTGTCTAAGATGGTTTGGAACTTCCATAGTCAGTGGAGGGAGAGAAGATGCTCCAAAGGGCAATTGGGAGCCCTGGAGCAGAGGTCAGAACTGGCATTTTGGTTGGAAGCTGCTCTGTTTCAGGTGATGGCTGGTCCAATCCAACCCTAACCATGAAACCTTGCCCACAAAAGGTAAGATTTGCTTCACCCTTCTCCAGCATTCAAGAAAGTGGATGTCTAATTCAGTTGGCTCTCCTTCCTCTGAAGGTGATGGACAGTGCGGTCCCTACCAAACCACTGCTCTGTAGGGGTCTGGAATAAGTCTTTCTCATTTCAGACTAGCATAATCACCAGCACTGCAGGAGAATTCTAGAAATCTGGATCTCTGTTTAGGAAAAAGCAAAACAGAAAAGGAAGAAAGAAAGGGAAAAGAACAAGAGTAGGGTGAAAAGAGAAGGAAAAAATATAAGAAAAGAGAGAGGGAGAGGAAGAGGAAGAGGGAGAGGGAGAGGGAGAGGAAGAGGGAAAGCACAAAGAAAGCTACCTTTATTCTTTGTTACATTAAATTTAAAACACTGTGGTGATGGTAGTATATTGGCCTCACTACACAAAGACAGTAAGATCCAGCTAGCTCATAATTCCACCGATAAAGATCATGATTTGTCAAAAAAAAATATAATAAAGGCAGTCACTGATCCATAGTCTAGATTTCCTGCTTGGAGTGGAATTGTAAAATATGATGATCAAATTTGGTGCAAAACAGAGCAAATGTGCAAGCTAAGCCAAGCAAAAGTGCACTCCTCCTCTTGCCACTGTCGTATGAAGCCAGACAGAACCAGGTCCTTCATCAGAACACCCCAAACCACCTACAGCCATTTTGAGGAAAAATCCCATTTTTTAAGCTGTATGGAAAGTCTTTGCTCATGATTTTATGTGTAACTTTTTTGGCAACTTAGTGAAAGAGGCACAGAGGGGCTTGACTGAAAACTGATGACACAATCTCTCCCTGCTCTTAGCATTTTGGCATGCAGCACAAAAGCATTTCTGAAATCCCTCCAGTATGTAGAACTGTACCTGGAATCTTTTTAGGACTTATATTAAAAGTGCATGGTAGACTAGAGGCAGGTCTACTCAGAGGAGTGAACATCAAATGAGTTCCCCACCTTTCTATCAGTGAACAATAAAAGGCCAAGAGTCTTGTGTGATATAGTTTTGCCTCTGGTGGGAAAAAATGTTGAGAAAGTATTTTCAACTTAATTTCAAATCAATTTGTTTGGTGTTTTCTCAAAAAGCCTTAAAAATTTTGGCAATCTCCTAAGCATGACTACAGATCTCGTTTAGTCAGTTCCTAACCCCACCACTGAGCCCTGGTCTTCCAGGAACACATGCCAAATAAAACGTTTGGAAAAAAAAAAATACATGTAGTCTTTACTTAGAAGTCTTAAGGCTATCCAGATCATATTTACTCCCAATTGATTGTTTTCTTTGTGGGAGCTTTTCAGCCAAGTTAGAAAGCCAGAAAGTGTTGACCGTAATAAAGGCACCTTTAAGTAACAGCTGAAGGTACTCACCAAAACTTATCCTCCAAAAAAAAGTGTAAGAAACATTCATTCAAATATCCTGAGTTGATCCTACATCTTGGGAAGATGGGGGATGGGGTGGATTCTGCCCCTCTGCACCACTCAGGTGAGACTCCACTTGCAGATGCGCCTCCAGCTCTAAGATCCCCAACATCAGAAGGCCATGGAGCTGCTGGGGAGAGTCCAGGGGAGGCCACAAAGATGCTCTGAGGGCTGGAGCCCCTCTGCTCTAGAGACGTGCTGGGAGAGCTGCAGGTGTTTAGGCTGGAGAAGGGGAGGCTCCAGGGAGACATAATTGTGACACAATTCCAGTAACTGAAGGGAGCCTGCAAGAAAGATGGAGAGAGGCTTTTTACAAAGGTCTGGAGGGACAGGACAAGGGGCAAAGGCTTCCCACTGCCAGAGGGCCGGGTTATATGGGATATTGGGCAGAAATTCTTAGCCATGAGGGTGCTGAGACCCCGGCACAAATTGTCCAGAGAAGCTGTAGCTGCCGCATCCCTGAAAATGTTCCAGGCCAGATTGGGCATATCTCAGAGAAACTTGGTCTAGTGGAAGGTGCCCTGCCCATGGCAGGGTGTGGAACTGGATGACCTTTAAGGTCCCTTCCAACCTAAAACATTTATTACTCTAATATTGTATGATTTGTATCAATGAAGATGACCAGGGGAATAGTAATGTCATTGTTAGAGGATTGTAAACAGAAAAGCAAAACTCTGGACAAACAAAAACATCTGGATTTGGGATTTGAGATGGAGATGAGGCTCTTCTGAGTGTCAGCAAAGGAGCAGGGCAAGGTACCCCACCACAAGCAAACATCTTGTGGCTTCATTATGGCTGCAATGGTGAAGCTTCTTCCAGGAAGCTTTGGGATGATGTTTGCTTTCAACTTTTAAATTTTATTTGAACTTCAAAATGGAATCAAAAATCAAAGAACATGGGCTTGTGGGACAGAGCTTTTTATGGTCTTCACCATCACATTTGGGAGGGGTCTGCATCTGCATTCATGTTTCAGTTCACAACAAACCCAAACCAAAGACCTGCTCCAGGGGAGCACCTACCACATGCTGACCAAGACTGGACCACGGGACCAGGCTATAGTATAGCTAATAATAATTTAAAAAACCAAACTGGATGGCAAGTCATCAGCACTTTTTCACTCTGCCTAGCCTGATGGTGTAGATATAGCCAGGCACCTTCACCAAAGAGCCATGGTTAATGTTGGGGTATGGGTGAAGGCTGTGTAAAGAGACACAGAAGTGCCCAGGAGTTGAATTCATAGCCATGTCTATACTGCCAAATAACAAAGTCTAGTGTGTGTCCCTGACCCTGAGAACAAGGGGTATGGACCAGTGTCCACACTGCTCAGGGCTGTCCCTGTCTTGAGTATACCCCCCTAGAGAGCATGTGGCTTCTGCCAGCTCAGGTGTTCCCCCTCTGGTCCTAAGGCAATAGAAATGTTATATGTGTTTTGGCCAAGTTAAACTGTCTGCAATAATATGTGGGGTATGCTCCAGAGCACTGGAGTGGTGTTTTCTAGCAGGAAACCACTGTTTGAGGTGTGAAGCCTGTTGGGATAGTGCATGGGACCAGCAAGGCTGAAACAGGGTCAGACTTACATGACTGATCATGAGGACTCCTAAGTAAACTCACTTCAGGCTGGGTATGTGGCAGGGGAGTGAGCAATGTGGACCATGAGGATGGTGTCAAGCTCATCTTTTGGTGTTCTCCTGGTCAGCAGTGCAGACAAACCCTTTTTCCTGGGTCAGCCATGGAGGCTCTGAGTTCATCCCCTGTATTAAGTGCAGGTGAAAGAGGCATTGTCCCTTTTGCACCTTGCACATACAGCTTCTTCTCTTTGCTCCCAACCTTTAAGAAACTGAAATGCAACGTGGCAAATTCAGGTCTGGGGAAAGAGTTTGAAGGCAAACCTACACCACTCCTCCACTCATCAAATTCCTCATCTCTTTGAACATGAACCACAATAAAACCAACATTAAAACAAAGGGGACACTAAATTAGCATCCTTAGTGAATGCACCACACATGGGATAAGAGACACCTAACCAAATGCAGACATCATCATGTCCCCTTGTGTTTGAACAAGTCATGTCCAGCTTACCTTGAAGTTGACATAGAAAAATGGACATTGGCACACATTTTCTCTGACATGCGGTGTTGAGACAAAATAGATGAACTGCTCTCCAAGAAACTCTGCAAATCAAAGATATCTGATTGCTGGTGCAGGTAAGAACAATCCATGCCCAGGAGGAACCGAAAACCCTTTCATTTACAACATTGCCTCAACTACTAGCACTTAAAAATAACTCTTAGGCACCCAAGACACTCCACTACATGGATGAAGGTGGGATGGGTGAGCCTGTGGCGTATGTGCAGAAGTAGGGAGTGCTGGACTCGAGATGCAGTGGAGGACATTCAGCAACAGTGGAAATGTGCAGGGTTAAACCAGCATCTCTATGTAAAGGAGAATGCATTGTCTGAGCAAAAGCTTTCCAACATCAAGGAGCAGCAAACAAGCTGCAGGAAAAGATTTGGCTACTGCACTATGTAAGTAGAAAGGGTAATACACTTCTTTCCTGTTGGCAGGAGTCATACTTCCATTTGTGGCCATGGGTGAAAGGCAGGTCCCACACCTCCAGCGTCCACCTTGCCATGCACGGCTGGTTAGGAAATCCCAATCTCTTCCAAAGGCATTATTGTAGCTGTGATGGCTCATGGAAAGGCAACTGACCCTGTTGAAACCACTCTGAACCTCTGAAAAGTGAGCACTGGCTGCCAGGGCGAGACACTCTGGAACTCGTGTTTGCAGGTTCTAGCCCCAGGAGCAGCGCAAAATTGAACAAGAGGCACATAATTAACTTCAGATGTACCTGTCAAGATGTCACAGACACAGTCCTGGAGAGGAGCAGCATATTATTTGTTTCTCATAATGTAGCAATTATCTTGTTGTAAGAGGGGCTCTCTCCAGTGCTGCCTTGCTGCCTCTTGTTTTCCTTCCACATTCATTCACACATTATTTAACTTTTGACTTGGACACAGCAGGTAAAAGCATTTAACAGCTTGGCTGCTTGCTCAGACAAGAGCTGAGAAAGGAAGGGGGAGGAGGAAATGGCAATTTTTTGCCTTAAATTTTCAAGGTTTCTGTGCTACATTTTTCTAAGGGAGGAGCAAAAGAGAAGGGAAGGGGAAGGGGGAGCAGGAAATGGCATTCCACAAAGACAGAGTCACATTTTCCAGGATTATGACAAGCTCTCTTCTGTCCCCAGCCTTCACTAGGAGATGCATTCCTGCTCCACAGTGGAGAAAAGGTCAGTGGTAAAAATTTCGCAGGAACTCCATCATTGTCCTCGTGGGACACGTTCATCAGGAGGAGAGAGTCAAGCGTCTCGCTCTGTCAACAGAAATACACATCACAAACCATATTATTGAGGGAAGGTGGAGAGGGAGACCCATGGCCAGATAGAGCCCATGACTTCATTTTGCTGGATTATTTCCCCCTGGCTTGCTGGATACCTGTGCAGCCAGAGGGGACGGACAGATGGATGTTTTGTTGAACAAATTATAAAGGGAGGAGAGAGAAAACAGGGTGGATGAGATTTAAACTGCTGGAAAAGCCTCTGCCCTGGGGAAAATTTACTTTTAGTTTATATAAAGGAAGGTATAACTCTATGGCACTGCCAATTATAGATCTACCTGAACTTGCCCAAAGCAATAGTAGGAGTCAGGGCAATGTGACAGCATTGGCCCAGTGGTAGTCACTAACAGATGAAGATGTTTAAAGTGGAGAAAAGTTCATCACTGCAATAATAACTCAATCTCCTGGGCTCAAAATGAGATCAGATGACAAAGTGGTTGAGCTTTGCTAGGAAGCACACATGAATGTGGAGCAAGAGACTGATATGGAGAAATATGAAGCATATCTTCTCCAAGGGGGGTTGTTGCTGCTGGTGAAAATGCCTTTTCCTGTTTAAACGGATGTACTCAAGAGAATTCCTCTGAGATAAAGGCCTGAGAGGATTGTTTGTACAAAAGAAAATTATCAAAATCAGTATGAAAGCTTATTGTGTTTCTCTGTTACACATGCACAAATACAGACATGCCAAATGCAAGTTCTACCCTTCGAACAGCATCTCTGTAAGCAGCAAGGCAGCAAGTTCCACAAGTCTCCAGATAGTGTGGTTTGTCACTTTTTTCTCCCCCAAACTCAAAACAAAGGCTTGACTGTGCTTGAGAAAAGGACTAAGTGCTGGGAACTTGCACTGGGACCCCATGTCCAGAAAACTTTTCAGCTGAAGTGTATATGAGTTTTAAAATGCTGCTTCTGTAATAGAGGAATTTTTGTGGCATTATGTTGCCATTTGGTTTTGGTTTGTCTTCTTTTTCTAAAAGAGTCACCAGCCTCAGTCCAAAACTTGCTTTTA